>JAJGOT010000261.1:12500-57500 GCA_022457155.1 Cladopsammia gracilis
CCTAGACACTTAGAATTATTTCAAACCCTAGACACTTAGAATTATTTCAAACCCTAGACACTTAGAATTATTTCAAACCCTAGACACTTAGAATTATTTCAAACCCTAGACACTTAGAATTATTTCAAACCCTAGACACTTAGAATTATTTCAAACCCTAGACACTTAGAATTATTTCAAACCCTAGACACTTAGAATTATTTCAAACCCTAGACACTTAGAATTATTTCAAACCCTAGACACTTAGAATTATTTCAAACCCTAGACACTTAGAATTATTTCAAACCCTAGACACTTAGAAATTTTTTAACCCTAGACACTTAGAAATTTTTTAACCCTAGACACTTAGAAATTTTTTAACCCTAGACACTTAGAAATTTTTTAACCCTAGACACTTAGAAATTTTTTAACCCTAGACACTTAGAAATTTTTTAACCCTAGACACTTAGAAATTTTTTAACCCTAGACACTTAGAAATTTTTTAACCCTAGACACTTAGAAATTTTTTAACCCTAGACACTTAGAAATTTTTTAACCCTAGACACTTAGAAATTTTTTAACCCTAGACACTTAGAAATTTTTTAACCCTAGACACTTAGAAATTTTTTAACCCTAGACACTTAGAAATTTTTTAACCCTAGACACTTAGAAATTTTTTAACCCTAGACACTTAGAAATTTTTTAACCCTAGACACTTAGAAATTTTTTAACCCTAGACACTTAGAAATTTTTTAACCCTAGACACTTAGAAATTTTTTAACCCTAGACACTTAGAAATTTTTTAACCCTAGACACTTAGAAATTTTTTAACCCTAGACACTTAGAAATTTTTTAACCCTAGACACTTAGAAATTTTTTAACCCTAGACACTTAGAAATTTTTTAACCCTAGACACTTAGAAATTTTTTAACCCTAGACACTTAGAAATTTTTTAACCCTAGACACTTAGAAATTTTTTAACCCTAGACACTTAGAAATTTTTTAACCCTAGACACTTAGAAATTTTTTAACCCTAGACACTTAGAAATTTTTTAACCCTAGACACTTAGAAATTTTTTAACCCTAGACACTTAGAAATTTTTTAACCCTAGACACTTAGAAATTTTTTAACCCTAGACACTTAGAAATTTTTTAACCCTAGACACTTAGAAATTTTTTAACCCTAGACACTTAGAAATTTTTTAACCCTAGACACTTAGAAATTTTTTAACCCTAGACACTTAGAAATTTTTTAACCCTAGACACTTAGAAATTTTTTAACCCTAGACACTTAGAAATTTTTTAACCCTAGACACTTAGAAATTTTTTAACCCTAGACACTTAGAAATTTTTTAACCCTAGACACTTAGAAATTTTTTAACCCTAGACACTTAGAAATTTTTTAACCCTAGACACTTAGAAATTTTTTAACCCTAGACACTTAGAAATTTTTTAACCCTAGACACTTAGAAATTTTTTAACCCTAGACACTTAGAAATTTTTTAACCCTAGACACTTAGAAATTTTTTAAACCCTAGACACTTAGAAATTTTTTAACCCTAGACACTTAGAAATTTTTTAACCCTAGACACTTAGAAATTTTTTAACCCTAGACACTTAGAAATTTTTTAACCCTAGACACTTAGAAATTTTTTAACCCTAGACACTTAGAAATTTTTTAACCCTAGACACTTAGAAATTTTTTAACCCTAGACACTTAGAAATTTTTTAACCCTAGACACTTAGAAATTTTTTAACCCTAGACACTTAGAAATTTTTTAACCCTAGACACTTAGAAATTTTTTAACCCTAGACACTTAGAATTATTTCAAACCCTAGACACTTAGAATTATTTCAAACCCTAGACACTTAGAATTATTTCAAACCCTAGACACTTAGAATTATTTCAAACCCTAGACACTTAGAATTATTTCAAACCCTAGACACTTAGAATTATTTCAAACCCTAGACACTTAGAATTATTTCAAACCCTAGACACTTAGAATTATTTCAAACCCTAGACACTTAGAATTATTTCAAACCCTAGACACTTAGAATTATTTCAAACCCTAGACACTTAGAATTATTTCAAACCCTAGACACTTAGAATTATTTCAAACCCTAGACACTTAGAATTATTTCAAACCCTAGACACTTAGAATTATTTCAAACCCTAGACACTTAGAATTATTTCAAACCCTAGACACTTAGAATTATTTCAAACCCTAGACACTTAGAATTATTTCAAACCCTAGACACTTAGAATTATTTCAAACCCTAGACACTTAGAATTATTTCAAACCCTAGACACTTAGAATTATTTCAAACCCTAGACACTTAGAAATTTTTTAACCCTAGACACTTAGAAATTTTTTAACCCTAGACACTTAGAAATTTTTTAACCCTAGACACTTAGAAATTTTTCCTACAACAAATTATTGTTTACTTACGATCTGCCGCCATTGATTAAATCGACTTGAACTAGTTGGAATCGTCTGTTGTTGTGATGTCTTGCAACATGATCATTCGTGGTAACACTATTACTTTATTAGGTAATTAAATGTTTACTTACGATCTGCCTCCATTGATTAAATCGACTTGAACTAGTTGGAATCGTCTGTTGTTGTGATGTCTTGCAACATGATCATTCGTGGTAACACTATTACTTGATTAGGTAATTAAATGTTTACTTACGATCTGCCCCCATTGATTAAATCGACTTGAACTAGTTGGAATCGTCTGTTCTTCAACTCATTAGAATGGCCTGTTCTTCTAATGTCTTGCAACATGATCATTCTTGGTATCAGTATTACTTTATTATGTAATTAAATGTTTACTTTCGATCTGCCCCCATTGATTAAATCGACTTCAAACGATTCGAGTGATCGTAACGTTGACTTTCCTTGCAACACTTTGTTACAAGGTTGTATGCCAAAGTGATCAATCTCGAGTTCTTCTTCATAGTAAACTCAGAACTGCAAATGAACAAAAAGATTCATTTCACTCATGGTATCTATCGCGACTAGTCGAAAAGTGTTCAGAGTCGGACAGACAAGTCCGAATCGCGTCCAAAGTCGATCAAGACAAGTGCGATAAAAGTCGATCAAGACAAGTGCGATAAAAGTCGATCAAGACAAGTGCGATAAAAGTCGATCAAGACAAGTGCGATAAAAGTCGATCAAGACAAGTGCGATAAAAGTCGATCAAGACAAGTGCGATAAAAGTCGATCAAGACAAGTGCGATAAAAGTCGATCAAGACAAGTGCGAAAAAAGTCGATCAAGACAAGTGCGAAAAAAGTCGATCAAGACAAGTGCGATAAAAGTCGATCAAGACAAGTGCGAAAAAAGTCGATCAAGACAAGTGCGATAAAAGTCGATCAAGACAAGTGCGAAAAAAGTCGATCAAGACAAGTGCGAAAAAAGTCGATCAAGACAAGTGCGAAAAAAGTCGATCAAGACAAGTGCGAAAAAGTGTCGAAAGTCGATCAAGACAAGTGCGAAAAAGTGTCGATAGTCGATGAAGACAAGTTCGAAATCTGTTCAAAGTCGGACAAACGAGTTCGAAAAGTGTTCAAAGTCGAATGATGTTCAAAGTCAGACAGATGAATTCGAAAAGTGTTCAAAGTCGAAGAAACAACTTTGAAAAGTGTTCAAATTGGAAAAACAACTTTGAAGTGTTCGAAGACATCTCATTTGAAGAATTGAAGAGAGTAAGTAAATGTGATAAATCATCCTTTGTCTTTCCTAGGGGTAACATTTGCAGCCTTCTCGCACAATGATTTGGGTCATAGCACACCTCTTTCCTTGCAATACTTTGTTATAATGTTGTATGCCAAAGTGATCAATCTCGAGTTCAGAGAAACTTCTTCACAGTAAATTCAGAACTGCAAATGAACAAAAAGATTCATTTCACTCATGGTATCTATCACGACTAGTCGAAAAGTGTCTAGAGTCGGACAGACAAGTCCGAATCGTGTGCAAAGTCGATCAAGACAAGTTCGAGAAGTGTCGAAATTGGAATCGTCTGTTCTTGTGACGTCTTGCAACATGATCATTCGTGGTAACACTATTACTTTATTAAGTAAGTAAATGTTTACTTACGATCTGCTTCCATTGATTAAATCGACTTGAACTAGTTGGAATCGTCTGTTGTTGTGATGTCTTGCAACATGATCATTCGTGGTAACACTATTACTTTATTAGGTAATTAAATGTTTACTTACGATCTGCCCCCATTGATTAAATCGACTTGAACTAGTTGGAATCGTCTGTTCTTGTGACGTCTTGCAACATGATCGTTCGTGGTAACGCTATTACTTGATTAGGTAATCAAATGTTTACTTACGATCTGCCCCCATTGATTAAGTCGACTTGAAGTAGTTGGAATCGTCTGTTGTTGTGATGTCTTGCAACATGATCATTCGTGGTAACACTATTACTTTATTAGGTAATTAAATGTTTACTTACGATCTGCCCCCATTGATTAAATCGACTTGAACTAGTTGGAATCGTCTGTTCTTGTGACGTCTTGCAACATGATCGTTCGTGGTAACGCTATTACTTGATTAGGTAATTAAATGTTTACTTACGATCTGCCCCTATTGATTAAATCGACTTCAAATGATTCGAGTGATCGTAACGTTGACTTTCCTTGCAACACTTTGTTACAAGGTTGTATGCCAAAGTGATCAATCTCGAGTTCAGAGAAACTTCTTCATAGTAAACTGAGAACTGCAAATGAACAAAAGGATTCATTTCACTCATGGTATCTATCACGACTAGTCGAAAAGTGTCCAGAGTCGGACAGAGAAGTCCGAATGGCGTCCAAAGTCGATCAAGACAAGTGCGATAAAAGTCGATCAAGACAAGTGCGAAAAAAGTCGATCAAGACAATTTCGAAATCTGTTCAAAGTCGGACAAACGAGTTCGAAAAGTGTTCAAAGTCGGACAGACGAGTTCGAAAAGTGTTCAAAGTCGAATGATGTTCAAAGTCGGACAGACGAATTCGAAAAGTGTTCAAAGTCGAAATTGCCTTTAGTCGAGTGTTTAATCTCCAGTCCAGGACAAGATCTTACCAGTGAACTCAGTACTGCAAATGAACAGAAGGATTTATCTTTCTCGTCATATTTTTCAAGTCTAGCCAGAAATAGTTACAATTTCCTCGCCAAAGGCTGTAATATTTACGGGTATCAGCTTAAGTGTGCGACGGGGAGGTTTAATTATTTTTGTGGTTATGGCTGCATGGAAACCATAGTTGAATTTGAAATTTCCATTGAAAGGTTGACTATAATATCAATAGCAGCTTTTTGCCGTTCACGTTCTTCCATTTATCCTAGAAGTTCTGTTGATAGCCAAAGCTTAAAATATAGTAAAATAAAATAGTGACGTTATTCGCTTATTAGCTTGTGATTTGTTACCACATCAGTATAATTTTGATTTCATTCAAAATTTCGCTGTTTTTGGTAGCGTTTTTGATGGCTTTGGCTTGATATCATGCTACTTATGACGTATCTCGTCACTATAGCAACTCTTTGTCTCCAAGGTTTACTGAGATGTGTTTCAAATGTAAACGAACACCAACTGAAGATGTTACTTATGCTTTAGAGCTGGCCAACAACTTTTTACATTAGCAATGGCCACTTCCTTGCTTAAACCATTTTGTGCTGTATAATTTTCTGGAGGGTCCCTGCATTGTAGCAGCTTACTCCACCTTTGGTTTGGTTTTAGCATATGATACTTTTTAAGTGCTAGGGTCGCTTGCCCTGCCCACAACCCTCCTCCTTTCGCATCCTGGGCTTGGGACCAGGCAACGGTGGAGTTAAAAGTCATTTGTCCATTCTATTGCCGAATTCGCTTCTTCTCAATGTGGCCCGTGTTCGATTCCCGCACTCTGCCTCATATGTGGATTGACCAAAGAGTTATGTGAAGACGTAATGAAAGAACGTTCGAAAGTGGTCGAAGTGGGCAAAAAGAACGTTCGAAAGTGGTCGAAGTGGGCAAAAAAGAACGTTCGAAAGTGGTCGAAGTGGGCAAAAAAGAACGTTCGAAAGTGGTCGAAGTGGGCAAAAAGAACGTTCGAAAGTGGTCAAAGTCGGCAAAAAGAACGTTCGAAAGTGGTCGAAGTCGGCAAAAAGAACTTTCGAAAGTGGTCGAAGTCAGCAAACGAACTTTCGAAAGTGGTCGAAGTCGGCAAACAAACTTTCGAAAGTGGTCAAAGTCGGTGAAGTAACTTTCGAAAGAGCGTGAAGTCGCAAAAAGAACTATCGAAAGATCGCAAAGTTGGAAAAGGAACCTGCAAAAGTGTTCGAAGTCGGAAAAGGAACCTGCAATCGAAAAACAAACCTGCAAAAGAGCGCAAAGTCGAAAAACAAACCTGCAAAAGAGCGCAATGTCTTTTACACATAGATAGTCTATTGCAAGTATATGAATGTCATATAGTTCTTTCCTTGAAATGTCGATTTGTTTCCGAGGAAAATGAAGAAAGTTGTTTTTAACTCCGGATATAATTGGCGATCCAAAACACATTGAAACAGAATTGAAATAAGTCATGATTCACTCGACTCGGTTATCAAAACTACTACGCTAGTAAAAGCTGTCATAGTTCCAATTTGTTGTACATGTATAACTTGTTGCAGTCTAAACATGATTTCATAAAAATTACATTAAACTGAGTATTCAAGGGAAGTCAAAAACTTATGGTTTTACCGTGCTCTAAAAACACTAGGTAAAAAATAACAGGGTATACGTTTGCGTGTACGTAAGAGGGTTAAAATTCAAAATTAATTAATTAAAATTTATTAAATCACCGACTAAAAAGGAAAGAAATGGGGTGTGTTTGACTGATTTCCAACTGTTGTTGTTGTTTGTTCGTCCATCGGCATCGATTAACAGCACGACACTGTATACGAAGTGGTGGCATTTCACCCACCAACTCTTTTCTGGAACTTTTTTAGTCAAATGTGGGGTTCAAGTCTCTGATGACCTACTTGGAATAAGGTCATGCCTGCAAAAGCGAGGATTTGAAGACGATTGATTTACAAGTGAAGGTAAGCCAAAGTCTATTTAGGAAACCAAAGGTTAGGTTATAAACATTACCTACTGGTTAGTGGAATTTTGACATCTGAGTGCGAGCTCCTTACGGCTTGCTTGAAATAACATCATACCTGCAAAACGGGATAGGAGTGATTGAGCCGCAATTGGTAAAATTGTTGGTTCCAAAGTCAAAAGACGATTATTGAATGAATTTAATCAGTCAAACATTTATGCGAATCTGTTTAAACCGGATACATTCCATTTAAACAGGTTTATTTTAATACGTCTAAACAAACACCGCAAAGGTGTTTGTTAACTTTAAACTGTTAACATTTGGTTTTTGAATGTATGAATTATAAACAAAATACAAGTTATTTCAGAAGAGAATATTTTTCCATTTTTGTTGAATTTGTAAATTTTGTATTAATAATTTGATAGGTAAATGCCATGTATAGGTATGTAAATACCTCAATAAATTGTTGTCATTTCGTTACAAAAAGAATTACAACCACAGTACAATTCATAGTGATATGACAGGAACAAAGCTGCAAACACTATAAGTAGAAAAGTAGAGCGTCAACGGAGTTACAATGGGCGAATTGTGTCAATCGAGTTATACTACCACCCTTTTTGTGGCAAACTGTTAGGCAATTGCTAATGCTCTGCGTATATTATATGAAAGGTAGCTGTAATTAACCAAAAAATCTCATCTGAATTGTACAGAAAAGCATAACAGTTTTTATATAGCAATACCTGATGTAAACCATACTGCGCGAACAATAACGATTTTCATGAGCAAAGCAGGTTATTTATAAGGATGGTATATCAAAGAAGTTAGGATTTACTTTTATCTTGTCAACTCTAAATATAATCGCTGTTTCTTTTTCGAGGGAAAAGTTGACATGATAACCACTATTCACTTGCAAAACGTTCTTTCGAGCTGCGATGTTCACCGTCTCTTGTATCAGTTTGCTCACCAGTAAGTAGCTAAAGTGATATATCCCATGTGTGGATAAAAGCTTGAGGACCGACATTTCTTTACCTTTTAAGTCGCACATATTTTTGGTCTCTTAACCTTCCAAAACCAGCACCGTCAACAGATTTTGAAGCTGCGTCACTAAGGAAAAAAGAAGATTAACGAGACCGTTTAGTCAAGGGAATCATTAAAATATTGTTTAAAATCATAGATTGATGTTTCATGCCGTTTTAATGCCTTTTCTTTTACGTCCCATGAAACAATTTACGTTGATACCTGACATACGACTATCTTATCAAACATTACTGAATTCTAAACAACCGTATTTTGAGTGAGAGAACATGTGTATGCATGGCTTTGCTTTAGGACAGAAAAATTTTGTCTCGTCAATAAAGACGACTGCAACTATGAAGACAATTAGATGCGTACACACAGTTATTCAGTTTCCGTTATTCTGATTGATCTTGATTGATGCAAGTCCAGGATAAGTCCGTATATACTGGCCATATAACGCATCCCTAAATATTAGTTAGCAGATTTTCCTCTGTATACTGCAGTAAATCTTTAAAGGTCTACATGTAAATTCAATAGTTCTCAAATTTATTAGTGCTGTATAACTAATTAAATATAGTAGAACCTCGTTAATGGACGTATAAATGTGGTAATGTGAACATATGGTGCAAATCATTTTGAAAGGAACTTGTCGCAAAACAATGTAAATTGAACTATTCTCAAGATACTCTTTACTTTCTGGTATGAAGTATAAATTGTTTCCTTGTTTGTCATTTTTTGTTGACAGAGGTTTTGCTACTAAAAATGTCCTTATCCATGTCTAGTAATTAGATTGACGGGGTAAATTTAGCAAAAAAGCTAGCTGTTGGTCAATCAGAAAGGCGGTCGTTGGTCGTATTAATTAATAGGGTGGTAGGATCAACGGAGTTTTGACTGACCGATTGTTTGGGCCGGAATAAGTGGTCGTTAAAATGAGGTTGTCGTGTTAAATGGGCAGTCGCATGATAGGGTTCCACTGTACAGGATACATCTTCGGAACTTAGCTGCAATCAAGTCTTTACATATGCAAGGTGGAGTTATTTGTTATTACTCTGTACGAAGCTGCCTCGTGTAGCATCAAATTAAACGTCAGCTACTTACAAAATTGATAACATGTAATAAAACTACCTTTTGACTTGACGAGGAAATGTTACACAAACTCGGATTTTGGTATTTAATAATTTAATTTACACGCCCAGATTTTTCTGCAGTGCTTTATTCGAACACATTAAATTACTATTTAACTGGTGTTTGTGTTAACTTACATGCTCTTCAAGATATCCTTGCACCGAGGTTCACAAATGTTGCTTCATTTTCAGGGAAACAAACGTCCTGAGCGCCTGTTTCAGGAACTAACCTGGAATATACTTTTATTTTGGATAGTTAAGGCAATGTGAAGTAAATTGTTGTCTTGAAAATTACTATGAAGACTAAGAACTGTCATTCAAACCACTAAAGTTTGAATGTCAAGTCTGCAACCCTAAATAGCCCAATTTCGATCTATTAATAAAAGACATCACTACGAGGCTTAGGGGAATAAACCATATAAATCCTTACTATCATTCCCCTAAACCTCGTAGTGATGTCTTGTTTCAAGTTGAATTGTAATATCGAAATTTGGCTATTTTGTGTCACGAATTACTGAAGGTTCCTTATACAGATTTTATTGAAGTTGCAGAGCTAGGTTATCCAGGCCTTGTTGTGATATATCTTTGGTCATTTTGTCTTTTTTTCATTAATTTAACTAATATAAATGCAGGTCTACACATCCAGGTCAAACTACAAAAAAGGCCAACATTTGCCACCCTGATGCAAACTACTCACCCCTCTTATGTGTGCCAGTCCTCTGGTGCACGAAAGCTACCCCTTCATTCTGGCTGTGAGTTCAAGATAGATTAGTAGCATCCCAGCTGGGACCAATGTGCCCAGCTGTCACGTACAGCAAAATATGCAAAATCCAAGTTGTATGGGAAGCCAGTGGCCAACATTTAACACCCCACCCCCTAGATCAGTACCCTCGCATTAGTGGGATTAACGGCCACAAAGCGTAGTCGTCTTAAACTGAACAGTTGGCGCGTATGTTTTCTTTTTCAAATTCCTCGCAGTGTGCAAAAATGCCAAGTCTAATAGTTGACCAAGATAATGTTAATGAGTGTTTTATTAAATAATCCTCAGGGATCTGTATTATTCAATAATCGCGATGGAGTTATTACTCGTGGCGAAACACACGAGTTGTAAACCCGGCTCTGACTTTCTTATTTTGTTCGTGTCGTGCAAATTTATGCACGCATATTTTAGTTTATGTGGATGACTATATGGCTTTCAGCCGTGAAATACATATCGCAAAATCTCTCCGTTTGTTGACTTGAGAAGCAAAAGAAAGAACTACACTGTAGAATTGCAAGTTTAAGACAATGCAAGGCGTTCATGGATGGATAGGACCGTTTGATATTGTGTTCGCCGCTTAGTCCTGTGGGATTTGTTCCGGCAAGTTTTGTGTTTTATATAACTTGCAGTTTGCTTAGCGATCGAGGTTTGAAGTGTCGGCTACTGAATGTAGTGCAGTCTTACTTTTGAACCCGTGAATACGCGCAAGCGTGATGAACGGGTCATCGGTAACGGTGGCTAAATAAAGTTCAGTCGCTCCTTCCATCAGCTGTTAACTAAGTGAGTAATGCTTTGTTAGCAGTACAAGACTTGGCGGTAGCAGATCAGTTTTGCAAAACTGATTTGATACCAAGTCAAGCCTGTACTACTTTCCATCATATGGGACAATCACGTGGAAATATTAAATAGAAAATGAAACTATATGTTTTTTAAAATTGAAATGCGTTTAAATATTCACATCATCGAAACAGGAAAAATCAATATAGCGTGACATTTTCGGAAAAGAGGGAAACCCCCTATGAAATAAAGTCAACAACTGCTTTTGTTTTCAAGTCATGATGGTCACGTGAGTTTTTCAACCAATGAAATGATTACACAATTTTCTACAATTTGTATAAAATTCTGTATAACTTCCACAGCTTATATAACTTTCTGTGTATTTAGCTCATAGCTTCCAAGTTGATGATTTTGACTTCTATGCTTAGTTTGTAATTTTCACGTTTCTCAAAATTGAAGTGTGTTTTAATGTTTATATTTAAAATAAAAGTATGCTACTAACAGATTTTATAATGACCATAAGCATAGCTTGTTATACCATTGTCATGAATATATTGTTTGTCGTCAAAGCAAGATAATGAAACTTTATTAACGTCATAGCTTCCAAGTTGATGATTTTGACTTCTTATTGTTTTCATTGTATGCATGATTTGTTTATTATTGAATAGTAAATCTTTATAATTTTCATATATGATCTGTTTATTGATGACATTCTTTTTGATAACTTTAGCTGTTTTACCAACATTATCTTTCATATATGAATACATTTTACTTCTCAATCCAATTCTTTGATTGGTATACCACAAGCTTCATCTTTGAATTTTCCAATTACTTTTTTGTTTGTTTTATCAAAATATGCAAAGTGTTCTTTATAATCACTATTATTAAATTTAGATTTATCATTATAAACATCTTCAGTTTCAATTTCATACGTTAAGTAACAATCCGTGTCAGAAGTTGGCAATTCTCTATTGTTCCGATGCATTTCGCTTTCCCCACATAAGAATGTTTAGATTTTCGAACTGAGAATACGTTAACCTATGGACAACATGGTTTTGAAATAAAATTTACTGAAACTATTTTAAAGGGATGTTTCTTTTGTGTTACAAGATTTCATCCATTCGTGCGACTCCAAAACAATGGCCAAGAAAGACTTGTAATATTCCATGTTCCCCACATCGAAGTTTTGTTGCATTAAAAATCACAATAGTTTTTACTAAAAGGGAATCAATTAGTAAACTAGAGATAAATAAATGCGCTGCCTGATGAAGTTATGGTAGATTTTCATGTTTCAGCCAGTAAGGTGGACGGTTTCAACAATAGCACAGTTCACACCTTTCTGCATTCCGTGCATTTGGGTTGCCTACTTCGTACACGGATTGTTACTTAACGAGTCTATCTGTGAATAATAATTTTGCTTTATTTGCATATTTTTGTTTTATATAATTATAATGAAAGTTATACATTAGGGTCTTAGAAAGATCAAGAATACACATTACTATATATGCTGGTCTGTTTAAGGTTATTGTTTCTTTGATGTTATGCACAGTCACTAGATTTTCATTGAAGATTTGATACATAAGGTTTTGAAGCTAATTTCAATAGTATATCTTTACTAGTCACTAATCGAACATCAACTCGCTTTCTTCTATTTTCCATCGTTTTACCAAAAACTGAGTTATTCATTACTTTGAGAAAATAATTTTCAAAAGCATTTTTTGAACTAGTTCCTTGCTGTCTATTGAAATCAATATACTGTTTCAACCACGGAGATTGATCAAATTTTAAGACTATATACGTTTGTGACTCTCAAACCTAATTCAGTGTCTAATTGTACATTTTGATAATGTAGCACATATTTCTTTTTTATTTAATGTTGGGATCAATTTTTGAACTTGACCAATTGTTATGTTGTATTTGTTTCTTATTTGTTCAGAATAATTTGATAACGTATCTTTTTATGTTAATTTTTTTCACCACAAAGTGGATAGTCAGTAAGACTATCATGCAATTCTTGTGGATATTCTAAATCAATTTCTAATATCAATCCTTTTTTATTATTCTCTGTGTATTTTTATAGATTTAATTTTTCAATTTGTTTGTCATTTAACCATTTAAATCCATCAGTTGCTAAATATCGACTCATTGACCAACCATAAAGGTTATTAGCATCCAAGTACATGATATATTTTGATGGTTCACTTTTAATATAATTTCTCATATATTTATTATTTGCTTTTCTATAACGATTGCTTATGTATGAAATACCACCTATCAGTCTCTTTTCAATGAATTGAAACATATCTATGTCTGTCATTAATTCGAATTTTGTATCAGTCATTTTCAACATTGCATCCCAAGATAATCCAGGAGTTGTAAAATAGTACCATGGATCTAATTTATAATACTGCATGCATGTTTTTCTAAAATTTTGAAATACATCAGATAATACATTAGATTTCAAATACAAGTCATGATATTCACACATTGATTTTAAATTAAGTATTCCACACATTCTGAGCATGTTCATATTGACCATTAGACATATCTTCATTGTTTATTATGCTGTAGAAATCTTTTTTGGTAGTTGTTTGTCATCGAATTTTTCAAATGAATACATATGGTCATAAGGATAAACACCTTTTTGTTTCATAAGTTTTAACTGTTGATTTTTGAATTCTTCAGAAGTATATTTGAAAGTACCATTAGGTACATTGCTTACTTATTTATCTAGACTTGAACTCATGAATTGAAAGCTATCTAATACCAAATTGTTACCCAACATGAATGTCATGTATTTTTCCATATTATTAGGTATTATTCGGATGAAGCTGTGACTAGCATTTACAATACCATTGTGGTCATTAATTGTTATGTTTCCACCTGCTGTTTTTGTTATCTTGAAATCTAGTGATATTCGGGCGTTATACCAATCAAAAGGGTTATTTCACCACTATTATCGACAACAAATCGATACCCGTCTTTTTTCTGTCGGGCATTATTGCCTACAGTTGTATTTAAAGCTGTTTCCAGGTCAAAAGCAACATCTTCATATCTTTCAACGTATTTTGGATTTCTGTATGATTACATTATATAATTTTCATCCTACGAAGTCTTCCTCCTGAAAGTAGTTGATTAACTCTTTCATTGATTTCATAATCAGTTAATGGTTCAACTGCTAGTGTTAATTGTTGTGCTATTAATGGTGTTTCCATCTTGTTTCTTTTCTTATTTCTATTCAAAAGCTCAATTATTTTATTTCCAGAACTCTTTGCTACAAAATGACCTGTTTTAGTAGATGCATTTTCAATTGCTCTCTCAGTACCTTTTTGAATTCCGGTTTTCAATGGTTTTTTTCACTGTTTGTCGAAATAATTTACTAGCAATCGATTTCATTACATCTGATACGCCTTCACCATAAACATGCTTTTTAACATATCTCCCATATTCAGGATCATAACGTCTCTTATATTCACATTGTCTCATGATTATATATTATTACATTAGATTAAATAGGTGTTGATCTTAGAATCAAGGTTAGTTATCAATCATCAAAGCATCTGTAATATAAAACGTCATTTGACTAGTAGATGATGAAGAAACAGAAGAATATAATAATATTTTTGGCTCATATGAAAACGGATATGAACCGAGTTAAATTGTCTGTAGGGATGACAGCAGGTGTATTTGAATTGCTTCCATTTGCAATGCTGTCTGTGATAACAGACGTGTTTATGTGGATCATGTCTATTGAATTTGTGATATTTAGAAGCATTGATCCATGCTTAGTTTGTAAGATTAGTTTTTGTTGAAAACCGATTAACTCCACCAAATTAGTGTTTCTAAGATCGAACTGATAATTATAGATTTCAATAACCACTTTATAGGATAATACAAATATTAAATTACTGTGATACTTATTTCCTGTTTTATGATTTTTTTTGTCCATGTATTGATGTAAATAATCATTGATATTGCTGTTGGAATACATTCCATCAACAAAGTTAATGTTTCCCACGACTGGACTGAATCAGGAGTATATTTGATAACGTTGTTTTTGTATTTTTGAATTATATTATGCCAAGAATACGTCATTAAAAGTCGTTCTGCAGATAATTCATGTTTTATATTATGTGATAATTGTAAGATAGGATTAAGTAACAATCCGTGTGAGAAGTAGGCAATTCTCTTTTCTTCCGATGAATTTCGCTTTCCCCACATAAGAATGTTTAGATTTTCGTACTGAGAATAGGTCAATCTATGGACAACATGGTTTTGAAATAAAATTTACTGAAACTTTATTTTAAAGCGATGTTTCTTTTGTGTTACAAGATTTCATCCAATCATGACACTCCAAAACAATGGGCAAGAAAGACTTCTAATTTTCCATGTTGCCCACATAGAATTTTTGTTGCATTAAAAAAACCACAATAGTTTTCACTAAAAGGGAATTAATTAGTAAACTAGAGGTAAATAAATGCGCTGCCTGATGAAGTTAAGATAAATTTTTATGTTTTAGCCAACGAGGTGGACGGTTTCAACAATAGCACAATTCACACCTTTCTGCATTCCGTGCATTTGGGTTGCCTACTTCTTACAAGGATTGTTACCTAATTTAATAATAAAGTCCTCAGGTTTGCTTTTTCCTAGTTTTACTCTGTTTAAAGAAGAACTATGAATTGCTCGTTCTTGTATTGTATGTTATATATTCTTTAATTAAATCATTGAATTGATGGTTATCTATTAATACAAGCCTGTTTAATGTGTGCAATTTGTGTAAATTCGTCTTTTACGCCATCATTACCTCCAATAATGCTACGTCCAAGGAGCTCCAAACGACTCAAGGTTATCTGTGTTATAATAAATAACTTCACTGCCTATCTTTTTGTATTTATTGGAAGTTCTATGTATTGGTATTTCACTTAGTTGATTCAAGTCGTGGAATATCATTTGATAAAGGACTATATTTTTTCTATTAAATCGCTTTGTGAGAAGATCAATGGTGTCAAAATCCACCTGTTTGCCATAGTTTTTTCTCATCTTGATAAGCTACCAATTTAAGTTTACCATATCATTTTGGAAGATTTAGAATTAAATTTCCATGTGTATTAGTTATTGGATCTATCTTATAAGCATTTCTTTTTCTTTGTGTGTAAATTTCCTTACCAATTTTTATGGTTTAAGAGTCTTCTTCTATGATACCTCAGTAATCGTCGTCGATATTTTTGTATACTTTCAATTTCCATATTCAGCTATTTGATCTTTGTTTTTATTTCTTGCTTTTTTGGTTGTTGATAAATGGCCCTTTTCCATTCCTATTTTGTATTTATTTGACCAATTATTTAATTCTTTATCAACTGCATTTGGATCTTTCATAGTATCCAAAAAACAGTAGATGGTAAATGTAAGTCGTCAAGTGTAAAACCTTTATCCATATCGGATACCATGTTTGGTGGTTGTTGACCCTGAGGCCCTGCTAATGCTAATTTTTGTACTTGTTCATAGTATGGTACAATTTGTTTTTGCTTGGATTCTTCTCTCAACTTACTTATCTGATCAATTTCTTTTTCGAGTTGTTCAGAAATCGGCTCAACTTCTTCCTTCTTTTTCTCAAAAACGACCTGTTTAGAAGTTTGAACTCCTTTAATAATATCTCGAACAATTTTTGTCATTTACTCTGATTCGATAGAAGGAATATCGATTTTCTTATAATGATTAATATCCATTCTATAGTACACTGGACAAAACAATCAAGGATAGGGTTGTTACATAGTGTGGCATTTTTTCAAAGCATCAGATGCAAGAAAATTAGAAAGAGTACAAGAACGGGCATTACGTGCTGTATATAATGATAGGTATGCTACGCATGATGAACTCCTACAGAAGGGAAGACTCTCCAGTCTTGAGAACAGACGGTTACGAGATATACTAATTTTAATGTATAAGGTTAAAAATGCACTAGCTCCAAAGCATGTATGTAATATGTTTTTCCAGCAAGATAAGCATTATAACTTACGAAGTGATTTTCCTGTTCCAAGATATAATACTGTTAAGTATGGTAAGCACAGTACCAAATATTTAGGCCCACACATATGGGGCAAGATAAGCCAGGAACTACGCAGAAAGACCAGTCTTCAGGCATTCAGGAGAGGGGTGCGTGCTGTAATGTGCGTGGTTTGCTGGACGGTACGTGTGGCTGCTGTGCATGCTCATCTTAGAGTGGTGGGTATGCACAGTGGCTTCTGCTGTCTGGCTTCCTGGTGTATTGGGAGTGTGCTCCCCTATCCTCCATTTATTTCATCTAATTGGAATTTTCTAGATTTAACTTTCTGAATTTTATATTTATGTTTGACTTCTGCTTATATGTTTGTCCTATATTGTCTGCTTGTTTGTCTGTCTATTTGATTGCTTGTCTTTGTTTGTTCCCTGCTTACTGTTTTGGTTGTAATAATTTTATATATTCATGTTATTTTCATAATTGATGATATTTTAAGACTATATTTTTATATATTAATTATATTCTAACACTATATTTTTTATTTTTACATATACTTGAATTGTATTCATGCTATTTATTTATAGTGTCCACAATTAGCTTTACATTAATTATATTCTAAGACTATATTTTTTAATATTTTTTTACATATAATTGAGGTTTTAATTATTATTTATTTATGGTGTCCACAATTAGCCTTTAGCTAAATACCTTGACACTTTAATAAAGTTTATGTATGTATGTATGTATGTATGTAATTTCAAATAATTCTTGGAACATTTCACCAAAGTCAATGAAAGTAAGTAATTCAACCGAGCAGGAAATTTCACACATGCAAAAATTTTTTAAAGCTACAAAATTCACGCTGGGGCCGCTGAAGGGCGGAAAAACCGCGCGGCCGCGACGAGTGTCGCGCCAAAATTCGCTTTGTTTTGGTAAATTGTTGCAATGTTGTTTAACGAAAATTTAAAAGTCAAAACAATATATTTTGTTAAGTTTTAAGTTATGCCTTTTAAAAAGGGGGATTTAAACAATCCCGCCTTCAAACAAAAACGCAAATCATCCACAATTCGCCCTACAAGTGGTAAAGATAACAGGGGCAAACCATTTTCGCCAAGATTGCGAACAGCTGTTTTGCAGCTAATTAAGTCAGGTATCGATGTGAATACCAAACTCGCGGACGCTGGTATGCTGGACAAAAACGCCGTAAAACGATGGAAAGATATCTTAAAACTCAAAGGAAATGTTACCCCGTTGAAAAGAAGCGGTGGAAGGCCTAGAAAAGTGGCAAAAAAAATCACCCCAAGAAAAATTGTTAGAGCGACTGGCCTTAAGAGATCCTTATTGCAGTACGGAAATAATTGTCTGGCGACTGCGTTTCAACCACAAAGCTTTTTGTGGCCGATATGCTGCTAGAGGAACAGGCTGCCATCTTCGTTATCGTTGGGAGAAAGATCGTGTGGCAAAACGAGTGTCCAGGCGACGAGCTGTGGAAGAATCAGAAATTTTCCAGTTGCCACGAAAGCTTTAGAGGGTTATTTCTAAAGTAGTGCCAGTTTTATCTTGAGAAGAAGAAAGCAAACACTGACAAAAAAACGCGAGATGGTGCGATTTGTGCACCGAACATAAAATTCTTTTTGTTGCATGACATTTGATTCCGAGAAAACATGTGATTTTGATGTTTATGTCATTGTTCTTTCAATATTTAGAGATGCTGTAAACCGAAAGTGGCGAACTTTCCATTCACAAAAACCCATGTGTGAAATTTTATCCTTATTAAAATAAACACGACACCAAAATATTGCCGGTCTTCAATTTTAATAATAGTTATGAAAATATCGATCCTTAATTGTTTTGTTCAGTGTAGTATATACGTTATATAAAGTTATCTAAACTTATTTCAACTTATCTTTTAATAAAATGTAATAGTATAATGGAAATTCCTAATTATGATTCTAAGGATAATGAAAATGATAATTTCAAACGATTATACTCATCCATGTCAATGGACACGTTCCGCATGCTTATATGCGGTAATAGTGGAAGTGGTAAAACCAATACAACTCACTATACCACATGTTAATGAAACCTTTAATTTATTTTGATCAAATTCATTTATATGGTAAGAACTTAGGGAAAGAGAAATATAAAAATCTAATAGAAACATTGAATGATATCAGTAATCAGGTTGAATATAATGTAATGCATTATAATAATGACGAAATTAAACCTGTTAATAGTTTAGAAAGTGGTTTACAAAAAATTATAATATTTGATGATTTTATTTGTGAAAACAATCAGAAACCACTTATTGATTATTTTATCCGCGGTCGTCATAAAAATTGCTCAGCTATCTACCTTTCACAGAATTTCTACAAAATATCAAAGGATATACGATTGAACTGTTCACATTTTTGCATTTACGATTTTCCATTAACTAATGAAAGAAATTTGATATCTCATGAGCTCGTAGTATCAAAAGAACAATATCTCAAAGCCAGCAAAAAACCGTATTCATTCCTATATGTTGACAAAGCTATGAAAACAGTCAAAAGAAACTTTTATGGAAATATGTAATGTAAATATATAATGGGAATTTTTTATGAACATTCTGAAATACTGTTGCATCGAAAGCAGGTCAGCCAGGTCCAGGGTTTATATTAACAGATAATAAGTTTGATATTCAAAACAGAAAATTGATAAATGTAAAAGACCCAACGGATTGTAAAGATGTTGTTAATAAAGAGTATGGAGATACATTATTTAAAATTGGATGGTAAAACACATGACTGCGGATTTACATCTTTGAGGAAATAAAATCATCAATCCGTCACAAATTAATGAATCGAAAACTTATCATAAATATGGACACTGATAAAAACAATGATCTTTCAGCTGTCAATATGATCAGTTTGAAAAAGTATCATCCAAATGTTAGTGCACAAGACATAAAGTTACTAAAGATATTGATTTAAAGGAACTTTTCAACATTGTCCAATCAAAACAACAGACTTTTCATCATTTAGAGCAAATTACAACAATCTTGTTTCTTACAATGATGTTAAAAATATATTTTTATCACGAAAAGAAATGTTTTAAATGGAAACAGATATAGATATGAACAACGACATCATTTACAATAAAAAAGATCCAACAATTGATGATGAAGGGGCAAATAAAAGATATGTGGATCGATCAGTAAATGTAAAATCTGCTAAATCATATGTTGATACAAAAACTAGTGATAACACAATAATAAATACTAGTGCTATAAATAACAACACTACTACAATCAAACGTCTACAATTAAATAAACTTGATAAATTGGATTTTGGCGCAGAAGGCATTAAATTAGAAAAAGAATCTAAAGATTATGTTAATAAATCACATATCACTTTAACTTCTCATTTCAAAGATGAATTATGGTATTTGATGGAAGATGTTGATGAATCGAGTAGTGAGAATATTATCCAATTTCACCACATTTATTCAATAAAAAAGCTTATTGCCTCCAAATAGCGAAAGATATTAGCAACTTATATTCTGGAAGACTTGGATTTAATATGTATAAACTTCCAGAAGGTGAAGACACTATTTGCATTGAATTCTTTCCAGTTACAATGAACAATGCGAGCGTTAATGTTGTAAGGACGAGTTTAAATATCAACAATCAACAAAACAATTTTCTAATTATATCGTGATCAATTATTCTCATATAGTAGATGAAATATGAGCGGGAGATCTGTATACAATGGCGAGCCGAAGGCGAGCCGTTGTAAACGCCCATACAGATGGGACGCGAATATTTTATCCTACTTATGAAATGAAACAATAAGTAGAGATCTGTATGAAAAGTAAACGCATACTAATTAGCCGAGGAGATGTCTGGATCAAAAGTTAATTCTACTGTTTAATAACTCATCAACTCAGTTGATTTGTATTGGGGTTTACAAAACTTCATTAAATTTTCATTTCTTTTGTACTTTCCTTATGAATTATTAATGAATTTTATAAGCATAAATATCATATTTCGTCACCTGAGTATGTTATGGTAGATTTAAAATGTGATGGAACACCTGAAACACGCAAATCTTATAATTTATGGAGATAAAAATTTTGTATCAGATGTTTATTCTAGAGTGTATGATTCACCTTATATTTTTGAAAATAACAAAATGGTGATGCAGACAAATTTAGATACGAATAATCATCATATAGAAAATGTACCTGTACCTACTGAAAATCATCAGGTTGTCAATAAATCTTATGTTGATACAAAGATCTCAAAAATAAAAATTCGAAATGTAATACAATTAGTTTCCAAACCTGATAATGGGGGTTTTGAGTCCTTATAACATTGATATAGATAATTGGATAGTTTTACCATTCATATTCAAAATTACAAAAATATTATTTCGCAGACAACGTGGGGTTACAGGTACATCAACTGTGTATTTCAAATTTGGTTCCATAATAGATGGAAAAAATGAATATAATGTGACGTTTAGTCACAACGATTATATCATTCCTATTAATGTCAATTATACAAGCGTGGCTCACTCTAATGGCGATGGTTATGTCAATTTTCATGTTTTGGATGCAAAAGGCTCACATAATAAATATCCAAAATAATTTTTAATTACCATATTAATTGAAAACGATTCAATTTAATTATCTAATATATTGATATATGTAAATTTCGATTTTAGAATAAGCAAAAAACTCTACATTCAAATACTAGAGATGAAATAATAAAATCAGCTTTGATATATCAATTTTTATATGAAAATTATTTGAGTGACCCAACATCAATGAGCCAAACATTAGAAAAACATCCTGACATTGGATTAATTGGACCAGGGTCATGTACTTGTAACACTACATATCAATATTCGATTAAACATGCTATTCTTCATGATGCATTTGGACGATTTTATAACGACTATGAAAAGGGGCCTGGATACGCATATTGCTGCCTTTCTATGCCAAAGATGGTAAAAAGATTCCCATTAATAGGTCAAATAAGTGGTGTATTATATTGTCTTCTTTTAAATCCTAAAACATAATTGTTATTCAAATGTATTATATAAAAACTATGACAGACAATAGAAAAAGTGTTTTGGATTGGAACCATATATCAAACAAACTGATAGAAGACGAAGTAGCCGAATTAAAACTACTATAAAACCTATCACTGTAAATGTTGGGACTTTTAAACAAGGAACAAAGTATGATAAAAGATGGACTAATAGGAAACAGTGGCTCAATTATATTTGCGTCTGAGGGGCTGGTATCTGCAATAGCTATCTCAGGGGTTAGTCTGATTGCCATCAGTATTGTTGCGATGCTTATACATATGAAACATAAGGACCTAGACCTGAAAATCCAAAATTGCACATACGTTACATACATATGGCCATCCTATAAATAATATTAAAGATACAATGAGATCTGGGGATTTCAATGAATTCTCTCTTCACATAATGATGAATATTGACAATTATGTCACTGACAATAGCCCTACCATTGATAAATTATGGAAAAAATATAATGAAAAATTCACTTCCGAATAAAATTAATGAAATCATTTAACTATTAATAATTGTTTGTATTTGTTCGCCTATTAATATATGTATTTGTCTCCAATATTTAACATAAAACTGCAATGTTTTCTTTGATTTTGGAAGTTTAAAAATGTCATGTTTCAAACCCAGCTTCTGATATATTTGCATTAATATCTATTCGATACTAATCATCCGTTTACGATTCTCTAACTTTTGGTAACACATTGTTAATTAATGCAAATCTCTTATATTTTGTCACGGTCTTGAAAACTTACTTGAATCCGATTATTATATTTATTAATGACGTTCTCGATATGATATTTTCGTATGCATACACTTTTTTCCTGAATTTATAAATATCATCATGAAAATCTATATATGGATAAATGTAAGTTATGGAGTGAGTAGAACCACAATTTCGACAAACTTCATTATTCTCTTTCTATGATATTTTTATTATCACAACATATTATTTTGATTTTAGTATTTTCACTTATTTACTTTTACAAAATGGACATGTGACATATTCACATATAACCCTAACCCTTAGTTGAGATAAATCAATAAATGTAACTTACAAAAACTGCAGTGAAGGTTAGCATAAAGTTTATAAAAAAATTTATAAAAAAGTTTACTGCAATCTGATTGGTTGAAAAAATCACGTGAGTATCGTATCACTTGACTTCATTTCATGGGGGGTTTCCCTGTTTTCCGAGAATGTCACGCTATAGTGATTTTTCCTGTTTCCATGATGTCAATATTTAAACGCTCTTTAATTTTGAAAACATACGGTTTCATTTGATTATTTCATCTGATTGTGCCATATGATTGTTCCATCAGCTGGCAGTAGTACAGACTTTGCTTGGTATCAGATCAGTTTTGCAAAACTGATCTGGTACCGCCAAGTCCAATACTACTTTTGTTACGAATACGTTTCGTAACAAGAACATGAATCCAGCGAATATTTTATCTGACTTATGAAATGAAACAATGAGTAGAGATCTGTATGAAAAGTTAATGCATACTAATTAGCTCAGCAGAGATCTGTATCAAAAGTTAATGCTACTGTTTAATAATTCATCAACTCAGTTGATCTGTATTGGGGTTTACAAACCTTCATTTCTTTTGTATTTTCCTTATGAATTATTAATAAATTTTATAACAATAATTAATTTGATGTAAACGAATATAAACAGCAATTAGCTTAAAGATGTTTCGCATTTGGAGTTTTTATAGTGTAACATTAAAATTGATCTAAAAGGATTTTTCAACAAGACAGGTGTTTTGATGCCTATCTGCCTTTCAAAACAACCCTGTGTGCGTACATTCTTACGGACAAATGAATCACAACCTTTGCCAGACGGATCTATAAATAACCTCTTATTTCATACAAAAGGGGTAGATGTTTAAA
This sequence comes from Cladopsammia gracilis, assembly GCA_022457155.1. Taxonomy (NCBI): domain Eukaryota; kingdom Metazoa; phylum Cnidaria; class Anthozoa; order Scleractinia; family Dendrophylliidae; genus Cladopsammia; species Cladopsammia gracilis. The sequence continues at coordinate 36,174 of JAJGOT010000261.1, forward strand.
AGACATACTGATCAGGGCTAAACTGTAAAAATCAAACCAACTAAAAACGAGTGAACAAAGGTCATACTCGCCAGGCGCTAGTAGGATTTGTGATTGGCCTGTCCACACCTTTCATTTAATTTGGTTTCACTACATGTATTATTCTAATTGGACGAGATTACCGACGAGTGATTTACGTCATGGCTGCAAAATGTTGCAGGGCCTTGAATTTGATAAATACCACATATAAACTGTGGATAATCGACTGATTCATAAAACATATTCTCGGGAGGTGAAAACAAGTAGCTGTATAGTAAACAAAAACTGAGTTGACGTCATGTATTCTGTAAATTCAAATCTTTATAACTTACTAGGGCGATGTTCAAAACAAAAAATATTTCCCTATTCAACATGCAATGTACGTAGAGTTGATTCTGAAAACATGTATTGAAGGGTTATTGGGCACTTCAACGTAACCCTCGAGGTGTACAAATCTAACTATATTATAAAAGAATCCTAAGCCTTATTGGTAATTAAATTGAAATGGACTGAGCAACATGTTTTCTTTTTAATGAATTTGGCCCCGCATGTAATTTGCTAAACACTGTTGTGGTTCTGCTGCCATTGACGTTCATGAGTTAACTCTCAGTCTGTTATGTATTGTTGTTTTTTAAATGCTTTAGATGGCAAAACTAATAAAATAAACTCGCAGATTTTCCAAACTTGAACGCCATATTTGTAAATTTGAGCATTAGTCAGTTGCCTTCGGATCGCTTCAAGCAGTTTCTCCAGAGCAGGTAAATTATCCGAAATATTAGTGGCATAACACTTTTTTGTGTAAAGTTTCATGTGCAAAAGATAAAAGTCCGAACACACGCTCAGTTAAAGTAAGCAAAAATTTGGCATGCGCATAGTATGAACTTTAATTCAAAATTCTGTAAGAATCTGAGGTATCTTGCGGGTGGCCTGTTGTATTGCAGGATTGCCTTGTTGTAGAAAACTTAGATTAATGGAGCCTAACAATAAATGGTAGCCGAATTATTATTCTTTGTGCATGCTATTCGACCCTTTAACTTTGTTAGCATGTGTCAACTTCAAAACAATTTTTATTGTAAAAAGAGAAATAATAAACAAACAAGGAGCTGTACACAGCTTGAACTCGTGGCGCCTCTAACTCATTGCAGCATTGATTCCTGAGTGTTTTGAGTGCTTTTACGGAGAAACATAAGCTTAAAAGTATGTTAAATTAAAGGCTCCTGCGAGCGAACCCGTGAATAAGGTAAAGCAATATTGCGTTTTTTTGGGGGGGGGGATTGAATGTAACGACTTTTGACGAACGCAATAAACAAAATAAACAAATTGTCAGTTCGATAAAGAAAAAAACATCTGTCCTGGGCGAGAATCGAAGTCACATCCTTCGGCATCCTTCGTCGCTATTGCTATCACTACCTAGGATTTCACTAATTATCAAGGCCAAATTTTGATATTTCAACGTAGATGTGCGGAAAAGTTTACATTTGAGTGATGGATGGTATTATATTTGCGTCTGAGGAGCTGGTATCTGCAATAGCTATCTCAGGGGTTAGTCTGATTGCCATCAGTATTGTTGCGATGCTTATACATAGCTATATGAAACATAAGGACCTAGACCTGAAAATCCAAAATTGTACATAAGTTACATACATATGGCCATCCTATAAATAATATTAAAGATACAATGAGATCTGGGGATTTCAATGAATTCTCTCTTCACATAATGATGAATAATATTGACAATTATGTCACTGACAATAGCCCTACCATTGATAAATTAGAGAAAAAATATAATGAAAAATTCACTTCCGAATAAAATTAATGAAATCATTTAACTATTAATAATTGTTTGTATTTGTTCGCCTATTAATATATGTATTTGTCTCCAATATTTAACATAAAACTGCAATGTTTTCTTTGATTTTGGAAGTTAAAAAATGTCATGTTTCATTCTAAAAGGATTTTTCAACAAGACACGTGTTTTGATGTCTATCTGCCTTTCAATACAACCCTGTGTGCGTACATTCTTACGGACAAATGAATCACAACCTTTGCCAGACGGATCTATAAATAACCTCTTATTTCATAAAAAAGGGGTAGATGTTTAAAAGACATACTGATCAGGGCTAAACTGTAAAAATCAAACCAACTAAAAACGAGTGAACAAAGGTCATACTCGCCAGGCGCTAGTAGGATTTGTGATTGGCCTGTCCACACCTTTCATTTAATTTGGTTTCACTACATGTATTATTCTAATTGGACGAGATTACCGACGAGTGATTTACGTCATACATACATTTTTACATCATGGCTGCAAAATGTTCCAGGGCCTTGAATTTGATAAATACCACATATAAACTGTGGATAATCGACTGATTCATAAAACATATTCTCGGGAGGTGAAAACAAGTAGCTGTATAGTAAACAAAAACTGGGTTGACGTCATGTATTCTGTAAATTCAAATCTTTATAACTTACTAAGGCGATGTTCAAAACAAGAAATATTTCCCCATTCAACATGCAATGTACGTAGAGTTGATTCTGAAAACATGTATTGAAGGGTTATTGGCACTTCAACGTAATCCTCGAGGTGTACAAATCTAACTATATTATAAAAGAATCCTAAGCCTTATTGGTAATTAAATTGAAATGGACTGAGCAACATGTTTTTGTTTTAATGGATTTGGCCCCGCATGTAATTTGCTAAACACTGTTGTGGTTCTGCTGCCATTGACGTTCATGAGTTAACTCTCAGTCTGTTATGTATTGTTGTTTTTTAAATGCTTTAGATGGCAAAACTAATAAAATAAACTCGCAGATTTTCCAAACTTGAACGCCATATTTGTAAATTTGAGCATTGGTCAGTTGCCTTCGGATCGCTTCAAGCAGTTTCTCCAGAGCAGGTAAATTATCCGAAATATTAGTGGCATAACACTTTTTTGTTTAAAGTTTCATGTGCAAAAGATAAAAGTCCGAACACACGCTCAGTTAAAGTAAGCAAAAATTTGGCATGCGCATAGTATGAACTTTAATTCAAAATTCTGTAAGAATCTGAGGTATCTTGCGGGTGGCCTGTTGTATTGCAGGATTGCCTTGTTGTAGAAAACTTAGATTAATGGAGCCTAACAATAAATGGTAGCCGAATTATTATTCTTTGTGCATGCTATTCGACCCTTTAACTTTGTTAGCATGTGTCAACTTCAAAACAATTTTTATTGTAAAAAGAGAAATAATAAACAAACAAGGAGCTGTACACAGCTTGAACTCGTGGCGCCTCTAACTCATTGCAGCATTGATTCCTGAGTGTTTTGAGTGCTTTTACGGAGAAACATAAGCTTAAAAGTATGTTTAATTTAAGGCTCCTGCGAGCGAACCCGTGAGTAAGGTAAAGCAATATTGCGTTTTTGTTTTGTTTTTTTTTTTTGGGGGGGGGGGGGGGATTGAATGTAACGACTTTTGACGAACGCAATAAACAAAATAAACAAATTGTCAGTTCGATAAAGGAAAAAACATCTGTCCTGGGCGAGAATCGAACTCATGTCCTTCGGCATCCTCCGTCGCTATTGCTATCACTACACTACCTAGGATTTCACTAATTATCAAGGCCAAATTTTGATATTTCAACGTAGATGTGCGGAAATAGTTTACATTTGAGTGATGGATCGAGCGAGCGAGCGAGCGAGCGAATTTGCCGTCGTCTCCGATAACGCGTTCATTACGTTACGCGTATTCACGGTTTAAAAAGTAAGACTACACCATACATTCAATTGCCGACACTTTAAAGCTCGATCGCTAAGGAAATTGCAAGTTATATAAACCACAAAACTTGCCGAAACAAATCCCACAGGAATAAGCGGCGAACACAATATCAAACGCTCCTATCCATCCATGAACGCCTTGCATTGTCTTAAAATTTCGCAATTTTACGCTGTAGTTCTTTGCTTTGCTTCTCAAGTCAACACATGGAGAGATTTCATGGCTGAAAGCCATATAGTCGTCGATATTAACTAAAATATGCGTGCATAAATTTGCATGCGCTAATGTGACACAAAAATCGGCCGCCATTTATGAATAAGGTTTGCACTGTATGTAGTTCTGCCTTTAATTTTGTGGAATAAATCTCAACGCATGTGAAAATGAAATCACAACTCTACAGTATTACTTCTTTGTAGTTTAGTTTTTCTTGACTTTTCATTTTCCTCACGGCAGTTACTTTATTTAAAGCTTTCTTAAAACGAACCTTTTCTGAAGTGGAGAGATCCCTTATTGATCACCTGACATCCATTCTTTCTGGGTATGTTATGTCCTAATTCTTTCCATAACTTCCATCTGTAAATTAAGAAAACGTGGAAAAATATTTACACGACGAAGCTAAAACGATCCAATAATTTAAAATGTCGAACGCTAAAAAGTACTATTAGAAAGTTTCCGCAGTATGACAGGATACATTTGCATCAAAGTGTAATTCAACTAGGAGTGCCAGGAGTATGCCCTCCGAGAAAATGTAAAAAATACAGTCTTCGGAAATGGCTTGAAATGTAACTAATAGCCCAGGGTGGTAACAAATGAATTCATTACAGTTTCAAACACCTATTTTTTAATGAATCAAGTTGTTCAGGCATCACACTGCAGCTGGCGTCAATCAAACTCATCGATACACCACAAAATTACATATAATTGGCAACAGCCACCCTAGGCACTAGAAGCTTTTTTCTGTCAACTGTACGCTAATGTATTTGGCGAGGAAAACATCGACTTAAGACGGAGTTCAATTAATCACTCGGTTTTCACAAAGCCTCAAATTGAATAAGCACGTTTGAATTGAACGAAACTGGAAAACGAACGAGTTTGCTAGCAGAGTCAGGCCTTATTGATGATCGATGATGATCCATAAGGCCTGATCCGACCGGCAAACTGGTTCGGTCTGTTAATGAACGTTTACTGTGGTGAGATCGTACTGAAAACAACGGAAAAAAAATAAACATTTGCACAGAAAATGATCGTTGCAGCATATTTATTGCTACCTGGTTGAGATTGCAATTAAGTAATGGTCCTAATAAGAACTAGGCAACCCAACGGCAAAGAATGCAGAAAGGTGTTAATTGTGATATTGTTGAAACGGTCCACCTCATTGGCTAAAACATGAAAATCTACTGTTACTTCATCAGGTAGCGCATTTATTTCTCCCTAGTTTAGTTATTGATTCCTTTTTGTGAAAACTATTCTGAGTTTTAATGCAGCAAAATGTCTATTGGGAAACATGGAAAATTAGAAGCCTTTCTTGGCCATTGTTTTGGAGTCTCATGATTGGATAAAATCTTGTAACACAAAAGAAATATCGCTTTAAAATAAAGTTTCAATACATTTTATTTCAAAAGCGTGTTGTCCATAGGTTGATGCATTCTCAGTAAGAAAATCTAAACAATCGTATGTGGGGAAAGCGAAATGCCGCAGAACAATAGAGGATTGCCTAGTTCTTACACGCATTGTTACTTAAATAACAGGTTACACCCCGAGTTTTGCAACCTAACGTATTTTTGGCTATAGTATCAGAGGGAGATGTACTATAAAAATGGCGACTAATACAGCTAATACAGCGTTTGGGTTCCCTGTGGTATGGGATTACCACATGACGATGGAACACCAGCTGTAGAGTAAAATGACTGAGCTGGGATCAAACTATTATCTTTTAGTGTCCATCGGTTAATGGCAGTTTCTTTTCAAAATATTCAAACAAACTGGAGATCTCCGAAATACACGTCAATTATATTATCAATTGCATGCATGTAAGCTGTTATCAAAAGTCTACTAAAAATTTTACTTCCACTCCTAGCGTACGGGATTAAATTTCGTTGCCAAAATTCGCAAAAACTAATCCACGGAAAGAAAATGAAAGATAAAGTGCCAAAATTTATTAGAAATACACATGCACCAAAGTGCGACTGAGGTAAAAACAAGTTGCCTGTTGTCGGGTTATAAGAAAGGGTCGCACCGACGAAGCATGCACGATAGTTTCTTAACTTAGTATTTTGGTGCGGGGAAGGGAGTGAGGGTTTCAGAATTTCTGCTTCTTAAATCAAATAACGGTTACTTTCATTTCTACCTTGACTAACAGAATATTGCGAAAAATTTACCCACGAAATTTAGCCAACAAATGTAGGCGAATTCTAATCCCCGCGAAAGGTTCTGTCGTAATTTACCGGTACACAACAACAACAATAGATTAAAACAATGCACCACACGGACACAATATTTCAAATACAAAAACCCTTGTTTAGCGATAGAAATATCGTTTTCAGCTGCGCTGTTGTGTTTAGAAAGTTCTCCAAATATATTACTACTAAGTCGGCTTGTAACTTAAAATACATACCTTGAATGTTGACATCGATATTCTGCTTCAGTTCCCGACAAACGACAAGGACAAAGTCCCTCAAAGATTAAAACTACAATTTGAAGCTGACCACGTCCTCCTAATAAACACACCTCACAGATGATGACAATATCTAAAATACAAAAAGAAAACAAAGTGAATTCACTTGTTTGGTGGTACGCCAAGACAGAACTCATGAAAGTACAAGGAGTATGATAGCAACTCGCTTAGGAGAACAGTTGGAATGGCTTTGTACTGTTTTCCCGTATCATTTTAGTGCCTTTAAAGGAAAGTATGCGACACTTAAAGCAGCTTGAGATTTTCTGTTCTTCAAGCTGAATATTTCTGCAGCGGCAGAAAATTTTAGAGAAAGGAATCTTATCCCACTAATTTATTAGCTGCTTTCTCTTTTCCGAAAATCCAAGCTGACATTATTTCGTACCTAAAACGACGGACATTTTATTCCCCTCCGAAATCAAATTCTTTTGTTGGTTACAAATGCCGTTTTCAGCTGAGCTATTGTCTTCAAAAAGGACTCCAAATATACTAGTACTATCTTGGTAATATAAATTAAAATGCATACCCTGAGCGTAGACAACGATATTTTTGCTCCAGTTCCTGGCAAATGACTAGACAAAGTTTTTCAAAGATTGAACTACATTTGGAAGTTCACTAGATCCTCTCTCAGCAAACATACCTCGCAGGTGATCAAACATGTGAGTGCAAATATATGATATATCCATATATATATAGTTAGAAGTGACAAAACACATGAAAGAAGTTTTGTCAAGTAAGCACGCATAGTGCATTATACACCGGTTACGTAATACTCGCCGGTAGACCCGTAGTCGCAATTTTTAATTAACAGCTTTTGTTAATTGTATATTTAACATGTCATATAATACAACAATGATTTCTTAATTCTGTATTGGGATATATTGCGTCTATTTCATGCGCCTGTGATGACTTCATTCTTAACAAATGCCGTGAAAATTTTTCCAGGAAGACCAAATAGGAGATAAAGACACCCTTGTGATTTGTCCACTTTTATTTGAGAGAAAGGTTTTATGGTAAAAGAGTTTTGCTTTAATTTTGTTTGGCGTTCCGATGTACTGGATATCTCAGAATGTGTTTTCTTTGAATGTTTGACATGCAGAATAAAAGAAGAAGATAATGAAAGCCTTTTGGAATTGAAGGCGGTAAACTCCTATGGCAGTAAATATGTTTTGCTCATTATTTCACCGACCGATCGCAAAACAACGGCTTTTGTTCACTGGATATGTCATATTGTGTGTGTTATATGTTTGCTTGACACTCAGAATAAAAGGTCGGAAAAGTAATTAGATATGGATGTGTGTTATTGCGCCTATTTCGTGCACCTGTGATGACTTCATATTTAAGAAATGCCGCGACAATTTTCCCAGGGAGACCAAATAGGAGATTACGACAACCTTGCAATTTATTCACTTTTATTTCAGAGAAAGGTTTCTAAAACATAAAATATTTTGAAATTTTTGGTGGTAAACTCAGTGATATCGTAAACGTGTTTTGCTTTAATTTTTTGGGTGCGCTCCGATATACTGTATATCTCAGAATGTGTTTTGCCTGTATGCTTGACAGACAGTCGTGCAGAATAAAATAATTAAGATAAAGAAAGCGTTTTGAAATTCATGGCGGTAAACTCCAATGGCAGTAAACATGTTTTGCTCATTATTTCACAGACCGATTGCAAAACAACGGCTTTTGTTCACTGGATATGTCATATTGTGTGTGTTATATGTTTGCTTGACACTCGGAATAAAAGGTCGGGAAAGTAATTAGATTTGGATGTCTCATTGCGTCTATTTTACGCACCTGTGATGACTTCATATTTACAATGACAGTCGCAAGGCCCGAGGTTCAAGTCTCGCTCAGGACCTCCTTTTTTCGTTTTTTTTTTTCCTTCTTCGGACCTGACATTATGAAAGTGATGTACTGTATTTTCTTTTTGCGTTTTTCAAAAATCCTTACGTTTAATTTTTCAAAAAAAATATTGAACCGTGTCAGTGTGAAAACATAAGCTTACCACAATAATGCGTTATGCGATAGCATTTCTTATTCACGGGTTGGCTCTTAGAAGACTTTGATTCCTTTTTATTGGCGTAGCACAAATTTTTTCGTACTAGAAAATTTCCGGATTTCGCTTTTATGCTCCTTTATTTAGTGATTATATATTTTGAGTAATAATTACTGATACTGTCTTTCTTGAGTTTTAATAGAATGACGTTTTTCTTCTTTCAGAAGCGGAACATATTTGCCTTGCAAACCTCGTTTCCAGTGTAAGTATGCAATTGAGTTCTCGTCAACAAGCGTGACCTGTGTTGCCGTTCTGTGAAAATAATTTGTTTAAGCGGAAGTGATTACCTTACGACTAATGAGATCGAGAATCTGTACTTTATCAAACAAACGGAAACTGAAGGTATGCACTTATTATACTGACAAGGACTGACTTTGGTAGTTCATTCTTAAGCTTATGTCGGTTGTTTTAGAGCATAACGAGCCAGAGATAAGCGGAAGTTCAAAAATTCATATAGTCTGGTTGCTATGCAGTGACGTCATAGTTCAGCTCAATAGCTATCATCGGGATTTGATTTGCAGTTTCATTGCGGTTTCACCACTGCTGCACTGTCTGTCACTTTATGAGATTATGTACAAACTCCCGTGGAGTCAAGCCTGTTTATGCTAGGAGGCTGGATTGATCTTTTGACATTTTGAGGTTTTATGAGCCCGTTAGTGGAAAGATTTCCAACCGAATTTGCTAGGCTTCATCCTGGGACCTACAACACGGCGTGCTTTTTGATCGGCGAGTATCCAAAGAAGAGTTACCATTGCCTCCACGTTCGGCGTCGTTTCCGCCATTATTCATCAAAAACTTAAAGCAGACGAAAAGGACAAATTCGTCTGGTTGGTGGATGAAATAAATTCCCTGAAGATCGGTGACCAAACAGTGCAGCCTGTAGACAATTCAAGATCAACCTTACATGTAAGCGTACAGGATATCCAAACTATTCAAGAGCAAAACCTTAGCTTTAACTCTTTTAAATTTAAAAGTCATAACATCGGTCATTACCCTGGGCGGACCTCTGGATCCAGGGTGATCGGTCATATGAAAATTCTCGCAAAAATTCGGGTTATGTTCGATTCCCTCCAAATTTTGAACACAGCGTGACAGCATTATAAGCCAATCACTGAGCGAGTTTGAGCTGGACAGCTCGCAATTTGACTACATGACGTGTTTTCAAAAGCCCTGGAAAACACAATATTCAAGATGTCTTCCGCCGCGAAGAGATCCAGAAGTCCGAGTTTGAGTCCAGAGGAAGTTTTGAAACGGATATTTACAGAAGGAAGTGACAATGAAGGAATGTCTAGTGGTGAAGAGTCAGAAATTGATCGGCAACTAGCGCATTCGAGCGAAGAATCAAGGTAAGAAACTTATAAGAGTTGAGTCGAGTTTAGCACGTGTGGTCGAATATACTCTTGTCCCAAGTGGTTTGAAAGGCAATAAAATGATATTTAGATGTGCGATTTACATTTGAAGCCTTGCTTATTTCTTGGAATTCATGTCTCGATTTACTTTTGGAAAGATATCTGGGCTAAACTGTAGAATACCCGTCCACTTATTTGCATCTCATTGAATAAGAATGGATTCTCGATCTTTTGAGATTTTGTTATTTGACTTTTGAGTTTTTACACATAAAATATGTCACCTTGTTTTACATTTTACATTGATTAAGTCGTAAAAAAATTATATTTGAATAATTCTACACACGTTTGTTTACAACTAGAAATCATTTATCCTGCGGCCTGAAGGTGCAATATATACCTTTATCTTTATCTTTATTACAATTTATGGCAAATAATATAAATATACAACAATAATAAAAACAACTGCCATAAGGATAACTTGTAAAGGAGTCTGAACCCCATGTAAAAACAAGTCACCTCCTATATACAAAGTTGTAAAAATTATCATAATTACTAAAAATACAATTCACTAATGTAGCTTGTACAATGTAGCTTCTGTGTTAGGCTTCACAAATGTTGAGCTTAGAAAATTTGGGTTTTTCAAGTATGCCATCAGTGAGTTTTCTCAAAGCTAGATTGCTTATGCCATGACATCATTTTCTCACATGAATTTTCAAGTGAAAGCTCATAATACCACTCCCATCACTTCAATAACAAAATAAAAACTCAAAAACACGCTGTACTGAGTTTTTCGGATGGTGATTTGGAGAGCTTGACTGTGTTGATTGCCAATATGAAGTCATTGCAATTTGTAGCTAGGCTGCAGGAACATGGGGGTTTAATGGCAGTCGAAAATTATTGATAATTAGAGCACTAAAAACTTACTTTCCTTTAGTGTATGAAAGTACAACTACATGTATTATTATTTTTTTATGGCAGTTACCCTTGATTATAAGGCACTGGTCATGCTCATGATGCAAAAGGAAGATAATAGCAATGCCAATGAATATGTGGATGGTCTTTGCAAAGGGGGTTGGACACAGAATGTTGTGTGTTCTGCAAAGTTATAAGGGTAGGTTATCATTGTACATGTGTAGTTAGCATATGATGAATGTCTACATTATCACACCAAATGTACACAGGTCATTTTATGTTGTCAATTGCTGTATATTTATATGTAAGTTTCAGTTTTTTGCACTGAAAACATGTATATGTAGACTGGCAGACACTTAAAGTGCAACTGCGATCAAATTTTTGATTTTCATTATTTACATCTTCGTGTACAATTAGACTTTCTTACTCATCTTGCCAAATTTCAATCCATTGCGAACTCAGAAGTCATTTTATTTTAACATTTATGTCCAAGAATTTATGGCCGCCATTAATCAACCTTGTTCCAAGGATTGGTTGCAAATGGGATAAAGTGACGTCAAAGGCTCAAACATACCTCACAGGTTGAACTTATAATAACAATAAGTATTAAAAATCATGTGAAAAGCAGCAAAAACATTAGACTTGTTCTTCGTGCAATTTTCTATGCTGTTTGTTATTATAATTTCAACCTGTGAGGTATGTTTGAGCCTTTGACGTCACTTTATCCCATTTGCAACCAAGCCTTGGAACAAGGTTGATTAATGGCGGCTGTAAATTCTCTTTAATAAATGTTAAAATAAAATGACTTCTGATGTTCGTAATACAGTGTAGATTGAAATTTGGCAAGATGAGTAAGAAAGTCTAATTGTACACGAAAGATGTAAAAAAATGGAAATTAAAAATTTCATCGCAGTGGCACTTTAAGTATTATTAATAAATACATGTAACTGTCAATTTTCTCAAATTTATTGAACCATTTATTCTTGTAACAGTAACCATTAACATGTACTTATTATTACAGGGATGTGCATGTCCAGGGGTTCCACATGGGGAAGCCTGTGCTGCATGCTTTTTAAGAGCAAGGCAAATATCAGCAGGTAAGTGAATACTTCATAAACCACTGTAACTTGTTAATTTACTGTAGTGGTAAAAAGATTAAGCTTGATAATGTTTATGTTTATTTATGAAATTAAAATTTCACATAATTAACAGTTATTATATACATACTGAGATTTACACACCAGAAAACTATGAGTTAAAAATCGTCCCTTCACGTACATTGTATGACAAGCCATCCTATTGGTCATATGATTTTCCTCACTAGTGAAGAATATCGTATGACCAATGAGAATCGTGATACAACATTTTTCACTAGTGACAAAAATCGTACATAGAAATTCCCGCCATTCAGTGTGCCCTCGCCCTCCTCGGCATTTCTGTTAGTTGAAAAAAGGCTTCGAGTCGTTTCGAAGATCTCGCTTTGTCCGTAGAGGAATTTATAGACAAACAAGAAAATGAAAACAAATGAGGACATTCAGCCGAGTCGACATCCCATCTTCGACAACAACCGACTGCTACACAAAAAAAAGTCGAGAGTTCTCTAGCTCAGCTTCATGAAAACAAACAAACAAGCAGGCCAGCAACCACTGTCATTATTCACGGGTGCTGTTATCAGCGGAGGACAAATAACTGTTTCAGTGAACACTTTGAATCAATCTCCAACTCTAACAGTTCGAGAAAGCTCCTTTACAAAAAGATACAAACAAATTAGACCATTGTATTCCGAATCAGGGTAAGTAAGTAAGCTTACATGGATTTTGTAAACTATAAATTGTTTACTTTTAGCAGGCCTGCTTTTATATAAAAAAATAAAAAGTGTTTCTCCAACTTTGACTCATTGTTCAATCATGTTAGAATTTTCAGTCATGTTTCTTTGAAGTTGTGACTCATTATTTATAGTCTTGTTATAGTTTTGGAAAAAATTGTCGTAGTTATTTTTGTTAGATGTGTGAATTCGGTGAATTTTTCCACTTGAAAGTAGAGTCTGACAATAAACCAAGAACCCTTCTACTAAAGTGTTGATAATTTAATCGTTTCATCTTGTTTTTCTGTTGTGTAAATCTCAGTATGCATATAATAAACAAATTGAAGGTGTGAGTGGAATAAAGCCCTAAGTGACTTCTGATCAACTATTTGATACCCTTCGAGTTTGTCTTGTATATGCTCATGTAACAAAAGGAGAATTTTGTTTCAGATCAGGGGTCACTTAGGGCCTTACTTCAGTTTGGGATAAGGCCCTAAGTGACTCCTGATATATAGCCAAATTCTCCCTTTGTTACATGAGCATATACAAGACAGACTGGAAGGAGAATCTAGCAGTTGATTAGAATTCACTTAGGGCTTTATTCCACTCACCCCTTCAATTACTTCACAGTTCGTTCGCTTGTACTATTTTTATTCACGAGTTGGGAAGAACTCACTCACTCGCAAAGCCTCGCTCATTCGTTTCTTCCTAACTCGTGAATAAAAATCATACGCGCTCACCAAACAAATATCTCAGTGCTCAGCCTATGGGCCTTGGTTTTGGTCTAAAACATAAATAGAGGATATTACATGGCCGCGCGAAGATACGACATTTCTCTTCGAGTGTTGAAAAATATTTCACGAGTGAGCGCAGCGAACGAGTGAAATATTTTTCAACACGAGAAGAGAAATGTCGTATCTTCAAGCGGACATGTAATGTTCTGTTTATTATATAAACACCAATGAAATGAAACCATTTCACTTTAATCTTTTTTTGTAGTCCTAAAGTAGCAACGGTGATCTTTTCACGTGTGAAGATAACATGTTATTCTCACGTGTGAAGATATGATGTTTACGCGCGAAAGCTCACCTGGTATTTCATTGGTGTTTATATAATAAATGTGTATATGTAACTGTTATATACACAGTTATATAACCCTTAATAACCCTACATTTGACTGAAATCTTAATAGCAGAACTAACAAAATCTTTATGGTTTTCAGGGTCAACAGAAGATAGGTTTCTGGATAACATTGAAGAGATTGTGACTCAATCACTGCCAGTGGATAAATTGCAAAACTTCGTTAAAGACAAAGATGTTGCTGAAACATACTTGTTGCATCAGGTTACATTCTGTGAGGAAATGGTTCAGGTGCACTCACAAATACTTCCAAGGAGCAGTGGAAAAGAGTTATAGTGCCTTAGTACATGTATGATAGGGAAAGTAAAAACAATGTTTGTCAAATGTAACTAACGGCAGTGATGTCTTCCCAGCATAGTTTTCAAATAATTATTAATGTTGATTTCACACACCTTACAGTGTAAGTGTACATGTACATGTATATTTTCTTGAGCTGCAATTAAAAATCTAGGCAAAATATAGGAGTCCTGGTATCGCTGTATGCCTGAGCGCTTCTGGGATATATAACATGATTATTATTTTGAGCCACATTTGAAAATCTAGGCAAATGTTGTATATCCTTTCTGGTCCATCCAGGTAGGAGTCCTGTCATCGCTGTATGCCTGAGCACTTCTGGGATATATAACATGATTAATATTTTGAGCCGCATTTGAAAATCTAGGCAAATGTTGTATATCCTTTCTGGTCCATCCAGGTAGGAGTCCTGGCATCGCTGTATGCCTGAGCACTTCTGGGATATATAACATGATTAATATTTTGAGCCGCATTTGAAAATCTAGGCAAATGTTGTATATCCTTTCTGGTTCATCCAGGTTGGAGTCCTGGCATCACTGTATGCCTGAGCGCTTCTGGGATATAAAACAAGATTATTATTTTGAGCCGCATTTGAAAATCTAGGCAAATGTTGTATATCCTTTCTGGTCCATCCAGGTTGGAGTCCTGTCATCGCTGTATGCCTGAGCACTTCTGGGATATATAACATGATTAATATTTTGAGCCGCAATTGAAAATCTAGGCAAATGTTGAATACACTGTTCATGTATCTTTTCTGGTTCATCCATGTTGGAGTCCTGTCATCACTGTATGCCTGAGCGCTTCTACTCTATGTAACATGATCACTATTTTGAGCCGCATATAAAAATCTAGACAAATGTTGTATATCCTTTCTGGTTCATCCAGGTTGGAGTCCTGACATCGCTGTATGCCTGAGCTCTTCTGGGATATACAGTATAACAATTAATATTTTGAGCCACATTTGAAAATCTAGGCAAATGTTGTATATCCTTTCTGGTTCATCCAGGTTGGAGTCCTGGCATCGCTGTATGCCTGAGCGCTTCTGGGATATATAACATGATTAATATTTTGAGCCGCATTTGAAAATCTAGGCAAATGTTGTATATCCTTTCTGGTTCATCCAGGTAGAAGTCCTGGCATCGCTGTATGCCTGAGCACTTCTGGGATATATAACATGATTATTATTTTGAGCTGCATTTGAAAATCTAGGCAAATATTGTATATCCTTTCTGGTTCACCCAGATTGGAATCCTGTCGTCGCTATATGCTTGAGCGTTTCTGGGATATATAGCATGATAAATATTTTGAGCCGCATAAAAAATCTAGGCAAATGTTGTATATATTTTCTGGTTTACCCAGGTTGGAGACCTGACATCACCGTATGCCTGGGCGCTTCTGGGATATGTAACATGATTAATATTTTGAGCCGCATATCAAAAAGTTCTGTCATGTACTAGTTATATTGAGCCCTTTGTTTCATCGATCGTAGAATCAGCACTTCTCTTGATATAACCTTGTTTCTACAAACAGTAGCTTAGTCAGCAATTCTTTTGTTATATAATTATTTGTTACAGGAGTTTACTTTTGTTATATAGATATTCTAATAATGCAGTTTCATGTGAACATAAGTTAAACAAAGAAATACATGTATCTTTGTCATGAAACAATACAAGCAGGTTATCTTGACCTTGTTAATCGGTCACATCAAGCTTGCGACATGGTCACAAGTCCTGGCTGAATTTCTGCTGTTTGTACGAGTACCAGCTACAAACCTGAGCAATACTTCTTGGGACACTAACTGAAATTGCACGCGAAATATACCCTTCCCTAATATATTCTTATCCTAGTACTCGGTATGCTTCAGAATGTTGTTATCACGTGCTATTTCAGTCCCCACCCACAGCAAGGTTAATTGCCGTGTAAACATTTTGTACCCGTAAGGACAACATTGCACTAGGGGGGAGGGAAATGCATTATTTTGAAGGGTTGTTTCGGTAGTGTCCCAGGAGTATTGGCTAGGGTTGTAGATCCGTGTACCTCAGAAGCGCGTGACGAGCGTGTGGCTCTGGAGAGTTCATTTTCCCGGTCGTTGATCTAAAATAGTCACCGAAATCCCGAGAAGTCTGCAATGTTCGGCTGATGTTAATATATACCCATGCGTAATAACCCGATCCCCCCCCCCCCCCTCGCGTCCTAAACAGCTATTTTTTTTACTATTTGTAGCAAAGGCTTCTCCCCCCTTTCTCAGTCGGATCAATATAATTCTTATGTTCTTTGCCGATTTAAAGTTTTCCATATATATGAAAGCGATTTGGCGATTTAAACCGATGCTATTAACAGATTATCACTGGGTCACTCAACTGTCGAACAAGAAGAGTCATGAATTTCAGTTTAAGATAGTATTGTACCTTGCTTACGACTTGGCAAAATGAACACTGGATACTCCAAAACTAAATTATTTCGCCGGAAATGATACACAGAAATTACGACGTGATAAAATAAGGCTTTGCCGATGTTCAACGATTTACGTATAAATACCATTTACTAATTATCTCCTGTAAGTTAATGTTTAACTTACAGGAGTATATTGGGGTCTAACATGCATTCTTCTTGCATTTTTGTTAGCAACATTTTTGTTAGATACTATTAATAGACCTTTTAGTGAATCTATGGGGACATTCTTGTTGCATTTTTGTTAGCAAAATTTCTAGATACTATCATTTAATAGAACACATGAGTCGAGTAGCATATGTTGTGAAAGCGGTTTAGCGAGCGCACGTTTGTGGCCTGACAAACGCATTAATATTCATAGATTGATTTAGTTAACTGAGATTTTAGAGAACGTTAGAAGAGAGAGAGAGAGAGAGAGAGAGAGAGATTTTATTGGCCGTATTTTATCAAAAATTCACGCTCTCGCTATTTCAAGAATTTCAATACAGTGGTTTCTTAACTTGACCTTCATCTGAAGAAATATGCGTACGCTGTTTTGAAAAATGCCTCGGCGTATATTTTTTTAAGTTAGGTAACATTCCTACTGTTTAATTTCTCTCGTGCATAGCAATGATTTTTGAGGCGTACGATTATGAATTCTATGTTTTTTTGGAAACATGTTGCTTGTAGCCGATGTAGGTCATTGTATCGAGCATCAAAAGGTGTTACCTATGTTATCGTGACCTAATGTAGGCTTTGGTCAAATATTTGGCACGCGCGCTGGAAGCGCGCTTGGCTAATATCCTTTACGATGTGTTACGATGTTTGTCCAATCTGGTTTGTCAAACTGGTTGCTTCAGGACATTTGGTATTATTTATAGCATTCAATTAATCAATCAATCAATCAATCAATCAATTAACTTTATTTAAACACGGTAAAACGGCTCAGTAGCATTAAGTTCTAAAGAAAGGGAAAAGAGAGTTTGAGGTAAGCATTTACAATGATGTTTTGTTTACAATTACAATTCTGCGCTGAAATAACGTGTTTATTAATTTCCATGCATGTTATATCGCCAAATGCCACCAAATATACAACTAAATTGGATAAAAAGATTCTAAGGAGAACAAGAGGCTCCAAGCAGCCTTTACTCATGCGCATGCGTAATAAAATGTTATGATATATTTTAAACATGATAAGATGTCCGATCTGGAGATAAGTTACTCCTTTCATTCAGTCATCGTTCCTGCAAACCACGTTGTTTACTGTTGAATGTTTTGGAAATGAAGGCTGTACCACAATGAAGCCAGTGATTCTTCTAAGTCTTATAAATACCAAACGTGAACATAGTAATGTTTGTAGGGTTGTAGGAGATGCTGCCGTGACACGTAAGTAACGCTCTTTTACCGGAAGTGACAGTAACCGGAAGTCACTAAACAGGAAGTGTAAATGGAGAAGACATGAACCGGAAGTGCGCAATTAAAAATATGCGTGCATAAATTTGCATGCAAAATCGTGACACAAAAAATAAAAATAATAAAAATAATAACAAGAAAAACGGAGCCGAAACCTTACCTCATGCCGCTTCGCGCATGAGTAAAAACAGAAGCAGTGGTTTGGAGAAAAAGTGCGGGATTAGAAGAATGGAAGTTGATTTTGATTTCGTGACAGGCGGTCAGGAAATATTCAAAGTTTCGATTCTGGTGGAATTTTGAGTTTTTTAACTCGTTATTTTGTCTTTTTTACTGTATTTTGCGAAACGAAACGAAACGAAATGAGACTAAATGATAAACTAACCTGTAAAATTAAGATATCAAGTGATATCAAGTACTAGAACAGTCAGATTTCGATTTCTAGTAAGCTAAAAGAGAAATAAATACCGGAAGTCCATAGCTTTTAAGCTCCAAGATGTGTATTTTGCGAAACAACCACTTCGCAGGCCGCGATGATATCTTACAGATCTGTAATTTGCGAAACGGAGCAATTATGACCTCTTGGTTTTACATTTTTATTCAGAAATCATCAGCGCAGCGAAAAGAAAAACGTTTGCGGATACAAAGAAACCGGTAAGATATCATCGCAGCCTGCGAACTGGTCGTTTCGCAGAATACACATCTTGGAGCTTAAAAACTCTGGACTTCGGTGTTTATTTCTCTTTTAGCTTACTAGAAATCGAAATCAGACTGTTTTGGTACTTGATATCACTTGATATCTTCCTTGTACAGGTTAATTTATCATTTCGTTTCGTTTCGCAAAATACAGTAAGCCAACTAGGTTCTTTTAATTCATATTTTTTCTACGTTCATCACTTTTGGCTATTTTCTCTTCCTATTTTCGGATGATAAAGCAAGCTAAAGCAAGCTCCTGGCCATAATCATGAAAACACGATATTTCTGTCGGGACAGTGTCCCTTTAAGTTAAAAATGTCCTCGGTTAATTTGCCCCATTTGCAAGTTATATAAAAATCTGACTAAACAACAATAGGTTTTACGAACTAGTGCTTTCAATAAGCGTGCTTGTAAAAGTGATCAGAAACAATTTCACGAATGCTGTTTGTAATATGTGAATAAAATAATTTTATTTTATTAAGGGGACTGTTTTACTGTAGACTAAGCGACATTATTACTCATGCGCGTAGCGGCATGAGGTAAGGTTTCGGCTCCGTTTTTCTTGTTATTATTTTTATTATTATTATTTTTATTTTTTGTGTCACGATTTTGCATGCAAATTTATGCACGCATATTTTAAATTGTACACTTCCGGTTCATAGCTTTGCCACTACACCTCCTGTTTAGTGACTTCCGGCTACTCTCACCTCCGGTAAAAGAGCGTTACTTAGGTGTCACGACAGAATCTCCTACAACTCTACATACATTACTATGTTCACGTTTGGTATATATAAGACTTAGAAAAATCACTGGCTTCATTGTGGTACAGCTTTCATGTCCACAACATTCAATAGTAAACAAAGTGGTTTTCAGGAACGATGACTGAATGAAAGGAGTAACTCTTCTCCATGTCGGACATCTTATCATGTTTAAAATATATCATAAAATTTTCTTACGCATGCGCATGAGTAAAGGCTGCTTGGAGCCTCTTGTTTTATTTTGAAATGAGTTATCAGTTTCTTCTGATTCCCGTACAGTGTACGGTGCCAGGATTGCATGTACTTTGCCGGTTGGCCTTTGATTTTTGTTCAATTTTTGTTAATTTTAAGGCTCAAACCTACGCTTGTCAAATAGGCTCAAAATGTCGAAAGATACAACAACAACAACAACTTAATTTTAGTATTCCCATTTCTAAATATAATTTAATTTAAGACAGCCATAAAAGAAATTAACTTTTAACTTTTAGTTTTATTTTTGATTATTTGTATTTTAGGGTTATTCTGATCTATGTATTTTTCTCGAAGATATTAGCTCAATAGAGCTACTCTAAAAATTCGAGGTTAAATAAAGGTATGTATTTATGTATGTATGTATGTATATGGTATTACCGAACCAATTACAATAAGTAAGGAAATTAAAATTACTTAAATTACAATAAAGACATCCAGAATAAAAAAATATATTGATTAATTAAATTAAATTTATGTATTAATTGTAAAACAATCACGAGTACTATTTACTGTTTTCTTCCTAGTTGTTTTCATTGCTTGAGTGACAAAAGCAGCAGTTAGCCTGCTAACATGTTGATCAGTAATATTAAAAAGAAATAAAACCTCATGATAATCCAAAGTTTTAAATAATCTATTTTGTTTAATAATTTTATCAAAAAAGGTATTTCGTAGTTCATCATATAACATACAGTGAAATAAAAAGTGCATTTCATCTTCAACTGAATTAAGTGTACAGTGGGTGCAAATTCTAACTAAAGGTGTTTAGGAGTTTTAGGGCCTGTAATTCGCCCATTTTCAATTCTTATGGTGTGATTCCCTATCCTAATTTAGAAGTAATTTTTCTATGTTCGGGATTTTTGATATGGTTAATAAAATCGGAGTATTCGTTTCACTTTTAAAGATCGAATAAAATTTAAGTTGTTTATTTGCATTAATTAGATTGAGTTGGTGATTTTTTCGACGTTTAAAAATATTCTGTTTTGCTTTTGACAAGAAAAAAGATGGGTTGCCTAGTTTATCGCAGTCTTCTCAATATTGAAGTTTGTACAGAAAGAATCAATCTTACTAATCAAACCTGTTTTATTTTCTTGAGCCATATCATTAGAAATTATTAAGCAGAGTTTTGCAATACTGTCATTAGGTTGATTTTCCAGGTCAAACAAACCAGTGTCAAACAGTTAGGTTTCATGCGGTGAAGTTCGGGGTTTTGATTCATTTTTCATGATTTTTGTTTTTACTTTTTTAGGCCTCATTTTGGTTCATTTTGATCAGAAGATTCGTGCCCGATTTATTCTCTGCTTAAAGAGATAATTGTGATACGGATAGTCCTTAGATATTTCCTATCGATGGTTTTAATATACAGTTATTTCAATTAACGTTGTCGGATGAAAAAGGTGAAAAGCCAAGGCTGCAAGATAGTATGGGATTTTTATTCAATGACTTTTAACCCTAACCCATACTGCCTTGCGGTCTTGGCTTTAAGCTTTCATCCGACAACGTTTATTGAAACAGCTGTATCTAGCTATATATCTGGTATTCGAATCTGTTAAATGGCTTATTTACGCTTCATAAGCTCTTTATACATAGTAGTATAAAAAGAGGCAGGCCAAACACGACTCTCACTAGTCGCAAGAAGTCCAAGAAGTATTTAAAAGCCTTTAAAATAGCTTTCCCAAGTAGGTTTACGAGGTATTTGTCTCTTGCTATAGATCACTGTTATGATTTGTCAAGTCGCAATTATCTATCTACTTTGCTCGATAATATTGACCCATTGATCTTTGGAT
>JAJGOT010000261.1:62500-65000 GCA_022457155.1 Cladopsammia gracilis
ATGGTGACGTTAATTTTACTATACTTATAGAAACCTCGCAGCTCTTTAGAACCCCTAATTTGATTGGAACTACTTATCACGTAGCTCTATTGTTTTTAGGGCTGGGGTCCATTGTGCTGTTGTTTGCTCTATTGTTTTTAGGGCTAGGGTCCATTGTGCTGTTGTTAGCTCTATTTTTTTTTAGGGCTGGGGTCCATTGTGCTGTTGTTTGCTCTATTGTTTTTAGGGCTAGGGTCCATTGTGCTGTTGTTAGCTCTATTGTTTTTAGGGCTAGGGTCCATTGTGCTGTTGTTTGTTCTATTGACAGTTTTCTCAACCAATCAGGGAAGACCTTGTAATAGCTGTAACGCCTGAAAAGGAAAATATGGAAAAAAAGGCTTGCATGCTTTGATTTCTATCTTAAACATTTTGGTTTATTTACTTTCTAGCTGATTGAAATGATCCGGGCTGCAATATTATTCATTTTTTTGGCCGTACCCCTGGTTTCGGAAGGTAAGACAATTATAATTAAGGTAGATGTCTCATCTTCTTCCATCAGCTCCGCATTTTCTTCTATCTGCATGCCTCTTTTTCTTTGCTGAACAGATAATGACACAAAACAGGGTCATTAGTGTTGAATTAGGACACAACAAAATCATTGCCAGGATTTCATTGGTAATACATTGAATGCAGCCTCCTTAGGAAGAAGTCTCAATAATCATCATACTGGCCCCTGATCTTAAATAGTTTAATAACCGTAACTTTGTTTCTCTTCATAGGATCGCATTGGGACTACGATGGAGACAATGGTATGTATTCAGTGGTATACAATGGTCTTCAGTATTCAGTGTATGCGATGTTTGATACAACATTTTAAGTAATGATCCGCATAAGAAGGATAGCGCTGAACGGCAATGCACGATGCAATGTCAACTTTTTTCATTGTTACAACTAGTGATCTCATTGGCCTAGACTCAAAAATCGCTAAAAAGTTAAGGTTCAAGGTGCATTTTGTCTAATTTTTTTAATCGCACAACATGCAATTTTTAAAAGATATTGTATTTGGGGAACTTCATCAAAGAAGCAAAATTATTAGCTATTGTCTTCTGCTATTCTGATTGGTTAAGCACGAATATTTCCTAAAATTTATCTGACGCAAATGGATTTTCTTTATTTTTATAATGAAATATAATTATTAACCATCAGCTCCTCCTCTATTCTTGAAATCAAAGATATTCTATGTGGAAAAGAGCCAATGCCGCAGAACAATGAAGTTTGCTATCGTTCTTATGTGAAGCATTACTTAATTAGATAGCGTTAATCTTATCGATTCATCTCCAAAACGGGAGCTGGGATTAGAAAAAAACAGTGAGACTTTCAACTAAAACTATTACAAAACTGTCGCATTTGTTTGAGATGTATTAGGACTATAAGTGCAAACAAATCTCACTGAACATTTAATTGAGTTAAATTGTCATCTAATACACATCTTGCAGTGTTTTAAGTCAATAATATCAAGACAAGCATGTATAACATAACCACGTGATATCTATTTCCTCAGTGATTGTAAGTACTCGTTGATTTTAGTTAAATTAAAGAACTTACTTCTGTTCAACAAAACGGTTAAAAGTATTCTCTACAGTTGAACACGATGTAAACAAGAACATCTGAAGACCCTGAACTCAACAACGTGCCGTTATTACAATAGAACTAGGCTGTCCTTAGCTTTACAGAAAAAAAAATTCAAATTTTTGTAGGCTACGGCCCACACGACTGGCATCAAGTTTGGAAACACTGCTCTGAACTGCACCAGTCTCCCATAAATATTAAAAGCAACACGGCTGTGAGGGATCCCGCGGGACTCAAAGGACTCACGTTTACTTGTGATAACAACAACGGAGAAGTCAGTGGAAAACTAATCAACAATGGCCACGCCCCTGAATTCAGTATCGACAAGTCAAAGGGCACGGCGTTACTGACCGGAGGTCCTCTGGGGGAGAGTGTGTATAAGCTTCAGCAAACTCACTTCCATTTTGGTTGTGAAGACGACAGAGGATCTGAACACACTGTGAATGGCATAGCATACGCTGGAGAGGTATAATATTATAAACTCAATTCTAAGGATTTACTGTACGACATCTTATTTAATTCTTCCATAAACGCATTCAATAAACAACATTTTTATAGAAAAAAAGGAAAAAGCGATGATAAATTGCTACCGGAGGCCTAAAAATTGGCAACCACGGAAACGTTGCTAAAATCAATTTGTAGCCTCTGAAAACTTTCGCTAAGAAGCAATCTTTTATTAAATATCATTAAAACATTTCGTCATTTCGTACATAAATTATAATCGAGAAAATTGAATTTATAATAATAATAATAATAATAATAATAGTGCCTGAGCCTTAAAGGAATAAACATAATAATAATAATAATAATAATATTTTTTAAAAAATAATAATAATAATCATAATTTTAATCTTTAAAATTGCCTATATTACATCTCATCTGGCCGATCGAC
>JAJGOT010000261.1:67500-372500 GCA_022457155.1 Cladopsammia gracilis
TTAGTCCAGCGGTACTGCATTGTAAAGGTGCTGTTTCATGAGACATGCATTCATATGTACGGAATATATCCAGCGATATACTGCATTGTAAAGGTGCTGTTTCATGAGACATGCATTCATATGTACGGAATATTAGTCCAGCGATATACTGCATTGTAAAGGTGCTGTTTCATGAGACATGCATTCATATGCACGGAATATTAGTCCAGCGATATACTGCATTGTAAAGGTGCTGTTTCATGAGACATGCATTCATATGTACGGAATATTAGTCCAGCGGTACTGCATTGTAAAGGTGCTGTTTCATGAGACATGCATTCATATGTACGGAATATATCCAGCGATATACTGCATTGTAAAGGTGCTGTTTCATGAGACATGCATTTATATGCACGGAATATTAATCCAGCGGTACTGCATTGTAAAGGTGCTGTTTCATGAGACATGCATTCATATGTACGGAATATTAGTCCAGCGATATACTGCATTGTAAAGGTGCTGTTTCATGAGACATGCATTCATATGTACGGAATATTAGTCCAGCGGTACTGCATTGTAAAGGTGCTGTTTCATGAGACATGCATTCATATGCACGGAATATTAGTCCAGCGGTACTGCATTGTACAGGTGCTGTTTCATGAGACATGCATTCATATGTACGGAATATTAGTCCAGCGATATACTGCATTGTAAAAGTGCTGTTTCATAAGACATGCATTCATATGCACGGAATATTAGTCCAGCGATACTGCATTGTAAAGGTGCTGTTTCATGAGACATGCATTCATATGTATGGAATATTAGTCCAGCGATATACTGCATTGTAAAGGTGCTGTTTCATGAGACATGCAGCACTAAATAAGAACATTTCGAAACATTGTGGTACAAGTCACAGAACACATGTCTAACGCTGCAACGTGTTTCTGAAAACTAGTATAACCGGTCACTTGGACACTGATTTCATTAGAGTTGGAAGCTCTTTAGAATCTGAAGCTTTGGTACGGAAGCATCTTACATCTACACTTACTAGTACTGATGTATTAACGAAAGTAACAAAAGTACGCAAATCAAGAAGGAAAAGGCCGGGTGCCCACAATAAAACAAAAATAACAAAAAGCAGCAGTAATAAAAAATTAGCAAATCAAGAAGGTAGGAAAGACCATAAAAAAAGTCTTGTTACTTTTCACAAAACGTTACGGTTTTGTTAGTTTTGCGATTGCCTGCCAGTTCTTCCAGTCCTGCCAGTGGCTTTGTGTAGCAGCTCAAGACACTAGATTCGTATCTTTTTGGTTAAACTCATAATGCAAAGAAACAAATTTTCAAATGTATCATAAATTTTGTTTCTTTTTTTATTTCAAATTTAAACGTCAGATGTTAGTAAGCATCGGTACGGTGCCTTAATGTTTTATCGTGTTCCAATGCAGGAGAATGATAATGGTAGAAATCTGGAGTTGGAAAAGTTATCCAAGGTATTACACAACATAAGAAAGGCAGGTAAGTCTTAAACGCAAGCATTATGGTGAGGTTCTATTGATAAAAGTCAAACAAAGTGGAATGCTAATTGTGAAATCGATAACTGTTGTAAACCAGATTGGATATAAGCATATACGCTGGCTTTTAGCTGCACCAGGTAAAGTCGCACTCAGGCCACGATGGCCAACATGGCCGGAGCTTAACCGGGTTTCCGTAGCATGAAGCAACTAGGAATATTGCTACTCCCCCTGGATGGGATGCTAGTCCATCGCAGGGTTACCCCCAGCATTTTGTCGCCGGTACCCATTTATACACCTGGGTGGAGAGAGACAGTGTGGAGTAAAGTTTCTTGTCTAAGGAAACAACACGACGGCAGAGACCAGGCTCGAACCACCGACCTTCAGGTTGAAAGTCCGACGCGCTAACCACTAGACCACCGTGACTTTAGCTGCCTTTAGCTGCACCAAGAGCACTAAAATTATTAATTTCCACTTCAGATTTTTGCATAGAATCTTACCAACGAACAGCTTTTTATCAAAAATCGGCATTAAAGACAATCCTAACTGCACTTTTTGTGGCAAAGCTTCTAAAGAACTCACACACCTTTTCTGGCATTGCAATAAAACTGCTTCTTTTTGGGATGACTTACTTCTATGGTTGAAAACAAAAACACTTATCCCTAATGGTTATCAAAAGAACATGGCTATTCTCTTGGGTCTGAGGCCACATAACTCTCGACACTATTCAGTACAGCTCAACTTATGTTTCCTCTTGGCCAAATATTTTATATGGTGTTGCAAGATTAAAGAAACTTTCCTGGACATTAGAGGATTCTTGTTCGTCTTGAGCACTCAATACAGGATAGAATTGAACGCTACCAGCAATAACAATAAGAAATGGGCTCCTTTAGCACAGCACCTAAGTTAAAAGCACACAAACTTAAAGCGTATAGTGTACTTAACCTTTTCCTCTGTTTTTCGCTACACACCCCTCTCCCTGCCACAATGAGAGATATAAACTTATATATATATATATATATATATATATATATATATATATATTAGATACCTTTTTTATTGCTTTGCTCCTACTTGTAAAAAGCCAATAAACTAAACATTTATACTTTTAACAATGCACTGTTGTAAGTAAAAATCTTCTTGTCTTGTATTAGCTGTTATCCTATATTTGTTGAACCATGTAATGTTTTCCTATAATCAATGTATTAATTTACTTCTTTTCTTTTTTTTATCTATTTTTTGTACTCCTGTGTTCTTGTTCAATAAAATGTATACAAAGAATGGTCCTTACTCCCCTGCTTCCCTTAAGTCGTGAACTTATCAGCGCTAGAAAACAAAACATGACCTAAATTTCGTTATTAGTAAAAGAATTACTGGATATAACCGGTTAAACATCGGTGCCCGCGCTGACTTTAATCTTTGTGATCTTTTCTAAAATATTTTGCTGTTAGGGAGTTCTATTAATAACATTTGTCGTTTTCATAGCAACCATGTTTCGACAGGTATGGTCTTTGAATTTTCTGTTTATTTCAACTTTTTTTTCAAAAAATATGCTACTTAATTGCAGTAGCGTTTACATTTTTTAGATCTTTTAAGTATCCTTCTATTGTTTTTGATTACTTTTACTTTTGAGACATCATGGAAGACATGTTCATAACAATTGAGTGCTCATAAAATAATTAGGTCCTAAGGGTTGAGTTATTTTCACTGCGGCCTTCCGCTTCGGATCCGTCACTGACATGATTTGATCAACCTTGGCGTTAGATTAGAGCCGCACGGCTTTTAGCAAATCAGAGGGTACGTTTTCTACTGTTATTTTATGATAATATTTAAAAGTCTTCTATGTTTCCGTCTTGACATATATGACTTAGATATCAAGGTACTCCTTTGTTGCTTTTAGTGATCTATTAGGTCCATGCATTGTCTTTCGTTGCTGTAACCTCCTAGAATCTGTTCATAATATACTTCTAATGATTGAACCGAGAAGCTTGCATTAATTGGCATTCCGTAATAATTAAACAAATTTGGTAACATGTAGTCGTGGCTTCCTGGAAAAAACAGGCAAATGATTAAAGCCCCAAACAAGCTCCAAAACACAAACCTAAGATAACCCAGCAAAACAATTATTTTAGAAAGATTGTCAAAAAAACTGGGAGTCGTATTAGAATTTTGACATATCAAACATGGGTGATTTGATCAATACAAACTTCAAAGTGTTTTTGATTCCAGGTGCTAGTTTTGCAGTGGACAACCTGTCCCTTTACAAACTGGTACCTGAGTTGAGAGACTTGTCGAAGGCATCTTTCTACTCATACAAGGGATCTCTTACCACTCCACCCTGTTATGAGTCTGTGAGTTGGATTGTGCTGAAAACTCCAATTTCAGTTGATGAAGATGTGGTAAGGACTCAAGCTTCTTTCCATCATGTTTTTGGGGCCTCTCTTGAATACACGTGTTTTGTCAAGTAAATTATTTCCTCGTAAAGAGAATATATTGTTTAGCTTCTTCTGTATCATTAACACTTAAGAAAATTATGGTTTATATGGTTTATATAACACGTTGCGATTTTATTCCATCTTATGTGCCGTCAAACGTCTCCATCATACGGGGCTCTTACTTATCTAGTTACGGGAACGTGCAATCCTGGTTGCCTCTTAAGGTGTTTTGATACAGTTTTCTGGAGACCATACCTATATTTTTCAATCGGCTTTTAAGCGGTCTTTTTCAAGTCAGATCAACGTAACATTTTTCACAGTGTTTATCTCTCGACCAATTTAATACCAGTATACAAATAGTAAGGTTTGAAATGCTATTGCGATTTATTTGAAATCAAACATACAGAATTTTTTTATTATTACAAAATATTTATGCCCTATACCATATTTTAAGATATCTATGTGAATTTTTTTAATGCGTAATCTTAAACGCGCAAAATTTTATTTTAACTGATTTCAAAGTTTCTTGTTTATCGTTGTCATGGTAATATCTATTTTAGCAGAATATATATTAAGCCAAACTTCAATTCAAAACCAGTTGATAGTGAAAATTTCACGTTGATCTGACATGGAAAAGACCGCTTAAAAGTCGATTGAAAAATGCAGGTATGGTCTCTAGAAAACTTTATCGAAACACCTTAAAAGCTTAAAAATTTTAAAATAATGCACGTTTATTGAAACACATGCTGCAAATTAGTGATCTCGACGTTCTATATAGCTGAAGGGAATGTTTTGAGAAAACAAATTGGTCCGACTTTTAAGGCATTTTTGTTCTGGTCTCGTGACACCAAATATGGAAGAAACTTAAACAATTTAAAGAAAAGCCAGTGGAACAACTTTACCAAATCTGATGCCAGCTGAAGTCACAAAACCAAAATAAGGTAGAATTGAAGTTTTTCTTAGCAACAGCCTTGTAGTTAAAATTCTCTCCCCTTAATTTCCTAGGGAATAATCGACCGAGATAAACACGCGAGAGCGCACGAAAATCGCCTGGCGCGAGGAAACGCGACACGCAGCAGGTAATCAACTCAATTTTGGCGCGCTCACGTGTTTCGGTCGATCAACTGTCCCTCAAAGAAAAGTATTGAATTTATTATGTATCTCCCAAAAATGCATTTCAGAAGAGACTTCGTGGTCATTATGTAAAAATGTTTTTTTTCTTTTCATTTTATTTTATCAATGAGTTAATAGGCGAATCGATTTCCTCTGACAAAGGGCTAGCGTATGAAAGGTCAGCTTTTGAATCTCTTTACATATGGTGGCCAACTTTATACCTTATCAACTCAATTGATAGCACTGAATTTTCGTGTTTCTCTGCCCACTGACACAGCAACAATCTCCTTCATTTGTTTTTATTTCAGTTAGAAGACATGATGGATCTCCACGATCACGAGAACCACTCCATCTGCGACAACTTCCGGCCCACTCAACCACTGAACGGGCGCACTGTGTCTGTATACAGAGATTATTCAGGCTAGGGTCAACTGAACAGGCGCACTGTGTCTGTATACAGAGATTATTCAGGCTAGGGTCAACTTGGTCATGGGTAACATGCATAGAAAAAAAGAAACGTGGTTACTGTGTTGTAAGGGTTGTAAGGGTTGACTGTATTAGCTAAAATTAAACTAACTGCATTTATTTGACGAAAGTTCATTGGTCTTTTGCATTTGCATTAATGCTCTATTTTAGGAAAAGAGAAACTACACTTTAACATCGCTCTTAGCCAGACCGTAGTTGCGTCTCCATCATACGGGCTCTTAGCCAGTCCGTAGTTACGTCTGCATCATACGGGCTCTTAGCCAGTCCGTAGTTACGTCTCCATCATACGGGGTCTTACCCAGTCCGTAGTTACGTCTCCATCATACGGGGTCTTAGCCAGTCCGTAGTTACGTCTCCATGATACGGGGTCTTAGCCAGTCCGTAGTTACGTCTTCATCATACGGGGTCTTAGCCAGTCCGTAGTTACGTCTCCATCATACGGGCTCTTAGCCAGTCCGTAGTTACGTCTTCATCATACGGGGTCTTAACCAGTCCGTAGTTATGTCTCCATCATACGGGGTCTTGGCCATTCCGTAGTTACGTCTCCATCATACGGGGTCTTAGCCAGTCCGTAGTTATGTCTTCATCATACGGGGTCTTAGCCAGTCCGTACATCGTCTTCGTATCTGGGATGCTTTGTCTTTCAAGTGCATCCAAGTATATCCTGTCTCCTTCGATCAAAATTTGGTCGACTGTACCAGTTGTCCATCGCTGAACTGGAGATGACTTTGCACATAACAGGGCTGAAAAACTTATAAAAGAACATTGTCTCCCCCTCGAAATGTCACTAAATCGATCATGACCTTGATGGCTACTTTTAACGATTGATAAAAATGTGTTTGACATAACAAGTAAACAGCTTTCCTCGCGAAAACCCAACTGTATTAGCGCGCGTTAAGATAACGCATTTAATGTCGTCAAATTGCGTCAGCAAAGTACTAATAAAAGTTCAAAAATGAAAAATTCAAATTCGACAAGTTAAAAAAGAACGAAATGTCACTCAAAAAATGCTCAAACACAAAGTGTCACACTCCGGCCGTGTGTGGTTGCTCTTTATCAGGTTTTTTTCTTTCAACCATGCAATAACAACAACAACAACAACAATTTTTTTCACAATAACTGTGCGAATTCTCGCGCGCTGATTGGCTAATTTTTATTATCAATAAGAGTACAGACGCATAAAACGATAAAACTGACGCCATCAGCGAAAGTTTTTCCAAACTTGTCAGCGCTGCGCTTTTTGTGGCGAGAATTCTTTCACAAATCCAAAATTATTCAATGAGAAAATCGTCTAAAATAGATGAGATGAACCTCAAGAAGCTAAAACACAACCTTAAAGCGGAAAGATGAAGATGTTTGTTGAGAATCCAGACCTGAAAACTGACGGTGAGCAGGATTATAGTGCTGTGAGTCGCTGAAATAAGCTTTACTGGAGGTGAACTGAACCGTGTTTCAACGGATTATTTGAGAACAATTTTAACCGGAATAAAGGTTAGTTTCAAAATTCCAATTTTTCTATGTGTTTCTGACTTACTCTACTCAAACTTTTAATTTACGAGCCCGTGTTTCTCCGAATTATGGCTATGAAATTCTGGTTTTGTGGCGATCGCATCTTGCATTTCCTTCCTTCATTTCAACATCGAGTCAACATCAGTTTTGGCGTTTTGTTATTGTAAAAAACAAATTGACGTCAGTTTTTTATGCGTCTGTCCTGTTATTGATGATAAAATTCGTCATAACATTGTCAAAGTTTGCTGTGGATCCACTCGCCTGCGGCTCGTGGATCCACAGCACTTTGACAATGTTATGACGAATTTTATCATCAATAACAGGACAGACGCATAAAAAACTGACGTCAATTTATTAAATTTCATTATTGATGTAACAATATTTTCAACATTGACAGCCCGCAGTTAGCATAGCTAATTGAGGCGGGTTGTCAAAAATAAGAACAAAAATTGCTGACTCGAGAGAAATTACTACGTTTAGCAACTCGATAATATTCATCGTTTTCTCTCAAAATGACTATGATCGCGAGATTAATTAAAACTCAACCTTGTCCGCGACCCGGCGTTTATGATCCGAACCCGGCGTTTTGTGGAAAATATTTTATGTAGATTGGGTATAGTATTATGTAAATAGTGCTAGTGTTGTTCTGAGGTATGCATGCTAAATGAACTGTAAGTAGTGTTTTAAGTAACGTTTGATATGTAAGTTTTGTAGTAAGTAACTTATGTACTAAAAGTGTAGGTGCAGTATGAAAGGTAAGCTTGTGAAATGCAAATTAAATAAATAAATTAATTAATTAAATAATAAATAATAATTGAACATTTTCCAGTTTTTTTTTTGTTTTTGCAAGAGAACTTTTGGTTGTTCAATGATCACCATTGTAGGCGTAAAACAACAAAGACTCATGACACAAATAACCGTAACTTATCAATTGTTTTAACTTCTGATTGCATGTCAGTTATTTGTCTCGCAAATCTGAAAATTTCTCCTTGTAATACCAACGTGTGATCAGGCATATACGTCAGGAGAATTAAGAAATTATCAGCAGTGATTAATTGTCTTGATGTTTAAACTGGCGTCTTCAAACTGTTATATGAAGACCAGTAAAAAGAATCTAAATGTTATTATGGTGCTTCAAGGATTACTGACTCTACTGGTTTATAACGAAGAGCTACGGCTGAGTAACTAATCATAGGATATTAATGAATTTTAACCTAATATACCAGTGTAAATAGATAATTATTAAAGTTGCATGAATAAAACAGTTGTGTTAGCACCTTATGTTTGATGTCAATTTAATAGCCCCTAAAATGCTCGTCGTACATTTTATGGTCTATAAGGTACGATCGGTCAGTTAAAATCTTCACAGGCTATTGGGGTCCTTTCAAGTCTGACATCTATGTCAACGCTGTCAAAATCTCTACCGGAAGCGTAATTCTCACACAGTCCGGAAATCGTCCACTGTGGTCGCCTTAGTTGCATTGCTTTAAAAACAAACATTCTTTAACGGATGTTTGGTTGGCTGTTGCTATTTTTCTGGGCAATAATTACGTGTTATAGTTTTTTTTTACTTTATGAAGTAAAATCCATATTAGTCGCGACGAAAATGTGAATACAACACTGCAGTCAAACTTGCAAGGATGATTAACGTTCCTGCGCATACTCCTGATATCAAAGCTATTATACTCTTTCTTGAGTTGTCCTCTTCCTTGTCAGGATCTAAAAGTCACCAATACTTATGTTAGTACAGTCTCGTGGTCCCAAGGGAGAGAGGGGTGCGACTAGCTGTACTGGTCACTGGATGGCGAGGGTAAATTCTAGTAACTTGGAGTAAAACCGGCTATGGAGCCTCAATTCCCGAAGCCATGGACCCCTAGAGCCCCGTGCCTCCAGCCCCAGATTCCTATAGTCCTAGCATCTAGCCCGAGATACCTAGAGCCCCGAGCCTCTAGCCCCAGATTCCTGGAGCCCTGAGTTTCCAGCCCCAGATTCTTATTAGATTCCAGATTCTTATTAGATTCCAGATTCCGAGCCTCCAGCCCCAGATTCCCAGAGTCCCGGAGCCATGGGCTCTAGCCGGCCCCGATACTCCAGCAGCTTTTTCTGTTCTGAAACCTTTTCAGACCAAACCACTAGAGTACTCTAACCCTTGGAACCCTGATAGTAACACTATGTTAGAATCGGAAACATGATAACGGATATTTTTATTTTATAACCTTTAAACCTAGAGTCACCTGTGCATTCAAATGAATTATTTTTGTATGCTGTAGAATGAAAGCACTAGGGTAGTACTTGTTATAATGCCCTCAGTTTTTAAATGTTTAATGGAAGCTTTCCTAGACTATAAACTTGGCCACTTGACTAGGAGTGAAAAGAGCTGACTTACCTTGAGTTATTGGATTCAGGGATGAAGAGAATATGTATGCTGTGGTATAAGCGATCACTTGAGTTGGTTGCACTGAAGCACGAATGTTCATACTAGCAGGAGTGACCACAACAGCACAAGTGTTCATACTAGTAGGAGTGTTCACACTGGCACGAGTGTTCATTCTAGCACGAATGTTCACACCAGCCGTTTTGTTTGATGAATTTTCTAGAATCGTGCTATTCATCACTCCAAAAGTGCTTGGTGTTGCTGGGTAAACTGGCAGTGTGGTTGTTCCTGAAATTACAACAAGATTTTTGTATTGAAAATGTCTTGCATTGAATCTGTTAAGTATGTGTGGTTAGGTAGACTTCAAGTTCGTTACTGTTTAGCGTGAGCTTCACGTGGTTTTTATTGAAAGACTCGCGGATATCGTGAAGATTTGTCATGCAGCATCTTGTTAGAAAGATCCCATAGATGTTTTTGTTGTTGTTTCTTAATGTTATCGTTGATAAAGACGACATGTTGGGTCTTTAGCAGAAACCCATAAGTGGGTTGAAACGTGCAACTGTCTCTTGTGCGCTTCAAAACAAGCTTCCGATTATTCAATTTGCTAAGAAGTTCTTACAGCCATATTTGGAAAATCAAGATAAAAATATCAACCAATCAATTCGCTATAGAACAACTTGCTTCCAATCTCGAGGGACTGAGGGCTTTCCAAATATGGTACTAAGCAAAAAATGAATATTCGGAAGCTGTGAATGCGCGTTACACGTTTCAACCCTTATGGATTTCTGGTCTTAGTATCAGCATCATTTGTACAAACCTGATGTTGAGTCCCCCTTGCTTAAATTAAAGGCAAAAAGGAAAAATGAAATCACTGTGTACGCATTGCGTGCCTGTCTCAGAAACGCCATTTTCAGAAACACCGTTTTCAGAAACAGGCGCCGATGTATCACGTGGTTTGCTCCTTTAGAACCTTGAAATAAGTAAAAAAAACACGATATTAATTCACACTTGTTTTGCAACCATGAAATAAGTAAAAATAAACCACATTAATTCACACTTGTAACCATGAAATAAGTAAAAATACACCACATTAATTAATTCACACTTGTTTTTTCAACCTTGATAATATAAGTAAAAATACACCACATTAATTCACACTTGTTTTTCAACCTTGAAATAAATAAAAATACACCACATTAATTTACACTTGTTTTTTAACCTTGAAACAAGTAAAAATACACCACATTCGATTCACACTTGTTTTGCAACCATGAAATGAGTAAAAATACACCACATTAATTCACACCTGTTTTGGAACCATGAAATAAGTAAAAAAACACATTAATTCACACTTGTTTCAACTGTGTTATTTTCTCTGACTTTTTTGTTCCGAGCACAGTTTGACGCAGAAACACAGGTGAGAAAACACCATCTGTTCCTCGGGTATATACCTTATATACCTTTCGACGCTTCTCCTTTTAAATCTCTTCACGGTGGCCAATTTACATTTATCAACTCCGATTTGTACCAATTATATGTGTTTTCCTTCCTCATGGACGTTTCACCACAGCTTTTTCGGAAACTACTAACTGACAAACAGCTCGGTAAAAAAAGAAATTAATTCACTCGATGTTAATTCATGATATTCCGTTGCTAAAGGAAATCTACCAAGTCGTATCTTATGTACAATTAAAGCGCTGCCAATTCGAAGTTTAAATTACGACATTAAAATCAATGAATATGTCGTGATTTATTACCTGGCAACAACAAAAATTGTGTTTATTTTCTCGATCGAGTTTCCAGTCACTCTTATTTGTGTTAACAATAAAGGGAATGTTGTCGAAGATAAATTCACCATAATTTGTGCTTACCACAATAAATAATAGTTTGCCAATCAGTATTCCAGTTGAACGTCAGTTAAAAAAGTCAGCAACTGTAAATTCAGAACATGTCCGCACTTCTATCCTCGATCAATTTTAAAGCGTGCTACCGCTTCAGTTCCATTTTGCATTTCAGTTTGGGGAAAGCTTTATCGCACTAATTTGCATATCTTTATTTATGTTTGACGTAGTAAAGTAATTTAAGGCTTATGGAACCCCAAAAATAGTAATAATAATTTACAATAACTATAAATTGATACTTGAAAATAAATGAAAGTTAAAAAGAATTACATTTCTATATAAACATTTTCTTCGATATAAAAAAATATTTAAAAAATAGCTGAAAGTTTTGGAGTTAAATGGGAGATATATATTAAAAAACATTTTTGCACTTGCTAGTCCGTATTTTGTAAGTCCATGACGAAAGATAAAAATAAAGGGGGAAAAATTAAATCTAGCTAATTTCTGCACGTCCACTCTCAACTTGCAAGTCCGTGTTTTGTAAGTCCATGGCGACTCTCCTCTTTCAACGCGAACCTCTGAGGCATAGTAGGGCTGATCTCAAGATTGCGAAGGAGACTTGCGTTCTGATCCAGGAAATAGTGGTAGCATAATCTTCGCCTTTCTTGCTTGCAAGAAGCTCTGCGAGTCGGCTGTGGTATCGTCTACATTCTTGCGCCATGCCTCCTGTTGTAGTGAATACTAGCGAGGTAAACGTGGCCTGCTCCACCTCCATTGCTCTGCTGGCATACATGCGCTTTAAGCTTATGCTTTATTATTATTATTTAATAAAAAATTATTATTATTATTATTATTATTATTATTATAAGTCAACATTATAAGTCAACATAACCAGACATAAGTTATGTTAGGGCACCCAGGACCTGGGTTGCCAAGGATTTACAGTGTTGCAGTTGCAGTCGATCGGCCAGATGAGATGTAATATAGACAATTATTATTATTTTTTATGACAATGATCAGTTTCATTTTAAAAATGTAATGTTGAGGAGTCTTTTATTATACCATTTCAAATGTACATATCTTATCGTATTAGAATTTTAATCTATTGTAAATAGTTATTTTAATTGTCAATAAACATCTTGTTCATCAATCAAAAAAATATTATTATTATTATTATTATTATTATTATTATTATTATTAGAAGATCGAGAGTTAGAAGAAAAGCCTTTTGTGATTTTAAGAACATAGATATTGACATTGAAATCGAAGGAGCCATAATGTAATGTTAAGAATACGTTATTGCCGTCACCTTGTACAATTGTAAATACAAACGTCTTACATAACTTGAAATGAAGTTTTTTTAGCAATACTTTTACGATATTTATACGGATTGTAATTATGAATATTTTTAGCATTCTAGTAGATTAATAATTGTAAACGTACAATTGTTTGAGAATTTGTTAATAAAGCATTATTATTATTATTATTATTATAACTATCTTCTTTTCTTCTATTCTTCTATCTTCTATTCTTCTATCTTCTATTATTATAACTATCTTCTATTATTATAACTATCTTCTATTCTTCTATCTTCTATTATTATAACTATCTTCTATTCTTCTATCTTCTATTATTATAACTGTCTTCTATTCGAAATGAACAATGTAAATAGTGTTGAATAGTTTTTTTAAGTAAAATTAAAATAAGATTTTTTAGTTAGCTTTGTTATTATTATTATATTATTATTATTATTATTATTATTATTATTATAGAACATAGATATTGACATTGAAACCCAAGAAGGAGCCATAATGTAATGTTAAGAATTCTTTTTTGCCGTCACTTTCTGAATACAAACGTCTTATATAAATTTTATTTTTATTGAAATTTTTTTAGTAACACTTTTACGATATTTTATGGATTGTAATTATGAATATTTTTAGCATTTTAGTAGATTAACAATTATTATATATTATTATATTATTATATAAATGAACTTTTATAGCTTTTTCCTGCAAGTGTACATAAAATTGATGTTAAGGCTTAATCGATTTTTAAGAAATTTGTTAATAAAGTATTGCTTTGGTATTATTATTATTATTATTATTATTATTATTATTATTATTATTATCATCACCCATAGGTGGTTTTCAGACGAGTTCTGTCTTAAAGAAAAGTCACTATATAAAATAAGCTAAAAATAATAATTACTACAAAATAAGAGAAACCACGATCACGCTAAAAATTGTAAAATAGAATTGTAAAACTGCGAACAGTTTCACTGTTCGCTCCTTACATAACCTGCCTTTTTTTTCTTTTCCAAAGTAGACTATACCCGACGAAAACTCGACACGAAAAAAGCTTAGAACTACATTCAGTGGATAAAAAGCATAAAAGATAGCCGTTTTTCAAGTAGACCCATTGTATAGCTGCAATAGTGCATTCAACATAAATTGATTTGCGCATTTCTTGAAAAGCAATTTCATTGCGTCAGTGATTGTTTCTTTATTTTCCACAATCGACTGATAACACGGAGAAAAATTTTATCCAGAACTAATTCAAAACTGATGGAATCACTTTTGTATTATGAAAGACTTATGGAAGGACTGTTGTAAAATTGGTCAAAGCTTTTACTAAACCGAAGTATGAGAGACAATAACAGTAATAACAGTCAGGGTTTCATTATACATTTAATTATGAACTAAAAGAGGGGTTTTATCGTATCGTAATTTGGAGGGGGGGGGGGGGGGGTACACAAAGTGCCCGCGAAGACTTTGAATATCCATAACCTTTTTACTATCGAAGCAAACACTACCAAAAGTCGTGACTTTTCTTCAAATTGATCTGGCAACAATTTGGCCTGATATTTCATTGTTAACTCGACTTGAGCATTAAAACATTTTGGAGAAATCGAGAAATCAAAGATGGTGGGTGTGAAGAACTAATGACATAATGCTCTTCAGCATTAATTTCCTGTGTACAATGCGGTTCTAAGGTTCTAGAACAGGCGGGATCCTTCTCCCTTTAGCGTGTTCAAAGTCTTTCAAAAGATAGCACCAGACTATTTACCGTGTTGAAATAACGTTAATTGATTGTGTACCCCTTGGAGGCGCTCATAGGGCAGGCGCGATCCCCCTTTTTACTTATATAACAGGCGCAATCCCTCTTTTTTTCTTATCTGCCCCTTGCGTGGCTGCTAGAGACACGTCCCGTAAATCGCGCGTCCTGTGGGGACGAGGTTGACTGATGAAAAACTCTTCTTTGAATTGTCACAATAATCTGTGAGGAATGACTAGCCAACTGGAGTATCCTTTCTCAATAAACCATTACAAAGGATACCCTCGGGACCAGGAGAAGCATCGTATTAATAGAAGTGTCCAGGTTTTGTTATTCAGGACAAAACTGCCTGGTTTCTTAACTTGGGATGCCACCATTCAATTTAACAACTGTAAAATGCATGATTCAAATTGCACATACAACATTGGACTGTTTAAATAATTTTATTATGGTTTATTTTATTACTATTATAATACCTTCCATTAGGCAATTATAGCACAAAACACAATGTCAGTGTGAAGCAGTCATATATCACTTGTATTTTATAACAAGATTTATATGCCATAATAATTTACAGTGTGAAGAGCTTCAACTTGAACATAGTGATCACTTGCGGTTGGAGTACAATAAAATCTTTCAATCTTTTTTGGTAGTCACGTATTACATATCATTAACGGGAACCTCCACTGTTATAACAAATTGACGTTAAATTGTTGGAAATAAAGTTTAAATTAAAAGTTTTTAAAAAACAGGTGCAAATATAATTTTAGTGTACAAAAAAGGGATATGAAAATCGCCGATTTTCGCTTTTAAATTTCCTGCGCGACGCCATTTTGAATATTTGTGACGTGTTACGGTTGTCTAATTGTTGTAAACAAAAGAATTTCGATTCTTAACAAAAGCGGCAACCGTAACACGTCATAATAATTCAAAATGGCGGCGCGCGGGAAATTTAAATTGAAAATGGGCGATATTTATATCCATTTTATTTGTACACTAAAATTATATTTGCACCTGTTCTTTTAAGAATTTAAATTTCGACTTTATTTTCAACAATTT
Source organism: Cladopsammia gracilis (assembly GCA_022457155.1). Classification (NCBI taxonomy): domain Eukaryota; kingdom Metazoa; phylum Cnidaria; class Anthozoa; order Scleractinia; family Dendrophylliidae; genus Cladopsammia; species Cladopsammia gracilis. Next base: position 82,865 of record JAJGOT010000261.1, read on the forward strand.
AACGTCAATTGTTCTGACAATGGAGGTTCCCTTTAAGACACTCAAACCCTGTCCCGTCCCCTTTATAGATGTGATAATTACAAAGATTATATGAGAGTTTTGCTGAGACCTGCAGAAGAAGTGTCCCTTACTAGAAGAACCCCAAAGTAGAGGTTCAAATGTATTATTTTATGTACCCATTTTTCCCAGTATACATACAAGTTACCATCCAGTACATGAGATTACTTCAAATACTAATTCTACCCCAGAACAAAACTTGCTTGGAACCAGCTTTTTTAAGGACATTGCATGAAGTAAGTCTGTCACTTTTTAAAACAGTCTCCACTAATTTTTACCTTTTTTATATCTAATTACCTATTTACATTAAAAATGAAGCCTATAATTTTTACTACTGAGTGCAGCTGATGAGAATGAAAGAACTGTCTGACCCTCCCCTCCCCTCTCCTAGGCATTTTGTTCCACTGACACCCCCCCCCCCCCAACCTCCTGCATCAAACAACCCACCCTCCCCTCCTTGTAATGCCTTCCCTGTTGGTACGACAGGTGACCATTACGCATCACAGGATCAATGTTTACAGCCGATTGACCAATGGAGGAGTGATAATTTGCATATTGTTTCCTTTATGCTATAACTGACATTCAACGCTTCACGTATTTTAATACGAGTGAAAAAGGTGATTACTGATTGTTTGGTCACTGAGACTAGCAACTCAGAAACTCTCCCAACAGGAGAAACTTTAGCCCACCATACGGTGCTTTACCACTGAATTACAAGATATGGTACATGGTGGAAGCTAGTCTGAGTCTCACTGATGAAACAAAGTTTTTCTCAGTATGGCAACTGTATTTATTTATTGATTGATTATTGCAGTTCCAACTTTCACAACAAACTGTCACTGTATAAAGCTGCCTCATTTCACAAAGAAAAAAATCAAAAACAGTAAACTGTGTAATTGCCACAATATCATGACATAAATCCAATCTTATCTTATACATGAATATTTCAAAAAATTATAACTGCCAAATTATCAGATAAATAAAACATGATAAAACATTTCTGGTAATTATAACATAAAGATTGCCACTAATTAAGCAACTCCATCAACTCTTTGGATCCCTGTTCAAATGCTTCATAGCTTTTTTTCATTTTTCTGAGCTCATACAAGGTAAAGTGCGATTTACCACGATGGAGAATTTCTTTCTCAACAACACCATAAAGTCGAGGGACTTTATATCCCATTTCAGCAAATGGCCAAAGAATATTACAAACATCTGCAGCTTTGAGAGTAGACACATTCAATTTTAAGACGGCAGCTTCCAAAAACTCAAAAAAATCCCTGCTCCCTTTCTTGGCATGGGCAAACCCTGTAAGGAATTTGTTGACCTGAATATGATTCAAATATGGATTACGTCGAAGAATCTCCATTTCGATTGACTGATAGGCCTTGTCATTTGTGATTCCAAGTCTTCCAAAGCACCAGGCATAATCACACAAAACCTTTTTGTCAACTTTTCTTGGGTCAAGGGACAAAAATTCCAAAGTGACTTTCTCATTGAAGTCAGAATATTTTTTTCTTGCCATGGCAAAAGACCATGCAAGTTGAAGAAGATAAGTGTGAAAGGTGTCCAGGCCACGATGTAAAATCTCCTCCTTGACGACATCATATACCTTTGCACTGAACACACCCACTTTTGAGAAACACCATACTATGTTTGAAAGATCACTGTTTGTGAATCCTGCAACTCCATGTTCAACAAGCTCTCCATCTATTTCACTAAAAAGAGGTTTAAAAGTTCTGTTAGACTTGCAGTTAGCAAATGCCCACAATACTAAGAAGATTTTCATGTCACAAAAGCTGTTGAGACCCAGACGTAGGATTTCTTCTTCAATGTGGGAATAGAGTTTATCTGCTTGAATGCCTTTCTTTGCAAATGAGAAAACCAACTGAGACAGCTCAGAGCCCTTGAACTCAGACAAGCCCCTTAAATAAATCTCCTCCCGACACAGATCGAAAAATTCTGGGGAGCCATTCCCTGTTTTCATAAATGCCCAAAGGCTTCCAACAAGAGCTTGGTTATCACAATCAGAGATTTGTATTTCACCAGACACCATTGAACTTTGCAACTTAGACCAAAACCTGCTTTTCTTCATATTTAGAGCAGAAAGTCCAGTCAAAATCTGATTTATTGCACCAAAATCAAAGGCAGTAACATCTCGGGACAGAATCTCACATTCACAGGCTTTTATAAGGGTGTGCTTCTTTATGCTAGAGAATTCTCTGATTTTGCCAAGTGACCACATCACGCTTGCAAGATCTCTGCCACTGCTCTCAGAAATATGCTTTAATGTTTGATTGAGCAAGTCTATAAATACACCATTGTCACCCTCTGGACCTTTGTTGATGTCTGTGTTTAAGGACTCTCTGTGTGCGTCATTATACTGTGTAATATTAGTGATACAGTGAAGGACTGTCACTCTGTTTCTCTGAACCATAGGAGCTGTATCTTGGAAATTCTTGTAAGTTTCAAGCAGCTCAGGGACAGTTTTCATGGCAAGGATTACCTCATTTAACGTTGCCTCCTCGGAGCGAACTGAAGCCTGAGATGTTTGATTGAATAGGGCTGAGTTACAGAAATACCGTGTCAGTGTTGGTCCACTTGAGGTTGATTTAGGCAGCGACACATAGGGACTACTGGAATATGGAAAACACACCTCACAGAAGGAACGCCTTCCTAAGACTGATGCACTTCTTACAAAACATGTTATACTTGCTCTGAACATGGCTCCTGAATCAGACCTAAGGAGACACAACATAAACAAATGAATGAAAAATGACAAAAAGCTGGGAGTACTATTGATTCTTTAAATAAAGTTAAAGCTCTTCTTTGACCACCCTCATGTAACCCTGACAACTGAAATTCTTAGACAAACTCTGTAATTGAGCTTTCATAGGCAACCAGCTCTAGTTACAATCATGTTTTTCAAATCCTTAAGGTTGTCAGAGAGAGATAGAGAGAGAGAGAGAGCTTCAACTGCATTATTGTTCATGGCAAAGCAAGGTTTGTACATTGTTGTGCGGAGTTGCATGGAATCGTGCGTGGATCGCTGTAGGGCGATTAAATCTTGGTTTGCCTTTATATATATATATATATATATATATATATATATATATATATGGGTCCAGTGCACCACCGGTCGAAACTTTGGTGCAGTCTCAATTTGCATATGAGGCTTTTCATCATTCCACTTTGTTTTCTTTGAAACCCAAAAACGTTGGTAGAAGGTTCTTACGAGGATTTGCATACCGTTAACCGTAACCATGCTCCTATAGGCTTACATGAAGTAGTAACCTGCACCATTGTCAGTGGTCTCGATTCCTCTGTTGCTAGGCAACTGCAGGACACCAATGCGATATATATGTATATATATATATATATATATATATATATATATGGTGATATATATATATATATCGCATTGGTGTCCTGCAGTTGCCTAGCAACAGAGGAATCGAGACCACTGACAATGGTGCAGTTTGTTGTTCGTAAAAATGTTTGTTGAATCAATTGATAATTTATAGAACCATTGAAGAAATACACTGACAATGACCACTGACAATGGTGCAGTTTGTTGTTCGTAAAAATGTTTGTTGAATCAATTGATAATTTATAGAACCATTGAAGAAATACACTGCCTTTTTAGCCGTTTTTGTCTTTGGATCAAGAACCCAGTCAAATGCAATGCATGCGCAGTTGACCAAAAAATTGTGACTGGATATTTTAGCGACTTTCCCCAGAAATGTGCTGATTTCTACAGAACCACTTGTTAGAATTTCATGAAATTTGGCACAATAATAGTTCCTAATATGCCGAACTCAACTGCCATCAGAAGTTTGAAATCTAACATAGGCGATTTTCACAAAACGCAAACATATTAAACCACAAATTACGGAGTATCCCTCTGTTAAAATTACATGAGACCAGTGTTAACATGCGAATATTTTTATGAGTTCACTGGAGACAAATGATGGACAAAATCTAACGACTAAATTTTCTGAAAATAAACGAAACCAAATATTGCAGGCTGATTTACAATCCACCGCATTGCCATGACAACATCCTAAAAGCTCAACAAAAATATAGCTTGTTGCTTAATCGTATGTCTCACCAATTTTGGGCGGTCAGACATAAGTAGTTTCAAAATGACAATGAATGATGCATAGGTACAGTGAAACTGTGTTCAACCACCTAAGTGCCTGTTGGTCGTGTAATGTACCCAAGGCAGGGGTGGATCTAGGGAAGGGGTGCAGGGGGTGTGCCCCCCCTCCCCCTGAGATGACCTGCATCTTTCTAATATAAATAGTATTCTGCAAAGAAAAGAAAAAAACTACGTGGTTACGTCATTCCTTAAAGGTGCACCCCCTCCTAAGAAAAATCCTGGATCCGCCCCTGCGAGGGAGGGGATAGCAAAATGGCACGGGTTCCCCACTCTTCTGGCTTACATTGCTGGGTAAAATGGGATAGGAGACACTGTTAACTTCTACAACAACAACAACAACAAAACTTTATTAACGTGTCATACCACTATAGCTAGGGAATATCCCTTACATTCATTTCATTCCAAAAATAATAAGCTTATTACTTGAGGAATAAAGACTAAGCTTTTATTAAAACCACGTGGTCCGGTCCGTGACACACTTGCAGACCACTTATACAAAAGTATAATACGGAAATATGCAGTTACGGTAGAAATAATTCATTCTAAACAAGAAAATGACATTCAAGGAAACCAACGTACCTCTACAATGCTGATATTGTTTGTTGAAATGTTGATGAAGAAACGCTATTAAAAATGATCCTCAAACAAGATTCGCTTAGATGCACTGCGCCCACTCCAGTTGACAACCGTGCGGGGACTAGAAACCAGTGCAAACAAGGAACGCCTGTTTGAAATTGAAGTCAAGGTTTTTCTCGGAAAAACAGTTTTGTGAGATGACGAATTATGCAGCTTGAATGAGCTTCAATATGGAAATGCATTGTTTATGTAGTGCATACTCCTTTGATGGACTGACTGAGGGAAACAAATTTCTTTTATTGATTATTTAAAGCGAGAGAGGAGTAGATAATCCCAGGTTATACCAAGGATCTATAAATCGCGGTATGAATATGGCGGATAGCAAATTTCGTGAAATGAACGAAATTTTATCCTATCCAGAAAACAGACTGAAAAATTCCGTAAGTTTGTTATTGGAAGCGGCGGCTCAAGTTGGAGAATCGGCAACCTTTAATTTCATTGACGAAATAGGACTTTCAAATTTGAAGCTGTTTACTTGTGAGGTAAAAGTTGGACGTCTGATAAAATGCAGAGGAACTGGACCAAACAAAAAGGCTGCTAAAGCGAATGCTGCCGATCAGGCTTTGGAGACTGTTAAAAACAGAGCTGATGTAAGTGGGACTTCGCCTGGATCCTCGCAGGTAAACCCAATTGTAGTGATAAATTTTCTAGTTATAAAGCTAGTATATATTAACCTAGCCTTGTTGTGTTTATACAAAAAAGTCATGTATATATTGACCCCAGAACACTTCAGAACAATCATTTCTTGCTTCATAAATCGGTGTAAATTTTGTTTCAAACATCTTTCACTTTAATAGGTTTGAGTTTGGCAGTTATAGAAAAAGTATACTGGTTGTTGATGTTATAATTTATATGATCACAGTTGATGATGCATTGTAGGTCATACTTGTGCTCCCATTTGAACACAAACATGGAAAGAAAGTATTATTTGGCAGACTGGTGTATGTTGTATGTAAACAGTATTAATTAGGGCATAAGGAGGGGTACCATCGTGTATTCCGACTTGATTAAACACCAGACCCTGAATAAATGCCAGGTTCAAATAAATGCTGGGTCTATGAGGTGGAATGCCTGTGACATTATTCCATGTTCATTGTACCGGCATTCATTTGAGGTACATGTATTGCGTTTAATCATTACTTGAACTCAGTATTACACACACTAGTCTTGTAACTGATTGCTTTCAATAAAAATGATTGCCTGGCTTTGTGTATTGAGTCACATGAAGTAATACAGTAAAGTTCTGAAAGTATTAACCCTCGTTACTTTTGGATTTAGCAGCCATTTACTATTGCTACTTTTGGGGAGTCGCTATTGGGGGATTATTACTTTATAGGCGTGCTACTTTTGAGCGGTCGCTATCGAATGGAATGGTTGGGATCAGAGAGAAAATATTTTGCAACAGTAGAACAGTATTTTGAGAAATTTGGATTTCAAGACCAATTGAATGTCACCTACAATAGTTTTGCTTTCCACCCTTTGATTGCTTCTTTTGTCTCAGATGTCACCAAGCCATTCATTACAAAAAGCCAGTACAGCAGCTGGACACTCTCCCAACACAGCATTAAATCCTATTGGTAGTCTGCAGGAGATGTGTGTGAAGAACAACTGGACGCCACCAAATTATGAACTACTTCGTGAAACAGGGGAAGCACACACAAAGACTTTCATTTATGAATGCAAGGTACAGTGTACCCAAACTGCATTGATGTATCTTATACGGTTAAACCTGATGTTCTGTTTCATGCAACATTGTTATAATTTTGATTGCAGTTTGCTCTGTGAACGCTGTGTTATATGACAGCTAGACATAATCAACGTAAAAGTTGAGGATGATTTTGTGGGCTCATACATTACTGGTATCCTTATAGTGCTTTAATGTTTTAGATTGACTCTTGGGTTGCTCAGGGGCAAGGTAAAAGCAAAAAGTCAGCCAAGAAAATTGCTGCAGATAATATGCTGAGCATGATCAAATTAGAGGAAACTGCAGTAAGTATTCATTTTCATAGCAAAAGCAAAGGTTACATTACAGTATGTTGTGTCTGTTGTGTTCAGCTCATTCAGCAGTCCTTTCAATAACTTTTCAAGTAGGGGTAGAGGATGTACAGTAATCAGAAGTTATAACAGATATATAACAGGGCAGTGGCTGAGTTTGATGTATTTACAATACATTTGACAAGTCAGTACTAGTAGACACAGTAATTATACGGGTCCACAACAAATGTCGACAAAAGTCGACTTTGGCAACAAAAGGGTTAAAGTGCCCCTATGATCAAATTTTTGATTATCATTTTTTTTAATTTTCGTGTACTATTAGACTTTCTTACTCATCTTGCCAAATTTCAATCCATTACGAACATCAGAAGTCATTTTATTTTAACATTTATTTATTTTAACATTTATTTCTGAGAATTTATGGCTGCCATTAATCAACCTTGTTCCAAGGCTTGGTTGCGAATGGGAGAAAGTGACGTCAAAGTCTCAAACATACCTCACGGGTTGAAATTATAATAACAATCAGCATAGAAAATTGCAAGAAGAACAAATCTAAAGTTTTCGTTGCTTTTAAGGTTAAAATTCTGGCCCTCTAGTGATTTGACCGTACATCTGAGCATAGTTCCTTAATCCAAAACTGTATGAAACATACTCCAAAAGGATGCCATTACAAAGCAGATTGGCCGTGAGAATATGCAACCGCAATACTCCTGACCAGTGCCAGCAACCTGTATGAAAATACCGTCATTTATGCACGCCTGGCTCGCTTATTGATCGTGACCTCGCTACGGTAACACATCGTCTGTAGCGTGTGTATAAGCCAACATGTTTATGGCCTGTCCGGTGATTGAAAGACATCATTAAGTTCAGAAATCCTTAAGTTTCTGGCACCTCTCAAAGAAACAAGTCTTGTCCCTTGTCATACCTTGTGTCTAAAGCATTATTCAGCACTGGAGGTGAAAATGGACCTTGGTGGACAAGACGAGCCGGCAGGTAAGTCTGGAATCACTTCGGATCCCATCCCGTGCCATAGTCAAAGTGCCAGATATCCGAAGTGCTTACAGACTTCCAATATTTTCCGTATTTTGTTTGGGCGGACATTCCGTTTTCGTTCTTGCCATTGATATCCCAACATGCTTTGCGACACCTTTCCTGACTTTTGGTGATTATAAATATGACACGATTTTGAAGGAATGAACTTCGGAATTAATTTTTCTTGAGTGGGATTTAGCAGTACGGACCCAAACTTTGGCCACCTAAAGTGAAAACAATCAACATAAAATCAAGAAATTCAGGTAAGCTTTGGGATTCATTAATTTTTTCTCAAGCGGGATTCAACAGGAGACAGGGAGTTAAGTTTATTTTTTTTTGCATATGTTAGTTCTCTAAAACGATGGGAAAAAAACAGCGCAAAAACTTTCTGAACAATGTTTTGCAATTAATTTGTAGGTCACATGCCAAAAATGAAGCAAAATGAGCACAAAAAAAGCCTCAAATTTGACATAGAATGGTTATACTCTGAGCCCTTCCATTACTACCCACATTAGTATAAAAAATGCTAATAAGGGGCCAATGTTTTATCAACATAAAGAGTATACTCTTGATGCATTATCATTAATTTGATATGAATTATTAATCAGTTTTTGAGTATCATGATTTTAACTATAAAATAGTCTAAGTGGAAATTTCACTCACAATTTTTGTTCTTAGAATGCTTCTTCCCTGAACTCATCATTAAGGAGCCCATTTAGGGACTTTCCTGATAAGTTGCCCAGGACACCTTCTGTTATGAGCCCCCAAGACCGAGGTCCACCTCCAAGCCACCGCTCATCTTCGCCAGTTCCCTTTCTATCAAGCCAGCTGTATGATGACGATGATGATTATGATGATGATGATGATGATGCTGATGAGGCAAGCTATAAATATGAAGTTTCACATTCTTTTGTTGACGATGCCGTCAAGGAGGAGTTTTGCTCAATGCTCGAAGACAAAGGTAGTGAAACTGGTTTTAGTGTTGAATATCATGATTTGTCTCAAAAAGGATATTCTGGCAATTACTTGTGTTTTGTAAGGCTGGATACCAACCCACCAACAGTTTGCAGTGGGATGGGCTGTACTAAAGCATTTGCTCATGAGAAAGCAGCCCAAAATGCCCTGCATTATCTCAACACTGTCTCTGGTTAGAGGCTCACAAACTAACATTGTAATGTCTGAAAAGTACTGTCTTCATTTAGTGACTTTCAATTAATTAATAATTATTCTGTAGCAGGAAATATTCCAAAATTGTTGCATTTTGCCATGGAAATATAAAGATACTCTTAAGTGATACTTTGTGGCTAACTTTCTGTAACCAATTTGCACTTAGCAATTTTGACTTGACTTTTCATGTTAGCTGCACTTCTTTGGGGCTTCTGTAACTTTCTGTAACCAATTTGCACTTAGCAATTTTGACTTGACTTTTCATGTTAGCTGCACTTCTTTGGGGCTTCTGTAACTTTCTGTAACCAATTTGCACTTAGCAATTTTGACTTGACTTTTCATGTTAGCTGCACTTCTTTGGGGCTTCTGTTAATTTCACACCCAGCTCACCTAGTATACTAGACCGTTTAGTGTCTATAAGTTTGTCGATTTTCTATGAGGATTGTGGAGCGAGACTGTTTAATTTAAAGTTGTAGTTTACTATAGTAGCCTTCGTTTGGTTAATTATAACACAAAACAGAATGTCAATATCATTTTATAACAAGATTAATATGCTGTAACTTTTTAGAATAAGAGCTCAAACTTCGCATATTGTCATCACTTGTGGTTAGAGTACAATAAATCAATAATACAATAAATCAATCTTATTTTGTGGTCAAGTACTACATTTAACTTCCCCCTTAATGGAGGTTCAAATGTCTGTTCAAACACTGTCCCAACACTGTCCCAACACCGTCCTCATCTTTTTAATAGAGGTTTCTCTTTAACAGAGGTGATAATTACAAAGATTATCACCTCCCTCAGTGGAGGTGTCTCCTTAATGGAGGTGTCCCCTTAATGGAGTCGCCCCCTTAATGGATGTGTCCTCTTAATGGATGTGTCCCCTTAATGGGTGTGTCCCAAAGAAATGTACCAAAATGTCAAACGCACGTGCAGAGGCACTGTTTTCGCTTATTAAACCTATTGTTTTGTGCTGTTATCGGTGCTTACGTGCGTTTTACATTTTGGTTCATTTCTTTGCCATTCCCTGCAAAACAACAACGTCAAATGGTCAAATTAGGGCCATATCGCACAACAGCGAATTTCAATACCTTCAAACTTTTTGGCTTTACAATTTTTGAAAAAAAAATCTAGTTTCCAAATTTTGGCGTGGGTCGCATTAAACGAAATTTTCATTTCCAAAACTCCATTGACAATGCTTAAATAAACAAAATTTGGTCCCCTCCGAGGCAGCACTTCGGCTTCTTTGAAGATTGGTGGAATTTTGTCAATCTGCCAAAAATTGGAAAGTTTTTGAAACGCGGGGTCGCACTTATTTAACATTATTTGTTGAATCAGAGGACATAATAATGGCGAACTAAAATATAATTTGTTTTTTACCATAACAAACACATTTTACTGGGAACCATCATGTTCAATTTGGTCTCAAAATTCAGGGGAATAAACTCCTCGAGTCATTCACTAACGTAGATTTTATTACCATTGGATAATGAACTCTTTGATTTCTTGAATGCCTGTCACGATTTGTAATCCACTTTCATCCTTGTAATCCTGCACTTTTTTTACGAAACTACTGCTTCTGTTTTGCTCTATAGAATCTTTTTATTCAATTTAGTTATACATATATTTGGTGGCACTTGGCGAAAAAAAACATTAAGTGATTAAGTGAAGACAATTTTGTTATATAAACAATAGCTCTCGGCTAATGAGCGTGTGGGAAATTTTACAGTTGCAGTTAGTCCCCTCATTATTATGGACAGTTTTCTTGGTCCCGACCAAAAGCCCCCAGTCGTATTTCTTGGCAAGACGCGGGAGACGCGCGTGGGGGATAGACGCAGAACGAGAGAAGCACGATCGAAGGGGGTGATGGGAAGGAGTAAATCACATTCCATCACACCTCGCGCTCCCCTCGGCCGCGCTCCTCTCGTTAATTGAGAGACGACTGGGCCGAGTCAGAGCCCATACACTTTCTCTAAAATTTACCCGTAATAGAGGTTTTGCACGGCAGCCATGTTGCATGGCAGGAACAATGAAAATGTTTTGCATTAGAAAGAACATTCTTTCCCATAGGGAAAATAATCTATTGTTCCTGCTATGCAACATGGCTGCCGTGCAAAACCTCTATAAGGCTAACGGACAGTTTTACCCGCCCGTCCAGGGGTCAATTCAATAAAACTTTTACAAGTGTAATTTACAAGTGTAGCTATTGTTTTCAAACTCTGAAACAATGGCTACACTTCAGGGGCGTTCTTGGCCAGTTTTTACCAGTAAGCCAGGGGGCACAAGTTGAAAAAAGAAAAGGTTAACGGAGCATAATATACGGAAAGACATCGCGTTGTCATTTTGTAGCCGGGGGGGGGGGGGGGGGGCTGCAGGTGTACGCCTAAGTCTCTAAAATTTTTCGTTGTTACAATTAAAAAGAAAACTGTTAAAACCGACGGTCTAAAGGGAGTGGGGTGGCTTGCCAACCAATCCACCTCCCCCCCGGTATCCGCCCCTGCCTTGTGTGTACGTGCTTCGTCCAAAGAAAGGCCTTAGGTTACGGAAGTACTCCACCCATAATATTGTCATGGAACACTTATTTGAGTCTTGGTTGAATAGTTGGACGGCAGAATAATCCTTTATTCAGTGAATTTGAAGCTGGTTGCTTGCCGTCATGTATCGTGATTTTTCCTGTGAGTCCATATAATAAGAGCCAGCCCTATGATCAGCACAGCTCCACCCGAGCAACTGGCGGCGATGATAGCTGTTTGTTTCTTATTCTTTGCCTTTTCTTCTTTGTCGCCTTCATCGTTATCTGTTGAATAGAAAAGCAGATTAGCAAGTTCAGCTTTACTCTGCTGCTACGGAACAGCCCTCGTATGCATCTATTGACTTGGAAAACTTGTTTCCAGTATTGCTTGAAGAAGCAGCATATTTGTCCGATTCCTTCGAGTATAGAGGACATAGAGGTCAGCAAAAGGTCAGTCAAGGGTTAGAGGAAGTAAGAGTTGTAATTTTACTCACTTGTTGTAGTCAGAGGTGTACTTGGTACACTGCTGTGGTGATTGATTGTGACTGAAGGTTTTACAGAGGGAGTCTGAACAATTGTTAAATAAGTTGACTGTGTTGTCATGGATGCAAAAGAAGCTTGAAAAGTTTCGGTATGGTTTGAAACAGCAACAGTTTGCGGAATGCTGGGAGAAGGAGTTATTGATGTGGATTGCCCTGCAAAAGATAGATAAACGAATAAAATGTTAGTAAGTTACTGAAATCTATTTATTTATCAACTTTATCAAGTTTTTAGTTCCGTAACAATTATCAATTATTGGACGAAGTTGAGCAAAATATCGTGATTTGTCAGTAGCGAGCAAATCAATTATTTGCCGAAGCCGAAAGAAGTCAAAATCTGTCTTACAAAAAATGCATCGAATAATGATAATGAACAGTTTAAAATGCAAGGCTAGTACAACGGAAATTAATGGCAGGTTTAACTACATTTAAACGTTTTATGATAATGAGTTTTATGTGTTTTCTCTTTCGGGTCAATTCGTAGTGCCTTAAATTATCATGCTTAGTACGAACCCCTCTAGACTCGCGGGTAGTTTATATTGTCGAGGGAGTAAGACTAGGTACTAGACTACAACCTGAGACAAAATTAGTTGGGAAAGTTTGTAAAACGCTAAAAAATGACACTACCTTTGGGTTTCAGCCTAATTAAAGGCGCGCGCAACGCTTTAAATAGCCCCCCTCGCCCCCCTTCCTCCCAAATCCAATGTTGAAGACGTCTATACAAAAGACAGTGTAAGTTAAGTATTTGCGTTAACAGCAACTTTGAAAGAGGGGGGATGAGGGGGGAGGGGTGAGGAAAACAACGAACCTTCCCAACACTTTTGTCTTTGGTTGTAGGTGACCGTGAGGTCAATGCAAACCCATGCGCAGTGCGCAGCCTCGACATCACGAAACCGCGTGGAATGGAATGAGAATTGCTAACCGCTCAGCCCAGTCTTAGCCGTTCTCATCCTCTTCCAGGCGCCAGGCGATTGGCTGACCATCAAATGCCTGGGTACTAGGCTGACCATCGGATAAGTTATTCAAACGGTTTTCTTGTACACGAAGAAAATGGAATAGCCCATTTCCAAGTTGCTTTTAGCCTCCTTTTCAAACCGAGGCCAAGTGCAAAACCATTCATATGAAAACGAGTCTTGTTTCACAAGCTAATAAAACTTGTACCTTATTATAGGAAATTAACGCTCCTGTAAATTAAGGTCTGAAATTAACGCTACTTAAATTAACGCGAATTGGAGGGAAAATTTCTTTCGAATAAGTGGAGCGTTAATTTCCGAGAACTTAATTTCAAGCACCAATTTCAACCCAAATTCTGGATACCGTCCGAACATATAACAGCAACTAGGAAACAATAACCTCTTTTCTGCAAACTATTTTTCAATCTTTTAGGCCCAAGTCAAACGCCGTACTTCACATGAGCTGAACTCAATTAATTGAGTTCGGCTCATGTGAAGTTCGGCGTTTGACTCAGTTAAGTTCGACTGATTGTATTTGGATCGGCTAGCCGTTACCAGCCGTGAAGAACAGCTGATGTTGAGTTCGGCTGAATTAAGTTCGACGTTTGACTCAACAGGCGACCTTAATTAATTTGAGTCGACCTATAAACTGTATTTAGGTTCGGCTCATGTGAAGTACGGCGTTTGACCTTAGCCTTACAATGTAAAAGCCTTAAAGATATGTTATCTGCAATAATTCCAGTTCATTCTTGCTTTCAGAAGAACGGTTCTCGACATCCGTTTTTTTCTTGTACTACACACATACAATCAGCCAAAATATATTTAGAGACATCAATAATCGCGTTAATTTTCTTTATTTTGAAAATTTGCCCCCTCTCTGGTGTTAATTTCCTTTAAATAATGTCGCGGAAATTAACGCTTACAAAAATTAACGCGACTTAAATTAACGCGAATTTTCAGACATCGCGTTAATTTCATCGAGCGTTTATTTCCTATAAGAACGTATCCATTTGAATGGTTTCGCACTTGGCCTCGGTATGAAAAGGAGGCTAAGAGCGCGTTCGGAAATGGGCTATTCTGGGGACAAGACAAATAAGACTTGTTAATATTTTAGCTTTTATTTAAGATTTATTTCAGCTCTAAATATATTTTTGGAGGACGATGTTGGGTATAATAAATATATTCGTAAAAGGCGGCTGATTAATGATTCTTCTATATAAATAAATAACCCAGATTGGCCTCATTTCAGAGTAAAAATTCTTTTGAATTTTGCGCTTTCTAACGAGGCCAGTAGGGCTGATCAGCATGAATATCAAAGAATGACACCCATTTATGAATAAGATCTATTAATAATTCGGTTAATACTCACCCTAATAACAAAACGGGGAAACCTGTGCAGTTCACTTACCTTCAATTAAACCAACGCAAGAGATTAGAGTAATCACAGCTCTGTTGAATGTCATCTTGAATTTCATCTCTTCAACTTAGGTGTGAAAAACAAGTTAAGGTTCAGTTGTTAGTTTTACTCCTCAATATCACACGTCTCTTTTCAAATAAATAAAATAGTCACGTGAATAAAACACATTGGATAAAGTTGTAGCCCAGTTGAAAGATACATTTGGTGAACCCTCTGACTCGTCCCCAGTCATCTCTCAATTAACGAGGGGAGCGTGGTCGAGGGGAGCGCGAGGTGTGATGAGAAGGAGGAAAGAGGGGAGACGTTTTTGGTTGTGCCTAAATCATACCGTCCAGAAGGACGTCGTACACCTTATTGAGACTTATATAACGTGATGTCGACGCATAGAATTTATTTTCAGTAAATTTTTAAGTGTAAAAAAGAAAATCTAAAATCCCCACTCAGGATTGATCCTGTGCCCTCAGCTAGGCTTAGGCTTACCCTAATCCTAACAAATTAATGGAACAGCGATGGGTACGAAAATGGCTCCCTCCTACGCCAATCTCTTCATGGGAAAATTTGAGGAACACGCCCTAGCGGGTGCTTCGCATTTTCCCCTTATCTGGTGGCGTTACATCGACATCTTTCTTCTATGGACGCATGGAGAAGAAAAATTAAATGATTTTATCACATACTTAAACAACCTACATCCCACAATCAAATTTACCAGTTCCTTCTCCTACAACGAAATCCCCTTCCTTGCTGTTAACGTACTGCTCATCAACGGCAGATTGGAAACTGACCTTTATGTTAAACCTACAGACAAGCATCAGTATCTTCTTAAATCATCCTGCCACCCCTCTCACACCAAACAATCAATCCCGTTTAGCATGGCCTTACGATTGAGAAGAATTTGTTCTACGGATGAGTTCTTTAACACACGTTCAAACGCACTCACAACCCATTTAATCAAGAGAGGATATAAACACCGTTTTATTAAAGAGGAAATAGAGAAAGTGCGTCTGATTCCTCGCAGTGAAGCCCTAGAAACATCCAAGAAAAAAGAGTCTAACAGAATCCCATTTATAGTAACATTTAATCCAGCCCTTCCGAACATACGTCAAATCATTTTCAACAACCTGAACATTCTTCGTTCTTCACAACGATGCAGCATTCCCTTCTCCTCTCATATCGTACCGCCGATGCAACAATCTACGTGACATTTTAGTCAGAGCCAAACACCGCAGATCACCCCCCTCCCCCCCCAAACACCAGGAGCTTTCCGCTGTAACAGAAATAGGTGCAAAACGTGTCCTTTTATCTCAGAGGGAACCACGTTTTACACCTTTTTCTCTACAACCGAACAACAACGAATACGACACCACATCTCTTGCTCATCTACGAATCTCATATATATGGTACAGTGCTGCAGATGCAAAGTACAATACATAGGAGAGACTAAACGACATCTCAGCGACAGATTTGGTGAACACAGACGCGCAATAGAAAAAGCCATTAAACAACATCACATTGATCAGCCTACCTCCGTTTCAGATCACTTTACTCTTCCTGGCCATTCAATCAACGACATAAAACTCATTCCCCTTGAACTCATTAACTCTGACAGAGACGCCATTCGTAAGGCCAGAGAAGCATTTTTAATTTCCAAGGGCAAGACTCTTGAACCCTATGGGATGATCGCATGAACAGGCGCGATGAAACTTAATATATTTCTATTTTTATAGTAGCCTTTGTAAACATTTCTGCTGTCGGTTTTTGTTAACCAATCATATTTAATCTTTTCATTTGAATCATTTTATATCTTGTAACCGTTTTATTCCATTTTTTCTTAGTTCTTTGCAGCCCCTGATGAAGGTTAGTTTTGTCTAACCGAAATATTGGGCAATAAACATAAAATACCCTTTATAGCTGTCCGATCCGCCTTGCATTTAGTTTTAGGCTTACATAGCCTACCGTACCACTGTACCACCTAGCTTCTCGGGTTGCTTAGTCCTAAATTTAACTATATAAACTGCTACCCCTAACCTCAACTGAAAGCTAACCAGTTACTCCGTTATATAAGTCTCAATAAGGTGTCCGAAGTCCTTCTGGACGGTATAATTTGGGCTTGACCGACGTCTTTCCCTACCTTTTCATCCTTCCCATCACCTCCTTCGGTCGCGCTTCTCTCGTTCTGCGTCTATCCCTCACGCGCGTTTCCCGCGTCTTGCCAAGAAAGACGACTGGGGACGAGTCAGGTGTACCCAAGATAGAGCACAGGGAACCCAAAAGAGTTTTATGGAGTATTCAAACTGTGGATAAGACGAGACGAGGAGAGATGAATATTCTTTCGTCTTTACGCTGTAAGTAAAAATCCCTCAGATTGCCATAAACACCGTAACAAGACATCAAGAATTAAGACAACATCATTTATAAATTAGCGTTTTCAACTCTCCATACTTTTACTACCCTTCGGTTTCATGTTCTGAACTGGGGGGGGGGGGGGGGGGTAATTAATTTTTCATTTGAAATGTCGTAGATTGTCGCTTCGTGGTTCAGTTTTCAAAACAGAACTTTTAAAATGGCAAACGAGTTCAACAATCCTTCCCATTTCTTTCGATTCTCCGTCCTCGTTAGATTCCCCAGTTCCTCGGCCAGGACCTTATCTGTTTCACGGCGCCGGCGTGCAGAACCAGTTACGCCCATCACCAGTAGTCCCACTGTAATTTATGCCACATGCATCTCCCGCTACAAGCACCGACATTAACCGCATCCTCTGTAAGAAACTCCTTCGCATAAATATAGCGAGAATCAATAGAAGAGAAGTCATCAGAAACGCTTCTTCTCCCACTATTTTTGAAAGTTGGCGCTTTTGTAATTTGAATCTTCTGAGTTAGCGGCTCAAGTTCCTTGTTAAATTTCACAGTGAAAACTGAGGTCACGTTTAACTAGTAAATGTTGGTCTATAAACAAACACCTAGAAAGATTGTTCATCCAACTAGTAAATCGGCCTAGTGAAAACACAACCTATATATAAAAAGAAGAAAATAAAAAATGACTTCTGTTTGAAGGAGGAAGGTTTTCGTGCAATCATTGCGTTTCTGAGCCGTTAAGGCTGGTTTTCACTAGCGATGGAGTCGGAGTGGTAATTGGAAGCGTATCTAATGAAAATCAAACCCGGGGGAGGAGTACTCCCTTATATACGCTATATAGGTATGTGCCGCCCGATAGGGTAGGGCTTTTGAGGTGCTCAGTACTTAAATAGGGTATCCTTTTTGTTTGGTATTGCGATCCTTAGATATTTCTTAGATAGGGTCACTAAATTGCAGTATCCACCCCAACGCGCAAAACGAAAAAGATATGGTCTGTTAAAACTGTACTACACGCCTGGTTTTGGGCCTTAAAAAAGGTCTCAAATCTCGATTTTCTACCCTTAAATAGGGTCAGAGTTTGAGAACTTTGGCGGCGCACACCTAGCCTAAATTGTCGGGAGTACCCCCCCCCCCCCCCCCCCCCACCCACGGAAATCAAACAACGGAGTCGTAAGCAGAGCTTCCGATTCCGCTTATGACTCCGTCGCTTACGATCTAATGAAAACTAGATTGTCGGAGTCGTAAGCAGGGGATAGAGATTGTGATTGGTTTATTCACTTCTGTTTGCGACTCCGACAATCTAGTTTTCACTGGATCATAAGCGTCGGAGTCATAAGCGGAATCGTAAGAAAATGGAACCGTTCTGATTCTTTCGACTCCGATTCCGTCGAGCTTATGACTCCGCTTACGACTCCAATTTTCGATTTTCACTAGGTCGGAAGCGCTTTTACTACTCCGACTACGACTCCGACTTCGTCGCCAGTGAACTGAGCTGTTCAGTACGTTGAATTTGTAACTTTTCTGTCAAATATTCTGTCGACTTTGTTGAATGTGTATTTTTTGACAGGTAAAGTAAAAACAAAAACACGAAAAAAATAAGGCTCGCGATAAAATCCTAAAAAGCACCACGTGACATTATTTGAACACTTGCACATGGCAAAAGAATGAACAAACGCAAAAAAAAAAAGTAAAAAAAGAAACCACAGAATCATGGTGGTAATTAACGACTGACAGACTCCTGCAATTTGCTAATTAGTATAAACTCGATATTTTCAAGAGGCCGTAAGATTGAACTCTCACTCTCAGATAATTTAAATGTTTTTCAGTAATCAGAACTTGAGGACCAGCCGGCTCCAATGCATCGTTAGTAAGTCATATGCTTCATTGACAAGGCCGCTGAGATGAAGTGATTTGAGTGTATCACAGCAGGTGAAAAATCTGAGCACTTGATGTAAATAAGTTATACAATGGCGAAAAAGCAGCATATTTAGCGAGATTTCACAAGAACTTGAATTATCAACCTGCGGAATAAAATTTGGCAAACTTGAGGTAAAATCATCCTAAACTCGATTGATTTCTTTCTCCCCAAGGTATTTTAAACAAATATTCTGAAGCTAGCGCTGAACGCTTTTAAATTCAACTTGCGACACTCGATATTCAGGCATCAAACACTCTAGATTACGTAACAAGTGGATGGATTTCTTCCCAGTTATATCAATTTGCTTTGGCCTAAAGGGATACCTTCGAGCACTTTTGCTTTTCTTATAAGATTTCCAGCTCAGAAAAACGGGGCAAGCAATAATATTCCCTCCAAATTTGTGGCGTTATAGGCAATTTCGCTCTAGCCGCAAAGCTAAAGTTGATGTTAAAAGTGTTTTTATAGTCGCTAATTAAGTGCACTCAGTATATATACAGAGTGTTACCGATAAGTGGTGTTTTAGTCAGAAAACGTTTGACAGTATTCAGATCGAAAGTAATTGGCATGAACTGGACTGGCTCATTCACACAGGCAATTGAGTGTTGTGTTGTTATCGTATTCACAAACCAACTCTACATGAATATACAACTCATTGATCCGAATAAAATTACCAGTTTATCAGGCTAAAAGTAGTTTGTGATGTTGATACTAATCTAGGAACAAAATAACAAATAAGTAACTTGAAATCAAATGTGAATCTCCGTGATTGATATATAACCATGTAGATGGACATAGGGGAACTGACCATTTGTAATGAACTAGTCGTTTATATTCTTACTAGCACTTAATCCACTTATTCACGAAGGGCATTTTGTTATATTGCGATCGGTTTCTTTCCGTTAAGAGCTTTATATTAGTGGCCGGGATGACTTACCTATTGGCTTTGACGATAGGTTTGAAAATCAAACGCACTTTGGTCGTCAAATCATGGCGATTGTATTTGCATGTAAGGAATTGAATATTTAATGTATTTTTCCTTAGGGAACAATACTATCACTTATTTATGGAAATACTGATAAATCCATGTAATCGTTGTTAAATGATGCGAGGAATTAACTTATTATAATTACACAGTAACCGAGGGAGTAAATCTGGGAACTGGGGAGAGAGATTGACTTGTCCAATAGGCCATTTGCACGATGACGTCATTTGACTACTACTACCAGAATCCTTCAGTTTTTTGTTTTGTAATGCAAATTAGGGCTATTGTTATTTTAACCGCACTGGGATTACAAAATTTAAATAAGAAAGGAAAAACGAAAATGAATTCTGGTAGTAGTAGTCAAATGACGTCATCGTGCAAATGGCCTATAGGCCATTTCCGAGTTGCCTTTAGCCTCTCTATCAAAGCGAGGCTAGGTGCGAAACCTTTCATATATGAAAATGAGTTTTCATTCCCATGCAAATAAACTTTTTTGCATGTGAATGAAAACTCATTTTCATATGAAAGGTTTCGCACCTATTGTAGCCTCGCTTTGATAGAGAGGCTAAAGGCATGCAAATTTATTGGAACAAAAGAAAGTGTTAACATAAGAAAAGCGTTCAAATCCCACAGGATTGTTTTGGTACACCAACATGGCCGCCGTTCTATTGCTTTGGTACACCAATATGGCCGCTGTGACGTCATGTGCATACGCTCTATAGGCCATTTCCGAGTTAGCTGCTTGCCACGTGAGTGCATACGCTCTATTCAATCGATTTAACAAACCCGTATTTACCTTCATGATTGCAATGATTAAAGTTTAATAATAATCGGCTTTATTCAAATACACAAACATACAAACATGCATTATTACAGTTACAGTTTGAACGATATTGTCAAATATGCAACGTCAATATATGCAATCTGTGCTAATTTTTTCTACAGTCATGATCAGGCAGTATCAAAACAGCTTGTGAGCATTTTTGCGCAAGACAATGCGATAAGTCTCTTGATTTCAAATTACGTTTTCTTTTTATTTACATCATTCAAGAGAAGCTATGTATTTACTGATTACATTTTAATTACATTAATTTAGATAAAAGAGCTTATTTACAACTCTGGTTCTTCTGATCAGTTGTAACTGTTATATAAATTAGGCAAGAAAGTGTTCTGCAGTTCATTACATTTCGAAACTGAGAGCTATGTATTTATATTACATTTTATTTACATTAATTTATTTACATTTTTGTAAAAACGTTCTTATTTACAACGTTTGACTTTTCTGATTAGTAAGTATTGTATAAATTCGGTAAGAAATTAAAGCGGTTACGTCATCTTATTTACAATCGTTTCAATAAAATGTTTAAACTTGCATCAAACATCCACAAGTAAGCAGTCCTGAAGATAAAACGGAAAAAAATGAATAAAATCATCATGAAAAATGTTTTAATTAAACAAGACTGTTTATTGAAATTGTTTATAGAAAACAATGCACGTGAAACAAGAAATCTTTAAATCTAACTTGTTTTTAACTGTATTCGGTATGTAAGGAGCACGGAACTACAAGGAAAAATCTGAGCCCGCCAACCAACAGTCGGATGCGGTAATCACTTAGCTGCAGGGAGTTATTTCAGTTGGTTCATAAGTTACACACTGCGTACTGAATGTGAATAAGTTACACACTGCGTACTGAATGTGAATAAGTTACACACTGCGTACTGAATGTGAATATGTGAAATAGTCATATGTGAACTGCGGATGAAACATTGAATAATTTTTGTAATCCTCGCAGTGATCTTCTCAATTCAGGTTTCCTTTTCAACAGGATCACTGCGAGGATCGCAAATATCAGTCATGGTGCACATACTGCTAGGATCGGTATAATTTAGTGAACTGTGCCTAAAACGGATAAAAAAAAATACAAACTATATTAAACGAATAATAAGAAGTTTAATATATATACTCTGTTTCAGGGAATTTATTGATGTTGAACTTACTAGAATCCAAACCAGTTATTGAATGTTCTGCTGAAGAAACCACCGTGTACTTCAACAAAATAAAAAAGTTTAGGGAAATAAATCAATTAGAAAGACAAAGATGACTTAAAAAAACTATACAATAAACTATATTATACAAACTATACAATGGTAAGATTGTTTTTGCGCTTCATTGCCGTATTTTTAAAGTTTTAAGTACATAAACATGCTTGTCAAGTGAGCGTTATCATCAATGACATAAGTTATAAACAAAACACAGCTGACGTCTCATTATCGAAACATATCATTTGGGCGATGACATTATCTTTGGCCAAACCCTGCAATCAAATACCCCTTGGGCGATCGTTTTCGTGATCAAATCCCTGCATCTAACCCTCAATACCCACCCCCTCCCTTACGGGATTAACATTCAGGGCCGGGTTGTTCAAAGCACGATTAAGCTAACCCAGGATTAGCGTCAATTTTCAATCCAGTTAAACAACTCTGCCCTTCAGTTTCGACTTAACTTATATTAACTACTAGCTACAAATGACCTTTTGAAAACATTTTTAAACAGAGAAATGAAGTCCTCGGTTAACTTTTAATCTGGGATTAGCGTTAATCGGCTTTCGAACAACCGGGCCCTGATTGATAGAAATTGTCGTTCCCAGAGTCGCCGCGCCCTCTTAATCGTATAAGCCTGGTGCTCAGAGTCCGACGGTTAAAAATACCACCCGGTTCTGGGGACAAGAATGGATTGATCCTTTGTAAAAAAAGGGAAAAATGACTTCCTTCACAATGAATTAGATACATACATCTTACGTCAGTATTCATACCTTTCGTAGACGTGGGGATAGCAGCTTGATAATTTCCAATACCACTGTTCACTGGTAATGGACGATGGTTTAAGTAACCAGAGGCTAAACAGCAGATAATAAGAAAAGTTGGGAAAGATAACCATACCCTTAAGAGCCAACCACCGTTTCAAACGTAAGTTTAAATCCGCAACACTAAATAGTTACAAATATTCTTTTTTTATTCGTATCATCGACGAATGGAATAAATTACCTAAAGAAATCGCCGAAGCAGAAAATTGGACATTTTTAAGAACAAGCTCAGACGCTATTTATTCTCGTGAACATTAAATTATTTAAGTGTATTTTAAATTTATAGTTTGAAATGTGATGTGTATATTTGTTTGTTTACTCATGTTTTTGCTAGTCTAGGGAAAGAGATAACCTCTTTTATCTCCTTTTCACCTTTCATTTGTGAATAAACAGTTATTATTATGATACTGTGTATAAAAGGGTTCCCGGTTCTGGGGACGAGAATGGATTGATACTGTGTAAAAAAAAAAGGAAAAATGTCTTCCTGTACAATGAATTCGACACAAACATCTTACGTCGGTATTCATACCTTTCGTAGACGTGGGGATAGCAGCTTGATAATTTCCAATACTACTGTTCACTGGTAATGGACGATGGTTTAAGTAACCAGAGGCTAAACAGAAAAGTATAAGAAAAGTTGGGAAAGATGACCATACCATTCCTTACTCTTCCTTACTAAGCTTGAGGACATGAATTACTGTGCTCTATTTCACTTTTCTTACCTTTAACAGGATTAGCATGAGGATTCCAAACCTCTGGTGCAGAGATTGCTGATCCGGTTACAATAGGTAATGGCTTCATTGCTGTAAAGTTGTTGATAACACAACTCGTAGACAGTGCACCTGGTCTTGGGTTTAAATGGCCCTTGGCTACAAATATACAAATTTTGTTATTCTAAATCGCGGTTGAATATCATAAGTCGAGTTTGATGGTGGTCTGGAATCACTAAATCAAAACGTAAACAAATTATATTTGATGATTTGGTTACCATAGTATTTCCGTAAGGATTATTACTGAATAAACGACGTTTCAATTTTAGTTTGAGGATTGTTATTTTTTATAAATATAAAGTAATTCACTCGTAGGTGCTATTTTATATTAATAAACCATTGTTAAATACAAGATCTTTAATCGCGTACCAATGGCAGGTCGATTGCGTTCACTTTACCTTTGGTGGGTTCTTTCTGACAGCATTCATCGTCGTTTGCCAGTACTGAAGTTGCGCGAACTGGATAATTTTCAACAACAATATTCGTAAGAAAGTCAAATTCTGATGGTTGGGGATCAAAGTAATCTTCGGCTAATAAAGAGAAAAGAAAGCATTTATTGAGTAAATAGAATCGGTTGTTTCTTCAAAAATACGCTTTATGATCGATTTATTTTTATTCAAACCGAACAAGAATCTGCAGCTTTTGAAAGCCTGTAAAGACCGCGCGTTTTAATGGACGCAGGCTGTTCGCGCTCATACCAAATATAAACAATACCAAGAACAACTGTCACAGTCCTGCGCGGACAAACGGTGCGTTTACTAGATGCAAGTCGTAACAAAAAACGCAAGAAAATACAAGTTGGGACCGAAGGGAGTTACAATTCAATGATAAGTTACCTCTAAACAAAGGGAAATAACTTTCTTGGTGATTTGTTTTTTCCTTCGATTGTCTTGGAAACTCCAAGTCACCATTTTGGTTTTCTTGACACTGTTTAGTTCCTCCGTTGTTTTCTGCGGCATGCTTAGCGATAAGAAGATCTTCGGTCTGACTTGCAGGGGGTGTGGTGTAGTTTGAAGAAATTGATTGTCCTAAAGAAAAAAGAAACAATTATTTGAACTGCGCGCAATGATTATTATGTAAAAAGATTTCAATTTTAAAGGTGTAAGAATATTTGAGACTTCCAGTCGTCAAGTGGGTCAGGCTTTTATCCTTCTACCAACGTGGTGTGCGCGGATAGGCGTGGACGGCAAAAAGCTGAAAATCGGGAACAATTATGACATTGATATCTTACCTTTTAAGCTGGTTAAACCTGCTTTATTGGCACTCAGTAAGTTTTGTAAGTGAACAGCCTGCTGGGAAATAGTCACACTCCCCTGGGTGATCTCCTCTCTAATTGTTCCCAGTCTCTCACGCAGGATTTTTACTTCCTCTTTGATTGAAGAGCTCATTGCGTTTAATTTAACCTCATAGTCTGAAATCATGGCAATAAATAAACTGAGTGAAGAAATCATAATTACATGTTGCCTCCATCCAAAAGAATGTTTGAAACATAAAAGTTAAGGCGCATTTGTTTTGCGCGGAGAATCTAAGTAATCATCCATGTTACCGTTGGAGTTGGTTTGCTTCACTGAGTTTTCCACACTCATCCTTGTTACCCTCTCTCGCAAGCTTTGAATTTCCTCCTCAAGACACAAGTTTTTCTTGTTCAATTTAACTTCTCGTTCTGAAAATAAAAATACAAGAGCTAACATGAAGCTTTAAGAGAACAATGCAGATCAAGTCAGAATTAAATCGCTGCCGAGATAAAAAGGACTGGATACCAGTGTTCCTGCTATCTAAAGTTTGACGATTCTCCAAAAATGGAATTCCGTTCAAAAATTAAATTACAAGGATGGAGTAACATGATAAGAATTAAGTGAAATATTGATCCTCGTAGTGTGCTTTCAACTTAAGCAGTTGATCAATTGAAGAAATAACCTGAAAAAAAATTCAGACTTGAACAGGATTCGAACCCTAACCTTGCGATATTTCACTCATGTTTATCCGCAGTTCAAATATATGATTTTCATATATTCACATTCATATGTATTCACTATTATCTGGTATATTACGAACTCACAATTAACTATCTATCCATTTGACTTGGTAGTTCAGTGGATAGAGCATTGCACCGGTATCGCAACGTCATGGGTTCGAATCCCGTTCAAGCCTGAATTTTTTTCCGGTTGCTGTTTCAACTGCTTAAGTTGAGAGCACACTGCGAGAATCAATATTTCACTCAATGGTCCTCAATAATAGCAATAATAATTATAATAATAATAATAATAACCTTCGATGTTGTTGAATGTAGGCGTTTGTCAGCCGCTCGGTTCAAAGTGAAATTTTTTTGGGTGTACGCATATGGCTATTGCATTTATATTGAGTATCGATGCTTTGATTCAACTTTAAATTCTGTCATTTTAGTCCGAGTACTTACCCTTTGTTGTTTGTAGTTCTTTCTTCAATTCTTCAAGTTCTGCGTTCTTTTTAAGAAAATTTCCATTAGCCACGAAAGTGGCCATTTTCACCTTGGTTAGCTGCTGTAGAGTTTCTTCCATTTTCTGTTGAAACTCGTTTTCTCTTCTCTGGACATTCATTTCTAACTCGGACAGTTTGTCTTTGAGATAAGCGATATTATTGTTCTTTTCTGAATAAAGAAAAATAAGAAACCACAATTGCGGTCAAAAGAGCGCACGAGTTTAGTTCGTGATTCTTCAGGTGATGGAATAAATTCATCTCCTTACCATAACACTCTGACTGAAGAACAGCTATTTCGTCTTCGAGGTCTTTTTTTGTCTAACGATAGAAAACATTGTTTTAGCATACATGAAAGCTTGGCACAATTATTAACATAGTGGAAATCGAGTTATTCAGTACCAAAAATGTTGTATAGGGAAAAATATTTCATTATTTACATGTACAGGAAGTGAAGTACTACACTTATTGCTTGAAAAAAAATATTCCGGAAAGGTCACCGAGCAAACTTTCCAGTCAAAGAAGAATTTTTTTGCATTCTTTTTCTATCAGTTCTATCGGTTCGATTTTACGTAGTATTCCAATTTCCACTAGGCTGCACGTGCTAAGAACAACAACAAAAACACTGACATTCTTTCCATACTGAATCAGCTTTCAAAACTTTGCGTCATAACTGCACTACAGCATTTGCGCGCGCTTTCTCCTTCTGTTGAAAAATATTATGAATAAGATAAAGGATAAAAAAGAAAGAAATTTGTTGGTTATAACTGAACTTATGGCACCGGGCTAACTTCTTTTTAAAAAGACAGCTTATTTTAGTTAGTATATATTGAATAGGGACTGAGCAGATTGTTTGTTAAACTTAAAGGTTTCTATACTGAAATCAAAGTTTAATGACTGCGCATCTAAAAAACTTGAGTAAGGTCGGATAGCGAACTTCTTTTACGGAGTAGTAAACACAAAATACAATTTTTAGCTCAAGGAACAGAGAAAACTAACTAGAGGAACACCCACCTTGTGTGACACCAGGCGTGTCCTATTTGAAACCTCACGTGACTCATAGTTATTTGTGAGATGACCAACCGTAATTCCGCTCTCTCCATTACAAAGAAAATTCTGAGAAACAGAAGCTCCGGCAAGGTCAGCGCCATCAAGAACTGCTGTGTTATACGGATAGTTAGAAACACTGCCTGGAGTACTTGATGAATATGAAGAATACATATTTTCGCTCTGCGACAATAAGCGCTCAACACAATTCTGAAAAAAATGTATTTTTGCAGTTGTTATGACAACGCCATTAATAAACACTAGTGACGGGGTAGTGACGTATATATAAAGAAGGATATAAAAGCCTGGGTACTAGCACAGATGGCTCTCTCTCTCTGTGCAACCACTCCAGAGTGACTATTCTCACTGCATAATTAATTAGCTCGTAGCGGAAGTTTAAGTATTTTACACAATGTAAATCTCTTCGCATTCTTCCGTGATTGCGCACGCTTGTAGTAGTAATGCTTTGCGCTCCTTGCGTATAAATCTACCATGTCTACATCTACATCTACATCTACTTTATTAACTAACAACGCTCTCGCATCAGGTCAGCATGTAAATAAAAATATAGTAATACAATAAAATATAATTCTTAAATTTTCCGCTCCTCTTCGTTGCATGCCTATCGCCTCTGCAGTCACGGATTCTTCTCATGACTTAGCCTTACCCGGTGAGGTAATGAGTATGCAGTGAGGATATGGTACAAATTATTTTCTCTTGACTCGTGCGATACGGTCCCGTTGGGGGAGTAAGTTAGAGTGTGGAGCCCAATCCTGCTCGCCCGTGGTAGAGGTATTTTAGTGATGGAGGATGCGAAAGAGCATCTGTACAAAGTCCTTGTTATTGGAGAATACGGAGTTGGTGAGCTTTTTGCCGTTATTTTAACTTTGAACTTTGATGAAACGATCCTTATTTATTTCTCTTTCTTTTCTTTTTCAGGGAAGGTAAGCACAGTGATCGATTTTGAGTTTTAAGATACTTCCGGCTATCAGCAGTCGACCGAATATATAAAACCTTACTTCACTTTCAGGATATCAGTTGCAGAATATCGTCCTTGCATTTGTATGTTTATATCTCAAGTGCTAAAGGTTGATTGTGTTGTTTATTCTTTTTTTTTTAATCTCCAAGACATCGATTATCCGCAGGTACACTGAAGGTAAGCTTAATAGTAGGAAGGGCAAAGTTTATTTTGTTCGAATCCTGCAAAGGCAGATTCAACTTTGCCAGCGAAACTCGTGACTTGTTCATTTAACCTGGTAGCACTGCAGGCAGCATTGTTTTCACTGATGATGTATTATAGCGTTTATTGAAGTCATAAACAAGCTGAAACAAGGCACATATAGTTAATTGTCATTTAGAGCCCTGGCTGTTTTTTATTCTTTTATTTTTATTTATTTTTTAATTTTTTTTTTTTTTGGGGGGGGGGGGGAGGGGGTATTCCTACACATTTTGGGTGGGTGTGTGTGGCTGCCCCTTGAATTCCTATTTTCAGACCCTGTCCTCCCTGGACTGGCTGGTGTAATGCATTGATTAATGAAAACCCACAAAACAGGTTTCTGGTATCTTATCCAACCTGTCAATTCTATATGGGATCCCCCCCCCCCAAGTCTTTCTGAAAATCCAGTGGGTTGCCGTTATGGCTGTGTCCTATGTAACTTATAGGGTGTTGTTTTTTTGTCCACATCAGGTTACTTTTCACCAAACTATAAGCTAACCATTGGGGTGGATTTTGCTTTGAAAGTTATTTACTGGGATGAAAAGACAAAGATTAATTTACAGCTTTGGTAAGTGTGTCATTCTATAAAGTTGGGTGACAATGTGTATGTGCTTAATTCTGCACATGATATAATTAATGTCCATACTGCAAGGGAAAGGGGAGGGAGGGGGGGGGTAGGTACTCAGATGGGATTCAAGTAATGGATAAGTTCAGATAAAGGCTCAATACTGCTCAAAAGCACACAATATGGATCCACACGTGCAGTCCAAAATTAATCATCATCAGCTCACCACCCCCCAAATCCTTCATACCTCTCCATCACTTTTGTCCCACCTGCTTTGTTTTTGTCAGCTAATATTACTGCAAGTTGATAGTGTACTGGTTTGAAGTGGAGCCACAAATGGCAATTGTAAACAAGCAACTCTTTCTCTTTGGTTTTCAGGGATGTTGCTGGTCATGAAAGGTTTGGTCACATGACCAGAGTATACTACAAGTATGCGTAAGTGAACTTGTGTGAACATTTTCTGTTTTGTTAAAGACATTAAGTGGTACAAAAAAATTTCAGTATGATATAATTCTAACGGTTACTGCATTTTATTTTACCTGAACATTTCTTGTTTAAATAGAAGAAAACAATACGAAATTGGGGACCAGGAGTCCTCAGACGCTAACTTTCATGTTGAGAGTCCGACATATTCTGGCCACTAGATCACCGTGGCTAATTCACATTCAACTTGATATCAACTATTGACTGTTAAAAATATAATTCTTATGTAATAATTGTGTAGGTGTTTAGAAATTACAGGGCCCCTATTGATACCAGCTTAATTGCTGATTGGGCTACCCTGGCTAAATATTTTTTTAAAACAAATATTGGAGGATGGCAAGTTGCAAATAAAAAATGCGTGAAGTAGAAAATGGAACTAGCAATATTCCAACATTAAATAATAGTTCTTAGAAAAACAAACTGATTTCATTTTTCTTACAGAATTGCAGCAGTCATTGTTTTTGATTTAACAAGGTAATCAATTTTTCTGTTTGTATAATTTATTTATTTTATTAAAATGAATACTAACCCTTTGACACCTCAACCCCCCAAACCGCCCGTGACCAAACCATGGTCTTTTTATCATTTGTGACGTCATCCCTTTTTATGATAAAAGATGTCTTTTGTACCTAACTCAAGCAGAAGGAAGAAATCTTTCAAAAAGTGCCTAAATGAGAGAGCTCTTGTGAATTGGGCCAGATTTACACGTGAAAAACCTATGAGATTTAACTGGCAAAATTGAAGGAAAATCTGGTCTTCCTACCACTTGCCACTTCCTGTTAAAAAATTTCACCTTCAGCGTTTCCTGGGAAACTTAAAATGGAATAAGAAGGGAAAAGAACAGGGAGTAGAATGAAGAAAAAGAAAAGTCAAGCTTCTGGTGTTTTTTCTTCTTCAAAAACTATCTCAAAATTTTACTTTGTGCACACGCCCGAAACTAAAAGTCGATTTATTTGACCCTGAATGAAAAGGAAGCTTAGTTTTCATGTTGCAAACAACAGTTTGGACAGTTTGCTAGCAATTTGCCTCCACAGCATTAGAGTGGCTTCAAATTGCTGTTTTCTGCAAATTCTCTAGGAGTCAATGGATTTAAATAATAATTTTGTTATCTTGCATATCAAAATCATATATCCAGCGACGATCTCCTCAGTTGACTTTATTTTATCTACAGTGTAGCTCAGTTTGCATACAAGGTCATGCTTCAAGACCTGTTGAAGCTGAAAGTGTTTTTTTTTTAAGATTTCTAATATGTTTATAACTGCTGAAGTTGCTAAAATTGCATTTGCTAGTTGGCAGGAGCATTCCACTGGTATTGCATGGTGGTGAGATTGAATCCTGTTCAAGTCTTATTTTTTTTCATGCATTGGTTTCTTTGCAACTGCTGAAGTTGATGAAATCACTGCTAGCATGTAATACATCTAGTTATACGTAAACACAAGCCTACATTTAATAGATTTCATTGCAGGTTGTTCTGACATGAGTTTCTGACAGAAGCTTTGATTTATTTTTATTATTTGTATTAAAACAGACCAGCTACTTTTGAAGCCGTTCTCAAGGTAGGATTTAATACTTAACAGTACATTTGTCAATAAAATGTAACATCAATATAATGCAGTACTGTATGTTGATTATCCTTTGCCTAAAATACATTACATTACCTACTTTATGGACCAATGAAAACAATGTTCTCTAAATTTAAGAGGTAAAAACTTCCCTAAGTGACTTTTTTGGTCAATTTCAGTATTGGTCTCAAATAGCCGCACTCTTCCATCAAAGAAATAACAATTTTTTTATTATTTTCATCACCAGTGGCACTGGGATGTGAATCAAAAAGTGATGTTGACAAATGAGAAGCCAATTCCTGTTATTTTGCTGGCGAACAAAGTAAGACTACATTTATGTAGTATACACTATTATAATTTTTTGCTGTTGAAAATGTCTATGAAATTGAAATAATACTAATCTAATAATGGAATCGTTGCAGTGTGACTTGGATGAGTGTCCATATGATGAGGAAAAGTTAAATCAATTTTGCCAAGAACATGGGTTTGTTGGTTGGTATGTATCACATTATTAGATTTTATTTAACTTAGCTGAACCTTATCTTGACATTAAACCCCCTAAAGCTATAATAATTTCAGGGGGACGTCGTTCTCACTTATGAATCATGTTTTCTCAAGTATGCATGGAAGATTGCTTTCATGCTTGTTTATTATCTTGAAAAAGTTGCCAAAAGCAATGAAAGGAAAGAAATATAAACTAAAGGAGAGAAAATAACAGCGAAAAAAATCAAAGTTCCACCAGAATGTGAACGGCAATTCTGAATTCTGGACTGCAGCCTGCTACAAA
This sequence comes from Cladopsammia gracilis, assembly GCA_022457155.1. Lineage (NCBI taxonomy): Eukaryota > Metazoa > Cnidaria > Anthozoa > Scleractinia > Dendrophylliidae > Cladopsammia > Cladopsammia gracilis. Next base: position 114,333 of record JAJGOT010000261.1, read on the forward strand.
AACAAATTTAATAACCTGGAACCAATATTTCCAACCTTGTAATCCTGCACTTTAACCCCAAGACAAGTATAAGTTCAGGTTGAAGACCTTCCTTTTTTAACATAGTTATTGTTATTGTAACTGGATTTTAATTATAATCTTACTTTTGTTTTAGTTAGAGTAATGCTTCATACAGAATATATATTAATTAATTATGATAATGGCAGACTTTGTTTGAATAAGTGGTTTTATTTGAAACATGCACCTGATACATATATTTTAAAATCAAGAACAAAATCAGAACATTCACACATTGCAATTTTATTATTGTGTTTTTTGTTGACTGCTGTATAGGTAATTACCAACATCTGCGAAGGAAGGTAGCACCTGATACATACATTTTGAAATCAAGAACAAAATCAAAACATTTTCACATTGCAATTTTATTATTGTGTTCTTATTATTGATTGATTGTTGTGCTGTATAGGTTACCAACATCTGCGAAGGAAGATAGAAATATTGGTTAGTAAAGTTACTTGACGTTGAAATATCATTAGGAGTTAAATTTTTCTGAATTTGAGGAGAAAAACAATAACCACCTGCAGGTGTGTGCTTACTTGACCCTTTAACCCCTAAGCTAGGCTAAGGCGTGTTATTAACTAAAGCGAGTGCAATATTTTTCAAATTGATAAATTATTACACACTATGCCCCCATTTATGATATAGTATTTGAAAGTTATAATTTCATAAATCATATCAGCATTTATGAAGGAATTAAGTTACATGTATTGCTTGCATATAAATGAGTTTGAAATACAAATTAAATAAGAATGCTAATGTTGTAATATTTTTCTATGTGTTTATGTGATTTTCTATGCGTACTTAAAGAACTTACTAGCTGATGTTTTGAAGTGATTTAAATTGTTTTTATTGCAGACGAAGCAATGCGGCTTCTTGTACAAGCTATCCTCAGTGTGTCTGGTGAAAGTAAAAAACCTGAGCTACAGGATTGCATAGCATTGAGAGGTGGATCACCAATATCAGCTGAAGATTCTACTCTAGACACTGACTATATGGTGGAATATTCACAACAGTACCAAACGGACGAAACTTATTCTCGAGCTGTTCCTCACACTAAACCATCCAAGTGTTGCTCTGGTTAGATGGTTTACCTGTGGTAACATAGCAAGGTTGGGGACCTGTGGTTAGCTGGTTAGCCTGTGATAGTATGGGAAGCTTAGGGACCTGTGGTAATGTGATGATGTTGATGGCAAATTTTCAAGCATGACAAACAAGTCACAAGGCAAGATAGAGTGAAATAGAAATTGAAGTCCATGTGCTACAGTGGAACACTGTAGCACGTGGATAGTTTTCGTGATCCGCATGGTGTCTGTATTAAACAGGGTTTGTCCATAAACACTAATTATCTGCTGGATAAGGATTTAGACACTCTGGATTAATTATTCACCTTTTCAAGGGACTGGATAAAAAAAGAGAAGCTTTTGTGTAACTGCTGATAATATTAATCCTCGAGCCCTTCCCAATTCCCCAGTCTCTTTTCCAAGTTTATCCTTTTCAGTTGCCTCTAGGGGAGATTAAACATTTTGCAAATGAAATGAGTTAGACTGCTCTGATGTAATGAAAACTTGATTCCAGATCCAAGTCAGAGAATTTCATTTTGGCCTGTCTTGCACTATAATGACTGTGTCACCATACTCATAAGCCATCTCCACAGCAAAGGAATGCTTATAGACTCTCTTAACTAGTTATTGACTGAGTGTTAGTCAGAAGATTGGAGTATAAAATTCCAAACATATTTTCATATTTTTAGTAAAAAATTGTGATATTGTAAATTCAATAATTATTTTAGTGTATAGGGCATATGCATGGTGGGCATGTTGGGGGTCGGAACGAGGAAATTACCGTCCTTTGGAAATTACACTCTATTTTTGTGCACACATTTTCTAACGTCCCTGAACAGTATAATATTACAGCCATGCTCTGTCACTTGTGAGCAGTATTGTTGAAAATTTGATTTACGCATCAATTTTGTAAATTCATTCCAAGATTCGGAATTCCCGTGAGAATTTTAACGCATTTAGAAATGTGCAGCGAAGTTATTTTTCTGTTAACTTGTGACTTTCAAAGTGTTTTCTAGAGAGATCTTCAAGGTTTCATTCAAATCTTGTACATTACATTAAAATACAAAGAAATATTCAAATGTTCATTTCAGTATTGTGGATTACTGGTCACGTGTGTTGGAGCATGGCTGTAAATAGTATTTTTATTTATATAGTGCTAATTATCCTAAAGTTCAAAGGCATTTTACAAGATAAAAACAGTTAAAATATTGTTGTTCGGGCGATCAGTGCTCATAATGATAATAAATAAAAGTTTTGAAACTGACCTGTTAAAAATTTTTATAGAAAGTTTAAAAGTTTTTCTAAATTTTCGGTCACTCACTGCGGCCTTCATCACAAAAAGAACATTCTTCACAAAAAGAACATTCATTCTCTGATGAAGGCCGCAGTGAGCGACCGAAAATTTAGAAAAACTTTTAAACTTTTTATAAAGATTTTTAACAGGTCAGTTTCAAAACTTTTATTTATTATCAGTTAAAATATTATCAACTAATTTTAATTAATCACAAAAATATAAAAATTATAATAAAACGTTATAAATTATAAAATGTTTTTTTTTAAAAAGGAAAGTTTTAAGTTTATTTTTAAAAATGGACACTGAAGCCAGGCTGTTTCTTATATATAGCGAGAGAGTATTCCATAATGTAAGGGCTGCCACAGAGTATGATCTTGCGCCATATTTTTCTAAACTAAAACAACAGGAGATCCTGTGTTGAAGAACGGAGCCAGCGAGATGGTCACTATCAAAAGGCCACGGATGGCTGCCATGCACACACCCTATAAATGGCACGGAATTGCTATATTTTCTTATAAAAATGTTAAAAATTATTGTATTTTAATATAAATTATATATAATTATTATTCTGACAATATTTTTTTTATGAAAACCAAGCAAATTAAAAAAAAGGATTTTTTATGATCTGTTTACATTTCTTTATTAATTCAACAACAAACAACTAAGTGGTAGTAAGTACACATATTTTCTTGAAGTAACAATGACAGATTATAGACAATACAGCTCAAGGGTTAGGTTAGGTAACTATATTCATACAAGGTGACTGATCTCCATGTCCTGGGGTCCGTATCTAATTTAAAATAATTCCATCAAGAGTGAATCTGGATTACCTATTACAAATTTGATTTATATTCAGATGAAGAATGCAAGAAACCTCATTAATCTAATTACAATTCAATTTTTATATCAAGGCTTCTTTAGAATTTTGCATTCTTTATCAGAACTGTTCAATATTGAACAGAGTAATGAAATCAAATAAATTGCAATGATGAATTTAATAATTCACTCTTGCAGAATGCTTGACCTGTTTTGAATGTAAAACAATTTCCTCTTGAGCAAAATAATTTATTGCTGATGATGCAGTGCAGTGTTATTGATATCAGTTTGCCAATCCACGGCACTACACATTTGTGTAGAAATCAAGCTTGAAAAAAAAAAGCATCGTCACAAGTCCTGTGCTCTTTGATAACATGCACACTTAAAAGTTCAAAAATTGACTAAAAACAGATGTGTTTTACATTGGCTGTCAATCTTCATGTTAACGAGTTCAGTTCATTGAGTGCAAAGGATATGTTCCTGAGTTGTGATTAGTGGATTGAAGTCTATTTTGTCTGGTTCTGTTGATCATACAGCTGTGTAAAAAATGACATTTTTATTCCGTTTTGAACTTCAGAACTTGCACGTTATTTACAGACACAGTAAGCACTGTTCAGACCATAAACAATATTAATTTTGAACTGATCAATATTTCCAGCACTGTCATTAGCTCATGTTATTTACAGACACAGTAAGCACTGTTCAGACCATAAACAATATTAATTTTGAACTGATCAATATTTCCAGCACTGTCATTAGCTCATGTTATTTACAGACACAGTAAGCACTGTTCAGACCATAAACAATATTAATTTTGAACTGATCAATATTTCCAGCACTGTCATTAGCTCATGTTTGTGTTATTTTGGTGGATCTGGAGCACCCAGAATTCCCTCATTTTGCATCACTTGTACTTCTTGTATTCTAACTCCAACTCTCTGCATTACTTTCAAAAATTTCTCACTACAATGCATGGTGCAGTTATTCTGAAGGAGAAAAAACAAAGAAATAGATCATTTGCATGTGTGAGTAGTGACATACTAGTCCATTATTTATTGAGGGAGTCTCGGCTGAGGGAACATGTTTGGCTAATGTAGACGAGGCATTGCTTCTTTTTTATGTAATGTATTTCATAATAATTTATCCAGAATGAAATTGAACGTAGCCAGGTTGTCCAGTTTTCTTGCCACCTCAAAAACCATGATTTCTAAATTCTAATTTGACCTGGATTTTCACACACAGGAATAAGTATGGGAACTCATTCATACTGTACAGATGATGTGGGTTTTCTTTCCAAATATGAAAGAGTTACAGTGTACGTTGTTTTAATTTGTTGTTCTTGTTTTTACTAGAAAGTGTACTGATAATAATTGTATAAGAAGATTTTGTAATCTAACCTCTATTTGTCAACTTTATAACATAATTACCTCATTTGTTGAAATTTTTCTGTTTGTGAAGTCATGGATACAGTCTGTGAAGCACATCTCCGTTAACTTGTTGTAGTATTGCAGGAAATTTTGAAACTGTCAAAAAACAAGACAACAAGCTAAGTTGCTAATTTATTAATTTCACTAAATTGCAAGGTCCTCAGAGTGATGTTGTTCTAAATCACAAACTTGTGTCTTGGACTTGGGCAGCTTAGTTAGATCACATAATACCCAGGGTGGATTAACTGCAGAATACCTGGCCACTTGAAGCCTTTCCCTTAGAAAATGCTGGATACACGGCTACACAGTCATTCTTTCCCCACGCTTGTTCTTTTTTCATGTTTTAAGAACGAGAAATAAGCATTGTATGTCTATTCCAGGAGATGTAGCTACATGGCTACGCAGCTACGTGGCAGCCACGTAGCCACCGTTTTGTAAAGGTAACTACGTAGCTGCGTAGCCGCTATTTCTAGAAGTGTTCTCGAGTGGCCAGGTATTCTGTAGTTATGGAGGCTAGAAAGGGTTTTCAGCTGCATGCACATGTGACGTGCACTCATCATGCATTGATGCATGCATCAGCTGATTTTTCTTTCAAAGAGTCAAATCTGGGTAAAATTGCACACCCAAGATATCAACATGTTCACATTCTGAGTGTATAAGGGAACATAGCCTTAGTTTAGCCTCAATTTGTATGCTGTGTCAGGGCTGTCATAAAAGGCCGGGGGCCGGAGGAGATTTTCTCTGGCCTCTATGAGCATGAACCCCGGCTACTTTTATAGGAAACAAAAGAAAAATAAAACCAAAAGAACTTATTAGCTGTTGAATTCCCCGCCTACTAATTGCACATACCTGGCAACTTGAAATCTTAGCGACAGCCCTGTGTGTATAAAAGCAACGTTCACCTTGATGGGCGAAATACAGGACTGACTTATACAACAATAAGACCAAATGACAGAAAATGTTTGTCGTGCACATGGGTAAGAAACATTTTAACGAAAGAAGCAATTTTTCTAAAGCAACAACATGATAAGGACCCGCATGTTCCCAAGAATTATCTCTTACGATTTATACCTATCTGTATACAGCACGTTTCTATTTTTAATTGCTATTATAACGAAGGCTACCACAAGGAAGTCAGTGGTTCATCAGAACCTACCAAACACATGTATATACGTAATGTGAATACTATTAATGTAGGGTGGGTTGGGGGTTGGAGGCATGATGGCGTGACACTTCCATGACGTTGTTTTGGTGGCATTACTGTTTACGTCATTCTGAAAACCGGAAGTCAGATATGTACTGTATTGACCGAGAGAAAAGCGGAAGCCTAGGAATAATAAATTAAAATATCTGTGCATAAATTTGCATGCAAAATTGTGACACAAAAAAATAATAAAAAGAAAAAAGGAGGGCATTTTATAACTCATTGCACTTTGTGCATAGGTAATTAGCAAAAACTGAGTTTTAGAGGTTCTTTTCATAGAGCTGTCCTGTTGCCATGGCAATAGCTATGACATCATAAGCACCCTTAACATATTGCCTGTTAATAGCGTCGTTATAATTTATAGATATCCGAAAAGCTGTCCATTTCATCGGTTGCGTCATTTTTTAACATTTCATCATTTAGACACAATTGAAAGCAAGAAACCCTTACGAGCCTCCTTAAACCCCCAGGACTGTAATTTTAACATATGAGTGCTACATTTGCATATCAAAAAAGAATAGAAAATTCATTTGGCGTTGCGATAGTACATGACGCTTTACCTGTTTCACTTCCAATTCTTGTTGTTGACTTGGAGTCATGCCGGCCTGCATGGTCAGTATCTTCAATCGTCAAAAATAGCCTCGAAAATTTTTTATATACGCAGCCTTCCACCGCTCTTATCTATATAAGTAAAGATCTTAAAGCGTGTGAAATATTCGCGAGGAACTTACTTCTCGCGTGCAACTTGCTCATCCGCCATGTTGCCTTGAGTGCGCAGAGGCTCATGGGTTATTTCGTGCCCACACCTCCTCGATCTTACAGGCCAACCACCCATGCCCAGCGTTACCACAGGTTCACCAATCCATTATACACGTTTACTAGAAATAACAAAAGGTTAGGAAGTGCGGCGAGGACGATGCATTGTGCTTTTGGGTTAATAAAAATGTAACAGAGGTGTACTTAGTTGTAATCAGTGACGCATTGAGATAAATTCTAAAATAGGGGCGTTATACATTTTGGCTCTTTGGGTAATGAAATATTTTGGGGCCCAAACTGGGAAAAATGTTTCTGCTTCGCGGGCTTAAATATTTGCCCATAAGGGTAGCATGGCCCCCCTGCCCCACCCCCCTTTTCCTCCCTTATATTTGCCACTTATAATAATTTATTTGCCAGAAAGTGTACCTGGAGGTGTTGCATACAGTGATTTTACTAAACCTATGAAACAGTTACCTACACTATAACATTCCATGCCCGCGGGGGTGTGGTGGGGGGGGGGGGGGGGGTACTTCCATACATCAGCTATATAGGTATGTGCCGCTGTGAAGGGTATGGTTTTCAGGTACTTTAGTCTTTAGTCTGGGATAGGGTATAGTAATCATAGATTTTTGGTCTAGAATAGGGTATCATTTTCCGCAAAACTGATCAGTTACGTGAAGACAAGGCCAGTACTGGCAAATGGCATTTGAAAATCGGTACGGCGGACAGTACGGCATTTTTACTGACCCCAGTTAACTAATTACTGTGCTAGTGAACGAGTTCCTGGGAAATAGCGAGTCTGGAATAGGTCTAGGATAGGGTAGGGCTTTTCAGTGTTTAGCCTAGAATAGGGTTGCAAAATGCAGCCAATATGGTCTAGTATAGGTTAAGGGTCTCAGAGTTCCAGCGGCACACCCCCACCCAAAAATTTGCACGTTTTAATCATATTACGTTAATGAGATCAAGGACGAACAGATCTAGCCACAGGGAGCCCAGACAATCTGTTTGTGTAACATGACCGTTTGTAATTTTATAGGAAATGTTTGGGATTTACCTAAATTTCATATTATAGCGACGTATCGCCAAATGTATGCACTGATTAACGCTAAATAAACGTTAAATTACCTTATTTGTTGTGTGTTGTCGTCCTTTTGCCGTAAAAGTGATTTTTGAGCGATTTTAAAGGATTCTGAGTTCGCCGGCGAACTCAGAATCCTTCAAAATCGATTTCATTTTACAAATAAGTATCATTAACTGCATTAACACTGTGTTAAACAAAAATTAGTAAAAAAAATCACCAATATTGGTAGCGACTACACGCCGGACGTGAAAAACTGGACGAGGCCCGTAAACATGTCCTCCAAACCAAGTAGGTGTTAGTCAAATAACTTCCTTGGAGATTAAAGAAGAAAGGTATTGATTGACTAAGGCCCCGTCCACACGTATCCGGATATTTTTGAATCCGCAACTTTTTTGTTGCGGATTAGAAAATATTCGCGTCCAGACGTACCGTATTTGAATCGTATTTGCCCGAATTCGCCGGATACGTGTGGATAGAAGGCCAATCCGCAACAAAAAAGTTGCGGATTCAAAAATATCCGGATACGTGTGGAAGGGGCCTAAATATAAGCGAGGGGGGGGGGGGGGGGGGGGGTGGGAAGTGAGCTTGTAACTGATGGCGTCAATGGGTGAACCTCATGGAAACAATCAATATAATGCCATGCCGCAATATCAAGAAATATGATTTATTGTGATACACTTGGGAAAAACACTTATCTGTTCCACAGTTGTGACTCATATTGCACACATTCAAGATGACAATACAACTTGATCATAACTTATTTTAATATGTATAGCTTATTATAGTTTTATACCTGTATTTTTAATTTTTTTTTGTAGAAGAGACAACTCATGTAGCTTATTGCATACAGGACCCCCTTTTCCGATAAAGATCTTGGTATTAGTCTCAAACACTAGATTGTGATTGGTTCAACAAAAGGGTCAACATAAATGTTAGTCCAAAGCACAAGTTTTGTATTTAATCTGTTATAAAATGAAGCCCACCAATTTTTTTCTCATTTTTTAGGTCTATTTTATTCACTTTCAGGTGCCAACATAATTATTTGAAATAAACAATCTATTATTTTTTATCATACCCATGATATTTTATAACATATTTTGTTACACCAAATATACACATCTCTTATTAAGCCCTACTTATCATGGCATAGTCGCTTGGGGCCAAGCTGCTAAAACTTACAAAAACAAAATTCTTATTCTTCAAAAACGCGCCCTCCGCCTCATGTTCTTTGGTGAATACGATTCTCATGCAGTACCTTATTTTGCCTCCTCTAGCTTTCTTCCCTTAGATCTACTGTACTTTAAATCCGTTGCTATTCTAATGCATGATATATCTAACAGCTTAACACCTACTAACATATCTAACTTATTTGCTTCCCAGTCTAATATTCATTTATGTAATACAAGATCATCTTCAAGAGGTGACTATTATGTTAAACCCTCAAGGTTAGATAAACAAATTAAGTCTGTTTCAAGATATGGTGTAAAAATCTGGAATAGTTTACCGTGTGAAATGCGTCAAATGTCCAAAAATAATTTTAAAATTAATATCCACGACACTTTACTCCGAATACTTTCAGAAGAAAATAATTATATTGTTTTACCAGACTTAATTACAAAAATTTCCTGAAAACTCGGCTTCTTATATTTGCGATGTCTATGATTGTAAACTTAATTAAATTGAATTTATTTATTTTATTTGTTTATTTATTTAACTACCGTACTCTTTTTTCTCTAGTCTTTCTTGTGATCTATCTGTATATGTATTACATACGTGTAACCACTGCTCGCCTCGACTAGCTAACCTGCTAACTGCGGGCAGTGGACATTGCTTTCTGTAAAATCTGTGATAATTAATAAACAGTTGAATAAACAGTTGAAACAGTAAACAGTTGAAACAGTTAGTTTATCTTTTCTGTTCTTAAAAATGTTAGCTTTGTAAGCTACCCTGAAATTCGAGTGTAAATAAAGATGTATGTATGTCTCCCCTTCACAGCTGGCTTCTTTAAAAATTACTAAGAGCAAGTTTACTTGACTTGTATTTTGTGGTTCAGATTTTTCTTTGGTTTAAAATGTTTTAAACTAGTTTGATTGTTTTGTTTTTCATTGTCTCAGAATATGATAATGAATCAAAACAAAGAAAAAATTAGCAACAACAACAATTTTTTTTAACTACAACATACGACACATTTTAAACAAGACTCAATTGTCAAGGGGGAACATTGCCACAATTTGCTGTTTATATCAGCAAATAAACCTTGTTACAGAAACGAAACTTGTTATTTTTTTTTTCCTTTTCAAGATGTATACATGTACAAAACGAGCTCAGCCAAGACTCCTTGCTGATAATCATTATGATAAGCTGACACACCAATTTTTTGGCACAAGTCAATGAAACAAGGGACAACAACACCACTTTTCATCTTTGTGATTCTCCCATCACTGTTTATGTACACTTGCAGCAAGTAACAACCATCCTGTTGCAAGGCAAACTGCTTAGCTTGTTGTAACACAAGAACATGTCAAGCTCGATATTTTCTTACAATAAACAAACTGTATAATATGCTTACTTATGTATGGCATAATTGAACTGGTTTGCAAACTTGTCCTGACAACGCTTTGTAGCAATGGCATCCATTTCATGTGCCACACGCTCTATTGCTTTCTTATTTAATACAATCTTTTCTAAGCGAGCTTTTGCTGTGTTATTTCGCTTTTTTATATCTGTCAATCCACTTCCTTTTGACGTATCCTTTTTTCCACTTGAGTGGCTTTTCCGTTTTCGCTTCTTTTTACCTCCCAAGTCCAAGCCTGTGGCAGCTTCAATCTCAAGGCCAATCTCCTTCCAGTCTGTCACTGAGGAATCTTTATTTTGTTTGTCATCTGTATTTGCACTGTCTCCTCCTGCAGTCATGGCAGACTTAATTGCAACACCAGTGCTACTCAGTGGAGTACCTGTTTCATCTCTAGGTATAATCTTTCCATGAAATGGACATTTCACTCTGTCATGTCTAGGGCAAAGCTTGCCACTTGGCAAAGGTGCACGACATGACCATTTGACTGGCTCAAAGGTACCAGCAAAAGTAACCATTCTTGTGGGTTTGGCTTCTTTCTCATTGCCTATAAGATATTCCCCCTCATGCTCCTTAGAAGCCCAGTTGTTATCAAGGTACATTTTTACCATTTTATGTGTATTAGCAGTTTGGTCACCCCAGAAATATAGGTCCATATCAAATGGTACAACTGGCGCTTTTTCAAGAAGCTTCTTTTTCCTTTCATCTGCTACTGTTTCACTAGTTTCCTTGGAAACTGAAGGGCTGCTGACATCTGACAGTTGGTCCCTGACTTGATAAAGGGCAGTTGCACGGGAAGTGGGGTCACCGAGGTCTTGAGGGTCTGCACCAAACTGTTTCAGGAAGTCACTTTCTTTCTCAGTTTCTTTTGCTTTTTGTTCTGTTTGAAAAAAACAACCCGAGGGTTAATACTAACAAGTTAACTCCAATCCAGAGACACTGTGTTTAACACTGTGTTTAACACTGTGTTTAACACTGTGTTCAACACTGTGTTTAACACTGTGTTTAACAGAGTCTAACACTAATTTATTAGATGGCCTGAAAACGGAATAGAAACAAAACTTCAAAATTTAAGAGGGGGTGAGGTGGGTGAGGGGTTCTTAAAGTTGGGGAACTAAAAGAGTTTTTAGTACACATAGTTAATTTTGTTGTTTTGTGTACTACAGTCTTAATTACAGTGCAATGGATTATTGTCATTTCAGTCAATTCCTTTCCACACACAAGATGATGTATGTATTTATGATTTTGCCTTTCAGTAGTTTGAAAAGATAGGCACTATTTTGAACAATGAAGGAATTCTCTTCTTACTAGTATTGTCATTATAACTATTCTGTTTACCCATGCAAGATTGATGTGTTGTTGATAATGGTTCAAGCCCATATTCTGCTCTCTTGTTTGGAGGAATAACCAACTCCAGACCCTCTTTCTCAGGCACATCTTCAAAGTCCTCAGTGTCTTCTTCTTCGTCATCACTATTGTCTGCTCTTCTCTGTCTGGAAACACTTGAGCCTACTGTTTCAACCATTGGTGTTATTTTCAGCTCCAAGAATTTATCTTTTGCAGCTTCTAAAGTCCTTTTCAGATCAATAAGCTGTTCAATTTTATGCTGCATTCCTTCTCCTTTGCTTAACACAGACAGCCACTTGTTAATCATGGGTAAATGTTTATGAGTCATCTCCTTGTGCATTTCTCTCACTGTCTTCAGCACAATGCTGTTATCAGCAGTTTCTTTAACTTGTGGTCCACTCCTATCAACGTTGATACTCAACTGGTATGACCGAGTTCCAAGGCCATGATCTGACAGAAGCTGTTTGCTATTTTCATCATTACTTGCTTCAGTTTCAACTTGATCAAACTTACTGGATGATAAGGAAACATCATTTTTTAAATCACTGTTTTCATTATGGTGCACCTTGCTCTCAATTGTTTGGTCACAGCCAATATCTGTGACCCCTCTCTCACTGTTAGTAAATAATTCTTCAATTGTCATTGTTTCATGCTCAGAAGAGTCACAGGAAGATTCAGCTCCACAGTACACGTCATAATCATCAGGATGTGGGAACAAAAGCTTAAAACAATTGTCAATCTCAGTAGCGCACAGTTCCATTTCACTTATCATTTCAGACATTTCATTCTCAACACGAATGATTTGCCCTGCTATAAAATTACTTCTTCTTGTCGCTCTCTCTTCAGATTGGCGTCTTTCAGCTATAGTTCTAGCTGTTACTGCACTAAATTCAACATTTTTTACCCTCTTTAAATAACTATATCCCAAATCTAATTTCTTGTAATGGGGCCCAAATTTCTGGTACCAACTTTCTATCGCCTGTAGAGCTTTCTCTTTCAGGATTTTCGCAGCGGATTTCGGCGATGGTAGAGGCTGTTTGTTGTCTGTTTCTACTGTGAGTTCCAAGAAGATTTGAAAATCAATCAACAGTAATTCTCTGAAAGCATGAGAGCGAAGGAACAGTTCATTGATAATCTGGAACGAAGACAGTCTTATTTCTGCGTGATTCTTTTTTAACTGTGTTAGAACCAAGTGATACGCGTGCTTGACATACACTTCTGACTTCTTGCAGATTGCCTTAAGCTTTTTCATAAGATCGCTGTTTAGCGATGGATCCCCAGAAGTGGTCAGATTGCTGATAACTTCGCCCAGTTCTTCAAGAAGCCCCATATCAGCAGCACACTCCATCTTGAAATCTCTTCAATGTTTATCTTCGCTGACGTAAGCAGATTGAAAAGCAGCTTAGCATCCACTCCTTTGGGCCAGACCGCTGTACTAGGAATGTGTTACTACAGGCGCTGTACGTTTGAAAAATTTAAAAATGGCGGGCATTTTGGTTTACATTCGTCTTTGTGAAAACAAATTATTTGTGAGCTTTTGGTAGATTAACCGGCGTGGTAAGTTGTGTAGATTTACCAATTACCTAGTAAAGATGTAAAGGCTGAATGAAATGGAAGCAAAAGGGAGGCAATGTGGTAAGAAATAAGGAGATTCCAAAGCGAAGACACTTTCTTTTGTAAACTGTACGACGCATGAACAGCAGATCCCACACAGGCATGAAACATTCAAGACAAATTCTTTCCATAACAAATGCTGCCGTGGATGCGTTATCTAGCTCAAGAAATGTCCGTAAAGACAAGAGAGCGGAATTAAGAGCTGAATTACTGCAAACAACACCTTCAACTCCAAGCAACACAAAACCTGCATCGACAGTCTCATCACGCCATCAAGACCCTCGCACAAACTTGAATCCAGGCAATCCTTCTTCCTTTGCAGACGATGGGCTTGTTGGGAATACGAGTGGAGATACAAAGGAAAATTCTTCTTCATCACTTCTTGAACTGTCTTTCAATGGTACCCAGAGAGTTAAAGTACCTTCCAGACTACTTCGTGAAATTAAATCCCCATTAGAAATGAGTTCTTCTTCAACTGGGTCAAATGAAGTCCCTGATATATCAAACATAGGTTGGTTTGATTACAGTTAGTTTGTTTGCCTTTTAGTTGCTATTTTACGTGTTTAAAATAGGAACTGTGTTGTTAATACATATGTTAAGAGTTTTCTGTGATCAGACCCTCCGGGGGACCCCTGGAGAAATAAGGAAAAGAGGGTCTGGTACATGTACATTTCTTTGTTGAATCACGTGTGAAACAACCAGATCCTGTTTTTTCATATTGGTAAATTTTTTTATTTTTATTTTCCAAATTCTTGCTCTCCATCTCTCCAAACAATACTAAATAAAATGTTCTGTTATCATTGGCTACATGTATGACTTCTTCATAAGACAGAGTGAATGAGGATGACTTTTCTTGTACATTAGCTAAAACTCTGAAGAATACTCCTTAAGAATCTCTAAGGCAGTTCTCATGTCAAATTTTCCGAGGTCGTTAAATCCCATTGATCTTCTCCATTCAAGACCAAACACAAGTTTTGTTTATCCAACAACTGTTTGATCAAGGTTTTTTAAAGGCTTCTTTTATTTACAATTTGCATTTTTTTCATTACTTGCTTGTTTTCATTCAGTTGATGAACAAACAAGACCCACTCCAGTCAAAGTAATCAGACATGTTAATGGTCCGTCAGCTTGGATTTCATCCATTGAAGATGGTCCAAACAGTACTGTAAAGCCTCCAGAGCCTTTGAATACTCACAGTGAGCCCTCCAGCGATAATCAAACTAGTAAAATAATACAGCACAGATTAGAGGAAAGAAACATTGCTGAAAAGCAATTATCTGAAGTCATGGTGCGACACCATGAGAATGACGCTCATGGCGCAGAAGATAGTTACAAGGGAAAACAGGTAAATAATTTTTTTTAATTAGTTATTTACATGCATGTATGACAGAAAACAACCCTTTGTACCATGCAAGGTATGGGTTCTCTCATCTATGAAATCTAGGGTACTCAACACTAATATAAAAAAAGTATGTTATATTTTGTTACCCAATCACAAAAGCTAGTAATATGGAACTACATATGTACTGGACACTACTGCCCCAAATAGCTATGCATGTAGATTATAAACAAAATAACTTTGTGAATAATAAATGTTAAGATACAGCTGTATTTTTTTATTGAAGGCAGTTTTAAGGTGTTTCCCTCCAATTTCCATATAGCTGCACCAAACATTTTGAGCGGCCATTTAACTAACTTTCCTTTAATGAATTAGTGTGAAACATACACAAAATATTGTACTTAGTTTGAAGTTAAAAAGAGTGTAACAATTTTGTAAATCACATTTTAAATTGCGGAGATAAATGAGAAACATTGAAATCACTTGAATCTAAATTCCGAGTGATTGCGATGGCATCCAGAAAAACCAAAACTAATTGCGATAAACTATGGCATACACATGTATGGCAAACAAAATATCTAAAAACTAGAAACTTTTGTCAAGCCAATTTTGAGCAAATCGGAAAAACATTTCAAACTTGTGATTGTGCATGCATACAGATTTGTTGACCTGGTTGAAATCCTTTCAGTCATGATCCAGTCATAATTTTGGCATGTGAGTCCCTTTTGAGGCCAAAAATCCAAGATTTCAAGGAAAATTTTCCAACAAAGAACTTAGGACGTTCTTGCCGGGATACCAAATGTTTGTTTAGTGGATGAGATGAATCTATGAAAGTTTGAAAGCATTTCTCGTTTTAGTTTGGAAGATTCGATTTTTTATAGGAAACCATAGTTTTTTGACTGAGTCCTTTATATTGTAGTTTTAGCACTTTTCTAGTACATATTTCAAAAACCGATAGACTCGCGGTTTTTGAAATATGTAGATAGATTTTTTTAAACTTTTATGGTCGTTTCTTTATTATATGAACAACATTGTCTTGAAGTTTAATCTTGATTGAAACATTGCAACATGGTTAAATAAAATAATAAAGTTCATCTAAAACACTTATATTAAAGGTTAATTGAGCAACTTATGGATGGGCTCACATGCATGCAAAATCACAAGTGCGAAAGGTTTTTTCCGATTTACTCAAAATCGGTTTGACAAAAGTTGCTATTTTTTAAAAAAAGTTTCTAAAGTTTTTTTTTCCATGAAGTTTCTAAAGTTTTTTCTAAAGTTTTCAAAAGTTTCTAGTTTTCTATTGTTTTTTTTTTTATTTTTTTTTTGTTTGCCATAATAATATGCCATAGTTTATCATAATAGTTTTGATTTTTCTAGATGCCATTGCAATCGCTCGGAATTTAGGCTCAAGTGATTTCAATGTTTGTTGTTTATCTCTGCAATTTTAAATGCGATTTTTAATTACAAAATCGTTATACTCTTATAAACTTCGAACTTAGTACAATATTTTGTGTAGTTGTCATACTAATTCAATAAAGGAAAGTTAGTTAAACGGCTGCTCAAAAATGTTTGGTGTGGCTGCATGGAAACTGGAGGGAAACACCATAGTTAACATTTAACACTGACAGTATTACACTTAAAAAATGGTAAAACAATTTGAGCGGGAAACAGAAATCAGAGAATGTGATTACTTAGAGTACTGAATGCACAGTATATACTGTTGATAATTTGTAAATTTACTTTTTTCTCTCTCTTTCTCACATTTTATGTTTTTTTCTATTATAAAGAATGTACTTGTCAAGGGTTTGTATCAAGGACAACCAAAGAGTGGAGCTCCAGTGTTTGGTTCAGGACAGGAAAATGCTTGTAAGTGTGGAGTGAAATCTCACAAACTGTTATCAGATATAATTTATCATATTTGTGGAAAACTTGGATATTAAACAATAATATTATAATTATTTTTATTTAAGTTTGGTGGCAAAGAATACAATAAAGAATAAGAGAAAATGGAAATGAAACACAATGTGTGATAATTTTACATAGAAGTTGATGATGCAACCAGACATTTGCTGCTAATTTCAGTTACCCCAAAATTGTGTAAATTGTCTGCATTCAGTTTTTGAACAGGCAATTGAGTTTAAGCAATATATGATTTCTATTTTTTCCTTTTGTGTGTGTTTGTTTTCAGGTGATGTAAAAGTAAAACGCTTTGCTTTAAATGATAAAGAAAAGGTTTTAAAAGAGCAGTTCTTGAAAAGGTAATGGTAGAATTCCTGACTAGAAGAAGAGTAGCATTTTGATGTGCCTGGAAACTTGTATTTTTTTTTTAACCAGGTTGTATGAGAAAGTGTAAAATAAAACAAGGTTTCGCTTGAAATGGATGCACTTTTCTACCCCAGCCTGCTGTTCAATTTTTATTGTAACTGTATGAGCTGACTCCACTTTAGTTTATTCTTATGAGGACCCCATTGTTTCCAAAGAATAAATACATTTTTCGAAAATTATAGTACAAACCTTTTATTGTATTTTTGCATCTGTATGCGCACTTGATCAACAGAAAAGACCAGAAAAAGCCAACAAAGAAACTGGTACAGCCGACATTAGTCTCACCACAGACTGATGAAAGAAAAGATTTGCATGAAGGAGTGGGAAGAGATAATCCTGTTGCAACAGCTGCTGCTATTGCTGCAGCAGCAGCTTCAGCAGCAACTGGACCTTTTCTGCAGGTATTTATAAACCAAGTGTTAGGTTATGTACTTGTCACCTGGAAATTTCTGATACAACATAAATGATTGTCATTAGATTTCAAACACAACAGGGTTGCACTAATATATTTGAATAAGCTGGCGGGGGAAACCCAAAAACGTAGTATTGATAAATAACTTATTTAACTCTTCCACAACCAGAGTCAATTATAGAGAGGTAGTGTAGTTCTAACCTTTTAGTCTGTGGATGAAATCCTTTGGTGTCACCATTCAAATGAAACCTCTTCGGCAGTACTTTTGTATGGTATCATTAATTTTGTTTTGCTATATTTTGCAAAATGAAATTTGGGATTTTTCTTAAATATTTTTTTTTTGTTTGGCACTTTTGAGACTTAAAGGGTTAATATTTTGATTGTCATTTTGCTAGCTTCAGCATTCCTTAGAGGCTCAGATTGCTGCTCTTGTTGCCAACTTACAAACTCTTCATCAGAATCACAGCAGACAACAGGAACTACAAGACAAGGACAAGGAGAGTGAACTGCAGCAGCAGCTGGAAGAGCGGCTAAAGAGACTGGAAGAACTGCAGGAAAAGATGCTGCAAACACAGGTAAATGACACCTTTTTAAAGAGTTGGAAAACTTTATTTTGACTGCACTCACAATTTGGGCAAGTGACTTCCAGAACTGCATCAAAAAATTTACCATTTTTACTCCCCCCACTCATCTTGGGTGAGTGTTTTTAATTTGTGTGACCAGTAAATAAACAATAATTAATAAATCAATGTTATATTTTACTAAGTCTTTTACTGTGTTTTTTCCTAGTCCATTCAATCTGCTACAGTCTCTAATCCATCTGGTATGCAACATCCATCAACAGCAAACAGTGTGTCTGCTGTTATGCAGTTGCCAACAGGTCACATGACAACTGCTACTTACACTCCTGAGCCAGACCAAGCTCACACTCAGTATACTGTAGCTGAACAGCATCAGCCTCACTATATCCCTGAAAAGTCACACTCTTATTCAGGAAGCAAACCAGCCTTTGGTAAGTTTTCAGTTTGTATTATGTTATTGATTTTATCGTTGATATGTGTACAACTTGATGTTCAGGCTCATGATTATCATATTGTAGTCTAAAACTAAATAACTAAAATAAACTTAACCCTTTCACTTCCAATAAATTATGGAGACATGTAAATGCAGTTCTAACTTTTGAGAGTGTGGATGAAATCCTATGGTGTGACCAATAAAATAAAACCTCTTTGGCAATACTTTTGAATTATTTGGTACCATTTGTTTTTCAATATTTAAAAAAAATTGAGGATTTTTCTTGAATTTTGAAGTTTGGCACTCTTGGGAGTTAAAGGGTTAAAAAAATTCTAATCTTTCAAATGAGCAGGTGTAACAAAATGATTAAGACATACCTAATGGCATGAAAATGATTGAATTGGTAATAATTAATAAAGCTGATGGACAGAATTCCATTGATCTCATACCTTCATGTAACTAACCCATACCAAAGAGTTAACAATGTTCTTGGTGTTCTTGTCTTCTCTGTATGCATATGAATGATTGGAGATAGCTTTGGCTTAGTATTAATTTCCTTTTTTTTACCTCACTACAGTAAAGCAAAAAATTGTTAGAAACACCAGAACCCAGACTTCCCCCCAAGAATCTGTTTCATCAGAAGACTCTCCACTTCAGACTCCTCTCCCTCGCAAACGGCCACCCATCCCAATCTCCCGTTATGACTTACCAAGGACTCGTGGCCACAGACCTCATTCTGATATTAACAGGAGAAGAGAAAAAAAAGCACGTGTACATTTTGAGCCTGATGTTTCTACTGTATTACCTTCTTATATGAGGGAAATGACAGATAAAGGTAATATTCTTCAAATTGAATATTCTTCAAAACTCTCTAAAAGTACATATAAAATGGGTGCATCAATAATTTTTGTGTTGGGTCACAATTTTGTAATTATTACAATAATTATTACAATATTGTGACCCAACACTCTTAACACTGCCGAGGTTAATGTTTAGTTTCACTCCCAGAGGCCACATTCCTTTTTTTGTGCACATTCCTTATGGACACTGCAAATGTAACATTTGTAACTTTAAACACAAAGGCTCTGGGCTCTAGATAGCATCAACTGGGTTGCTAACAGCTAAACAGACTCACAAATCAAGTTACACAAGGTCCCAACTTGGTTACATTCAAATTTACCCAGGTATCATAACCTAAATCCCAATTGAAAGTAAAAGAAACATGTAACCTTACTTTGGCCTGACTGTCAATAGGGTCTGGGGGCTGGGGGCTGGGGATTTTACCCAGATATTATGTGTTGATACCTGGCTACTTTAATAGAAAAAAAAAGAAACACTAGTTTGTCAGAAGTTTGTTCATGAAAACAGTAGAAACATCATGAAATATCTTTTATAAGCATTTGACACAATTTTAGTACAGAATGCATTTTTGCTACCTGAAGGTAGTTACTGCTAATTGAACTGGAAGAAAATTAGCATTTTTCTTTTTACAGTATGAGCAAACTTGTAATTTATTTTTGTGGCATTTCCTTTAGTACTCAAAACTTTCCACCTGATCGATGTTGTAAAAAAACGTTCTTCACCATAGTTTTTGGAAAATGTTATTTTGACACAAAACCTGCGCTGATGAAGCCATTATTTCTCCAGGGCGAGGTCTAGTGAGAGAACTTGTGTCCCATAATGGCTTTGTGACCAGTGGTGATCAGACAAGACTAGAAACAAAGAAATCATCTGACAGGTACATAAATTACTTCTGATCAGTAAAATTAGTCTTTTATGTCCTTTAGTTGCAGGAGATATTTGACACATCTTCAAGAAAACTTGGGTCTTTTTTATGAGTCAAGACATGTTATAATGCAAGGCATAACATACATGCATGCAGCAAATTGCACTGCTTATATTTAATCTGCCCTAAGAGTGCCACAAGTAATAATAATTACATTGTTGTCAAGAGCTCTTGATAACAATAATATAACTTCTTTTAGGAAGAATTGGGCCACTTTTACATACTGCCCCTCCCTCCCCCCTCATGTAGATACTGAGAACCGAAGCAAGGGCACCCAGTCAGACATGTTACTCTTAAATATTTGATGGGCGATCAGTATCCATATGTTATGTTCCGTTACATGTTATGTTAATTCGAGGTTAAATAAAGTTATGTATGTATGTATAGAGAGAAATACTTTTCTGAAACTGTATTCTGTATAAATTGCAGTTTAATTTACTATAAACCCCTCGGCTCTTAACAATGGCCAAGTACAAAATTGAAAAAATTTGCAAATTATGTTTTGTTATATAGAAAACCGAAAACTTACGGCTCCATAAAAAAATACGCTGAAAAGCTTTTTATATGAATGGTTACTTCATTTATCTCTTCTGCCTATGAATGATCAAACTTTAGAATTTCCTTCACATAATCATGCAAAGTTTCTACACTACAAAAAAAAAAAACAGTAAGTATTCGCTCGTCAAAATCTCGTTACATGACACAGTGTATTTTAAATTCCTGTTCAACTCCAAATCACGCGCCCAAAACTTTCCGTGACATCAGACGTGAATCACGTGATTAACAGCCACCCCTGCTCGCTTTTTCGTGGTCGAGACACATTGTTCTTTGTGGTTCTTTTCTCAGTAGCAGTCCTCCTGGCCGCAAGAGTCTTTTCTCTCGTATCACTCGCCCCTTTTCTCTCGTATTACACGCCTCTTTGCTGCGAGAAAAACTCTGCCCCTACAAATCCGTACGATCTTGTATAATAAAGCCGAGCGGGCCGGATTGTGCGGAACTTATTAAATAGTTTGCGCGAACCGCACCCCTTTTCTATGCATTCAAATCGAAGGAAGCCGTGAAATTGCGAAGTTGTGATAAGAAATACAAAAGGAACAAAGATGGTTAAGATTACGGAAGGTGAATTGCAATTCTTAAAATTTGGAAACCGCCTCAAAAATTCCCTTTCCTTCCTGTTTCTGCGCCTACTTTTACGCCAAAAGATAATGC
Organism: Cladopsammia gracilis; assembly: GCA_022457155.1. NCBI lineage: Eukaryota > Metazoa > Cnidaria > Anthozoa > Scleractinia > Dendrophylliidae > Cladopsammia > Cladopsammia gracilis. The sequence continues at coordinate 135,650 of JAJGOT010000261.1, forward strand.
ATCAGTCAATTCCAGCAGTGCCCATCCCCCCGGGCTAATCCCCGGGCATTAGCATTTATTTTTAAAAGATTGGCAAATTCCCCAGGGTGGGGACACTTAAGGTGTTCAAATGCCCCGGGGTGGGGGCGAAAAAAGAGGGTAAATGCCCCACCCCCGGGATCGTCCCCTGCCAAAAGTACCACTTTTCAGGTTTTTTTTTTTAGTTCTGCCTTTTCACTGTCTATTATTTTATTAAAGAAATAAAAAACGCGCCGAGAGCATTATTGAGTTATATAAGCACGCGGGAATTTTTAAGAACACGAGAGAAGTGCAGAGAAGCACGAGCCAAAGGCCAGTGCTTCTCGCAATATAAAATTAAGGAAACATACCTTTAAAAACATCCACAAGCTTTTCAAGGCCATGACGGACGAACCAATCTGAAAGAAAACCCGTGTCTTTGCCGAGAAATTCTTCCATGTTTACGAAGTTCCGCGGAAACCACGTGCGAGTCAAATGCCCACCACCGGGCCGCGAAAACATTGCTAATGCCTCACCCCAGGGACTGCCAACATGAGCAAATGCCCCGGGCGGGGTTGCCAGGGGGATGGACTGCCCATGGACTGATGCATAATCGTTGTCATCTCAGTCGTATTTACAGTGGAACCTTCAAATCCTTTTATTGATGACACCTCCCTACCAAAACTTCTGTTCATTGTAGACAGGTTCGACTGTTTGTTGCCAGCCAAACTTTGTTCTTTTGTTCGTGTTTGTCGGCAGGTATACAGTCGATCACTTCAAAAGTCACTGTTTAATGAGCTTTTGGTTGTTCTAACTTACTTGCTCTTGCACAGACATAGCATAGAATAAATACATGTAAGACGAATCAAAGTTCAATTAAATCTAATTTAATTAATAAGAATGTTCTTTCATTTGTAAAAGGCCTGTTTCGAAAGGGTAGTCTCATAAAAAGATTTCAAAAGTTTTAGAGTGTCTGAAATTTTCAGGGAGCGAGTCCTATAATTCTGGTGCGGTGTTTGTCCATAAGTGTGTTTACTCTCAGCAGTTTACAGTAGAGCTGCTTGGCAAATGACACACTAAACACACTGACACACTTTCCACAAAGTCTTTCTTAAACTAGCCTGCGTGGCAGGCGTTCGAAGGGAAAGGGGAAGGGACGAATTCAGGCGCGCGAGAACGCGAAGGGCTTGCACGCCTGAATTCGCCCCTTCCCCTTCCCAGTGCCACGCAGGCTATTCTCAAACCGCTGTGTCTGAAAGCTAGCCAAATATTTTGCGGGGGAAGTTAATTTGTTTCCTGTTCACGTGTTTTCTGTAAAAGTATAATAGGAAATCACGACTCAAGTGTGTTCCGGAAACTACTTTGGTTGTTTGATTTTCCTGTTATCTTCTTTGATTTTCTCTGATCAAAGTAACTCATGCACCCTTGAGTAAAATCATTTGTTGAACAAAAGCACCAGTCATTTGTTAATTGCTTTCTGGTCATTACTAGCGGCGTATTTTGCGCAGTTCTAGAGGTTTCTTGTGGACGTGGTCGCCATTTTTACGATTCAGTCAGTTTTGAAAGGTAGATAAACATAAAGGAATAATTGAAGTCTCGTTTAAAAGTAGGCCGTGGTCAAATCACATTAGGGTCAGGTTTGCATCCGGCTTGAAGTCACATTGTCTAAACTAATATCTGTTTTTCCTACGAGTGCTATTTATCCTTATCACAAGGTATCCCAAGGATATTAGCAATCTCGTGTCCTGATTGGTTGCTCACTATATTAGGCTGATCGATCACGGCCGGTCGGCTTTGCCAGTTTCTACGTTGTTCATTCGTCCCGCGTGTCATTTTTAAACGAAGTAAAAGAGAACATATTAGCAGTCCCAGTCCGCCGCGGCCACCGGACACACCCCTCTGCTACATCACGTGAATGATTTCATAGCCTACTCTCATCCCAGCATGTTCTCATGCTGGACTGAAATAGATATTTCTTTAGTCAATTTCTAGTATGTCAATTGCAAGGTGAAGGTCAAAGTTAAATAAGATTTATGCTATCTCATGTCATGTGCACTGTATGGGCGTGGCCAAGTGTACGTGTATGTGTGGGATTGGATTTTCTCTTAGTAATCAATTAACATTTTCAGCTAAAATTTCACTTTTCAGCTATCAGTTTCAGAAACCCTGTCTCGATTGTGAGCTTCTCAGTATTCAAGACTGAAAAAAAAAACACCACCACAAGAGAGTACTGCTCAGTAACGTTCATTTGATTGGTTACACTTTAAGATTTCAACTACAGACTCAAACGTTAGAACCACCTTGTACAGCATAATAAACAGCACCACAAGAAAGTACTGCTCAGTAACTTTCATTTGAATGGTTGCACCTTAGGATTTCACCCACAGACTTAAAAGTTACAACCACCTTGTACGGCATAATAAACAACACCACCGGAAAGTGCTCAGTAACTAAGCTTTCATTTGACTTAAAACAGGATTTTATCCGTTACAACTCAAAGTTTGCCTTTCTTTTAGCTGTTTAGTTTAAGCCCTATCAGACTTCTGGTTTTAGGGCTAGGGTTAGAGTTTTGTTGAAGCACTGTTACGTATGTAGGAAGAAATCACAGGGGCCCGCATAAACTTTTTGACCGTTCGTATGTTTAAATTTAGAGGAAATATATGGCGGTATATCGAAAAGGTTCAAGTTATCGTAATACACTGCGATGAATATTTATAAATGATCAAAATAAACGTATTTTTACCAGAAATGCTGTATGTTTTCGTTCTTGTAGGATTTGAAGGGTTTTGCCGCCGTTTACCTACTCTGCTCTACTGTACGCTCAGGTAAATGCCCAACGCAAAACCCTTCAAATCGCTAATATTCGTCGTTTTCAGCTACAGGAACGGCAATACAGCAATTCAAGTAAAAATATGCCCTTTTGTAGCCTGCGAATACAGCCGCCTCTCATAGCTCCCGAGGCGGCTGTATTCGCAGGCTTGTCCTTTAATGTGTCCCAAAGGAAATACGGAAAAGAGTGGCGGGGATGGGGGCTTATATCCAGGGACTTAAGTGGCGGGGGCCTGGCGGGGCCTAACCTCTTGCATATTTCCTGTACGGTGGAACGTTTAAAGTTTGGACTCGCATTGATTTGTCATGAAATACGATATACATTTGTAATTCACTACTTCCGTTAAAACACACCATGCATGAGAACAGCCCATTTCTGCACGACATATGATCTGAAACTTGACCTTTCTTTCAGTACTTGATCAAAAACATCTGTATGTTACGCAATAGATCGTTCACGGTATTTGCAGTTTCGTATTTATTGTCCGTATGCATGCCTGAGTGTATGCCAAAAAAGCATTACCGTAGTTACGAGTTTAATAGGCCAACTGCCAAATAAATACATTGCGTGTACGGCTTGTTGACATGTATTCCCCACTTGGCTCGGTTTTCACATGATGTTTGGTTACGACCATGTACAGAAAGTAGGTTTCTTCGAGACCCTTGAAAAACCCCATTTGGTGAAAGGATTCTTCGGTGTTAAAAATTTTATAACGTTTCAAGTACTGTTACATGTTTTCATAGTCTGACTTGTTCAAAGTTCATGAGGAGAGTCATTCGTCATTTGATCATTTGTAATATTATAGCCCATTGACAGAATGAAGTAACAGCTCATGTTTTTTTTTTTTACAAAAGCCCCGCAAGGTCTACAACTGTCAATTTCTTTCTACTTTCAAAACATTTCTTTAATTTCTTTATGAAAAACGATCCGGAAATTCCAAAATTCAACTTAGAATTCTGTTTGTACAAATCTTTGAATTTTCGCCATACTTATTGTCCGAAATGCCCACGAGGCAAAATTGTTGTTTACTGTATTCTGACAACGCATGCGCAGTAGTTTGCTCTCAGTTATGGTCGTTCTAGTTCATACTTGCGTAAAGGTTTAAATCCCGGAGGGGTTTGTTCATCAAATGCTGAATCTGTAAAGTTTTCAACTGTATTTTGTTGTTGGTGGTGCTGTGTCTACGCAACCAGTTCAATGTTCATAAGGATTTCTTTTTAGAGGGACATGTTAATACTGGGGAATGGGAACTAAAACCCATGTCATTGGTGTAAGAAGCCTTGTCCTGCTATCTTGAATACATTTTGTCTCCCTCAATTAAGCGGAACGGAAACTGCTCTATCGAAATTCTGTCTTGAATTCTACGCTATTATAAACCACTCAGACATCTATATTTGGTATAATTTTCTCATGAAAGTGACAGACAATGCCAAGTTATTGGATATATTGATCAGGGCTTATTCCTGTCTCTTTTCTTGATGTCATCACAAAATATGACACATTTCGAATCAATCCCCCCCTCCCTCACCCCCTATGTTGTGTGAATGTGTTCCTGTATGTGTGGTGCCATTTCAAAGTAATGTTTATAGACTTTATAAGCGGCCCGCAGTGGTTTTGTATTCAAGGACGTATTGTACCAGAGGAGCAAAATTATGTTCAAAATGTTCAAAATTATTCCGCTTCGTGCGTGACAGGTTTTGTTGTGGCTACGTGATAAAGTTGTCTTTATCATGGAATATTAGTTCCCGTGTTGAAGTACACGTACAGTGTCAGGTGCGTTCGTGCGAAATAGAAAATGCTAGGCAAAATGATAAAAACAATGTTTCTTTACATACATCGATAGTACGTATTAAAAAAAGTTCGTTTGATAAAGAAGTAAATCACAGACGTTATTTTTCGGATATAAAGTGACTGCTATATTATAAAAGAAATGTCAATCAATCAGTCTATTTTTAAGGCAACCGTCATTAAATTTTTTTATTTGCATCAATATAATAGCGCACGGTGTTCCATGACGTGGCGCGTCTCAGCTTTCTCTAATCTACGCATGCCCGATTTCCTATACATATTATTATAACTCATAACAATACCTTGACCTCTCGCGCGCTTATTCATGAATAAGACACCCCACCGTTTTAGAAACATGCTTTATTTGCTGGGAAAATTCATACAGGAAAAAACCACCTGGTTGTTTACAAATGACGGAAGGCGGCATGACACGAAACTCATTTGTGCTCTTGTTTAGTTTCATCCTGTCAAGAATTTGATCCAAATTTCCTTGTTTAAATTTCCGTAGAAAAAATAACATAAATAAACACGGCTGAGATAATTCAAATTTTTGACCTGTAACAATGAGGAACAATAAATATGTCGTGGGATAAAATGGCAGCAAATTTATTTTTTCGGTTGTCGGGTTTCCATCCTGTCAAGAACTTGATCCGAAATTGCATGTTTAAATTTCCAAAATAATATGTAAACACGCCAGAGATGAGTCATATTTTTGACCTGTAACAATATTGAGCAATGTCTGCTTTGGGATCAAATGACGCCATCACGACAAAGCGCTATTCAGCACAAACGGGATTTGTTTCAAATGCAATTTATTGTATCCGGTGCCAGCCGGCGCGCTGAACCATTTCTCATATTCTCTTCTCCGGAAAGAAGGCTTATGTAAACACACCCAAATCTTCTATTGTTTGTGATCAATGACATCAATGCAAACCATAACTTTCTGCCTGGGGTTGGTTACCAGGGAAACACATGACGTCATTGAGTGCATTCTATACATTATTTACATACGTAAGTTCTTTTGTTTCGGGTATGAACACGATGTACATAAAACTTTCCTTGTTTCGTTCCGGCGTTGTTTTGATGATTTGTGTGTATGATTTTCCCTTTTAACGCTCATTTTCCGTGTTTTATTTTCATAATTTAATTTTTTTTATGCACAAATTTCTCGTGTTGCTTAGCCCATCCTATATGTTGGTGATATTTTATCCTGTAAGGTCGTAAGGAAGTTATCTGTAGACCACGTGATCCAGGAAATTGAATATTCATTTTGTCGGGATGCTCCAAACAAAACAACAATTGTCGACAAAAAAAAACATTTTTTGCCTTTCTTAGATCAGTTCCAGTTGCGTTTCATAGCGGTAAATAATCCATATAATTTCTGGTGGTCTGATCTCGTAATTTATCGACTTCGAGACGCCCCGCCTTGTGTTTGTGCACTTCACGATTTAACGACTCGTGTGACGTCACAGGAAGTGTTGTGTGAGTTCACTGATTGTTTTGACGCATTGGCTCGGAGCGAGCGCGGTTCGGTCACCGATATGATAATTCACAAGAGCCTAAATTTAGATTTTTAGAGGGCTCAAACGGTGATCGAGTTTCGCGTCACATATTTATTTCATGGCAATTGTTTTAACTCGTTCTTCAAGGATTAAAAGTTCTGGTTCGTTCTGTTGGCGTATTGTTCACACGCTTGTTCGATTTCCAACCGATCAAGAAATTTGGCGAGTTTTGTGATCACACGTGCCTCAGATAACGTAATTGCCACATCGATAGCCAGAGGAGAACAGAATTTTTGTTGAGTGCTCGCTATGAAAAAGGAACTGGAAGAACTTAGGCTGGAGTATTCATAATCGTAGCGCAGACGACTGTAGTTTCGTTGTACTCCAAGTAATACTGCAATCGTTCTGCGAAGAAAAACTGCAATTTCGATTCCGGTGAACTCAGCCGAGCATTGATCAAATATGTCCGCGGCTCCTCGCTTTCATCGTCAGCATTGCTACTTATGCGATCTTCCTCATTCTCCTTGGGCAATTTTACACGATTTTACGGAACCTGTTTGCCGAGGCTGCTGCAACTACGAAGGGGCTGACCGAATTGAAGATGTTATACATTATTCCAGGATTTTGAGGCGAACATGGGAAAATAACGAAGCTAACAGGGGTCGCGGCGTAAAAACAGAGCGGCTGAATTCGGCGGGTTCGTCCATGTCTTCCACTCCTAGTCCGCCACCCGCCAACGGTACTAACTATACGCCACAATTTTCAGAGCAAAGAAAAACTACTGGAAAACTTCACAACACTCACAGAATTGGCGAAGAAAGTGTAGAAAATTCACTCGGACACGGCAGCGCCGAAGCGGTAAATGGACCGGGCGCTAAAAGAACTCGGTCTCCAGGAAATATTGGTTCGCGCGAAATGGAAAGACGTGGTTCCAATTTCAACATCGAAGACGTTAGGCATCCAGCAGTGGCAAACGGAACTGCATTGCAAAGACATCACCCACCGTTGACCCCAAATGGACCTCAACAAAGCTTTGTTGTCGACGGTCCAAGGCCGGCACTAATGCGTGAAACTCTGACAGCATTGAATCGGTCTTGTCCGTTTGATATCAGATTCAAGAAGGATTACGCGTTGGTCGGCCGTGTGTTTGCTTTCGACGTCACCTGCAAACCTGGCATTGATTATGAGCTCAAAATTTTCATTGAATATCCTCGTGGTTCTGGATGCGTTTTTCAGAGCGCTTCAGGACTTGCTAAACAGATGTACACAGAGTCCCTGAAGGAAATGGCAAAGCCACTTTCCTCTGGGTTCAAATATTTGGAATACGAAAAAGATCGCGCCAATGGTGAGTGGCGTTTATTGGGGGATTTTCTTCCCGAGCCTGTACGTTTGTTCAAGGAAGCTATAAATCCTGACTTTCTTGCCAAACCTCAACTAGACCCTGAATTTCCAGTTTTACCCCATGTAAACCTCAGCTTCAACCAGTCAGGACCCACTTATGGTCGGAAGCGCAAAGGTGCAGTTGATTTGGAAGAATTTGAAATTGCAGCTGGGAAGCGAGTGGGACCTGTGCATGGTCACCTGACTCGCGATGATTCCTTGCACACCATGTGGATGCCAAACCAATCTGGAGAAACTGTCAAATTACCAGTCCACATTCCAGGAACACCTCTCCCTCCAGGAACACCCGTAACCTCCATACCATCAGCATCTGTTCCCCCAATGGTTGCACTGCCAGTGTCCAAAGCAAGCTTGGTGGTCTCCGAGCAGCATGCCCGTGCACAAGCTAAATCACCAATGGGTACCATGGTGAATCGTTTTGAGTTGCCTCCAAGTTCTGTGCTTCGTGAAGACTCCAGGAGTGGGCCAAATACTCTAGTGCCTGTCTCTCCCAACACTGAGCGACTGTCACCACGACAACATCAGTCACCCAGACCCTTACCAGTTGGTGGCAAAGGGGAATCGCAAGGAGAAGAAGCAAAAGGGCGGGGTCCCACTATGAATATTCTAACGTGTAGCCTTTGCCACGACAAGCTGGAAGACACTCATTTTGTACAGTGTCCATCAATATCTCACCATAAGTTCTGCTTCCCATGTTCACGTGAGAGTATTAAGAAGCAGGGAGCTGGCTCAGAAGTGTTCTGTCCAAGTGGTGAGAGGTGCCCATTACAAGGCAGTGATTTGCCTTGGGCATTTATGCAGGGAGAAATTGCAACCATTCTAGGAACTGCAGGGGAACCTTATAATAATGTGAAAAAGGAAAAGGAGGCTTGATGCCTTTCGTTTTACTCTTAAAGATACATGTAGTTCATCAAATACATTAATTTAGCGGACAAAAACAAGTATACATAGTGCAATACATGATGTTTTTTGTACATTTTGCATTGTTGCATAGATTAATTAGTTTTCTCCTTTGAGTACTCCTCTTGAACCTTGAGACAAGTTAGAAAAAAATTATGTGAAACAACCTTTCTCTTTGAGATTGAGATTTAAGCTATGATCTTTGTATATGTTATTGTTTTGCCTAAACTAGAATTTCTTATCTTGTTCTTTTGCTTGTTAACTTGAGTATGTTTTTCATGATTCAGTCCTTGATAAAGTCCAGTTTTGGCAAAGTTTTAATCCTGAACTTATATTGCTCAATAGAACTTCTTTATTCACAAAAGCAGGTGAAAATTATTGGCTTATTCATAACTGCAGTGAGATTAGAATTTGTAACTTAATATTTCAGTACTCTTGGCTTGATTCTTTTGCTAGTTTGTGACTTTTATATGTTTATAATTGTGTAAGTGAAAATGTGAAATGCATTGCGATAAATTATATGTTATTGTTAACCAAAAGGAAGACAATCAAACCTTGTGTTATAGTTTGTTAATATCACAGTAGAACTGTGACATTCCATATTTGTGTTGGATTCAAAAATTTTGATTGTTATATCCATAGTTAACTAGAAAGTTTATGTTGCAAAGTCCCAGTGTCTGATAGAGACTGGTGTCACAAGATTTGGTTGTTTTATTTCATGTCCATTTTTTTTGCGGTTACACTATATGTACTTTAGGTGGTTTGCTGTAAATTATTGCAAAGCTGAATATTCTAGGTTCATTTTACTTAAGAGTTACTTCCTCATACAATTTAACTTCTGTTAGCTCTTGGAAACCAACACTTGTAGACCTGCTATGTATTGATCCCATAGAGACTAAAATTCAAATCAACCGTACATTTATGTTACAAATACCTCTATAATATGGCCAGCCTTGTATGTCTCTTCAATGTCCAATCTGGTTTGACTTTATCACTGACTTTCCTGTCATTTCTCAATACCATTTGAAAATTGAGAGTACCATACTAAAAACTTATTTTTTTAGCAGAAAATGGACATTTTATGAAAAATTTCACATTGAGCTTTGTGAAATACTTGTGCCTCAGTTAATTGAACAAACCTGTAAATCCTTGATGTGAATGCATTAGAGGTGTATGAGTTGATCCCTTTGTAACTGACTATTCTGAACTGTCTCTTGATACTTAAATAAAATAGGTTGCAGTAATACTGGTGTCTTTTGTGCTTGCTGGAAGTGTAAGAAATTTGATAATGACACCATTGTTAGACTGTTTTCACAAAAGAAGAAAATAGCAGATGCATTAGTTTTGTAAGGCTAGCCAGACTTGACAATATTGATAAGCACGTCCATGAAGAACATAAATGCCACAAACATTTGTTTGTAGCCAAGTGTGGTTTAAAAGAAAACAGAAATGTAGCAGTGATACCAGGTGGTGTTATGTTTTGTGGTTATGTACGAAATGAATGATTTCAAAAGCAGAATTTGTATAACACCAGTAGTTTGATACCATTAAAGTGTGTGTATGAAAATTTTAGACTTGTTTCATTATTGAGAATGCGAAGAACAGTGCAATGGTTTGAAGCAGCCAGCAGTATCACTCCCCCTCCCCCACCCCCCTCTGGAATAACATGTCACACTGCCAACATACTTGCCAAGTTTTCCCCACAATTCACCAGTGCCTGTTTTAGACTCGTGGAGAAAGTGAATCTGTTTACTAAATGACCTTTATTGTACGTTAGTCTGAAAAAAATTAAGTGCAACCATTCAAATGACTGTATTTGACCAACTTATTTTAAATGTGTGCAGACGTGTCCACACAAAAATGAATTCTAAACCATTCTATAATATGTCATGCAGGCCAATTGGTGTCTAACCAATTTAGTAAAATGACTGATCAAAATAATCTGTAAGGATAAATACATCTTTGCTAGAGCTTTACTGCGCCTTTCAATAACATGTGGAATTTGAAATTCAAATTTCCACCAACAGTTCAGTTTTACACTGCCGTCAATCATCTTGGCTTACCTCTCAGGAAACAGATCTTCACTTCAATGAGGTCAAAAGGTCACGTCCGAGCATTATGATTGGCATATTTCGATCCATTTTGTTTGTTTCTTTTTTACATGGTCCGTTGGCTTTCGTATTAATTCTTATTGACGGCAGCGAATAACGCAACCGTTGGTGGAGATATGAATTTCAAATTCCGCATGTTATTGAAAGGCGCAGTAATGAACAGTTAGTTTCATTTCCAGCAAAAGCAACATTATTTTAAATTATGATTCTTTCATTAAAGATTTTCTCCTAACAGTTTTTCATCCTTGGCATGTTGTATCATAGTTTCAAGACTTTATTTCTTATTAATAAAATTTTTATGTCTATTCTTTTTATTGATATAGACTTTCTGACACTACTATTCTAGATCCCAAATCTTCATTGCTATGGCTTCAGAAAACCATATTTCTAATCTGGGTTGGTTCTGAGTTTGCAGTTTTATTTATCTACTTTCAGCAGTAGTGTGCTTCCAGTGAGCTCAGAGGCACTATCAAATGAAGTTGGGAAAATTAAGACTGACTTGAGGGATATTCTTACTGTAAGTAGATCTCACTAACAGACACCAATACCAAAAATGATAGATTCTTCACATTAGGAGACATGCAGTGGTGTTCCCAGTGGTGTTATCAGTGGTGGTACCAGTGGTGGTATCAGTGGTGGTACCAGTGGTGGTACCAGTGGTGTTATCAGTGGTGGTACCAGTGGTGTTATCAGTGGTGGTACCAGTGGTGTTATCAGTGGTGGTACTAGTGGTGTTATCAGTGGTGGTACCAGTGGTGTTATCAGTGGTGGTACCAGTGGTGTTATCAGTGGTGGTACTAGTGGTGTTACCAGTGGTGGTACCTGTGGTGGTACCAGTGGTGTTATCAGTGGTGGTACCGGTGGTGGTACCAGTGGTGTTATCAGTGGTGGTACCGGTGGTAGTACCAGTGGTGGTACAAGTGGTGGTACCAGTGGTGGAATCAGTGGTGGTATCAGTGGTGTTATCAGTGGTGGTACTGGTGGTGGTACCGGTGGTAGTACCGGTGGTGGTACCAGTGGTGGTATTAGTGGTGTCTACATCTACATGATTTACTTGCAAAATCCTAATGGACATACAGCAAGTTTCAGTGCAAAATGGTGTTACCAGTGGTAGCAGTAGTGGTACCAGTGGTGTTAACAGCTAAAGCTGCTGCTGCTGCTGCTGCTCCTATACTTGTACAATTCTTTTTCTTGTAAATATGAAGCAATGAGAAAATATTCTGTTGCCAGCATGGGGTAAAAATTACACAACACTGCAGACTACATGTATAAGCTAAGCTTTCAGATGGTGGCTTGGCCCAGAACCTATTTGCAAGTTTCTGGTTACCTTTATTGATTCTTGTTTTATTTGTCTGGGACAGGAGACAGAGAGGCTTAAACAAGAATTGGTTAAGCATCAGCTGCTAAAGGTTTGTAAATACTTCTGTTTACTATACAGCTTGGACTGTTAAATTTAGGCAACTAAGTAGTTCTGTGACAAAAACGTTGAAAATGTACAAAGAAAACGATCTGTGATGTTTATAAATGTGACAAATGTCAGAAATAGCAAAACAAAACATCAGCGCGGGAGATTCAGAAGAAGAGTCATTTCCTGATAACGACTAGGGCAACGATAGGGCAACGATAGGCCAATGATAAGGCAACGATAGGGCAACAATAGGGCAACGATAGGGCAACGATGATGTTGGTGACATTTCATCATTGGATCGTGACGCCAATTTTCTTCTTGGAACGGTTTCCTGGTTCGGAAGAAATATTCGTCTCAATAAGTTATTATTATAAGCAGAAAAAGTTTGTATTTTGATTGCTGGTATTTACTAAAAAAAAGTTCCTAGGTGGCAGTGATTGTTGAACAACACATCACCTTAATATGAGTCTTATTTTAGTGATCATTTTGAGCGAAAATGACACAAGCTGAATCGCAGGGTTGAAAAGATTATAAGTTTTATTCTATTAGGCACAATCATATTGCTTCATTTAGGTTTCCAGATAAACCTTGTGATCGCTGAAAAAGTTGTAAATGAGAAAGCTATCATGAAGCCTCGTTAACAACAACTTTTATTAGTTACAATTGATGGTGACGTTTGGACACCATGCTGTGAGGTAAGGGACTTTAAAAAATTATGACCAGGATCGGGATTAGCTGATCAACACTGTCAGGATTATGGGATTGAGGGAAAATTTGGCCAGGATGGCAGGATTGAAGACCCCTATTGGAGACCCCTATTGGAGACCCTTGTGCTTTTTATGTAACTCTGACTGTTGCGATTTTGAGTGTAAATGAATGAAGTGCTGGCTTAGGGAATAAAACTAAATGTTGATTTCTTGTTATTTTTTGTATGTAATAGGATAATGTTACAAGTCATTCCATTATGTCACAGTTAAGACCTGTTGGCCTGTCTCCCCTTGATGAATATCTGGTGAGATTATAAAGTCATTTACTGCATGAAATACACTCTGGTTATTGTACCCTCAGTTGGTCTTCTTCCTATCAGGTAGTTAATATTACTACCTCGTAAAATACATACATTCTTTATTCACCACGTCCCTGAGGGGGATTGTTCAAATATTAAAAACAGAAATAAAATACCATATTTATTTGAATAAGTGCCGACGCACATTTAATTTTGAGACCTTGAGGATGGACGCTTATTCAAGGTGGGTACTTATTCAAGAGTGGGCACTTATCATTTTTTCAACATTTTCAGCAAGTGAGGACATTTTTCTGAGAATAATAAAACAAGGGATAACAAGATTATTTCACTTTAATTAACCAAACAAAACAAAGTGCAAAAGCGAATATGAACAAAGCATTAACAGTAACTGTCAGTCAAGGAAATATTTAATTTAAAGCCAAGTTCAAGGGACCAAGGGGGTATGGGTCCTGAGACCCCTCCACTTGACCCATCAATTAATTTCTGGGATTAAGGTACAATGTAGAACCCCTCTTTCCTCTTTTCTTTGGGGATCAGGGCCAGTTCAATGATTTTCTGATGATCATGAGAGGAGAAAGTGAGAGATAAGTATAAACTCACCTCAAATCAGGCTACATGTATGTACTTCAAGGGAGATAGACAGCGAAATGATCTACAACCCACACTTGTTTTGTCTTAGGAACCTACACACACATCAGGAACTGTACCAGGAGTTCCATCAACATCAACAGGTTCTGTTATAATAAATTATTTATTCGTAATATTATGTGTAATGTTTACTACATGAGCAGGAGTGTTGTATCAGCCTATACAATCACGAGCCGAAGGCGAGTGAATGTATAGTGCCGATACAACACGGACGCGAATGTAGTAAACAACTTGTGAAATTCACATTCACATGTAAATTAGATACAACCACTCGTGAGTTGTATCTGGAATGCAAATTAGATACAACCACTCGGGAGTTGTATCAAGATTGTATCGGCCTATACAGGGTAATCATGTGATTGGAATGGCTCATTTCTATTTGTTAGTACCCTTATGAATTATTAATGAATTTTACAATACTCTATACCCCTCACTACATCTGTTTATTATTAATTCTCTATTCCCGTTACTAGATCTGTTTATTATACTGTATACCCCTTACTAGATCTGTTTGTGGGATAGTGGAGTGATACACCTGTGTCTCACAAACAAATAAACAAACATTCCATCTACACTGTATAAAGTCAAGTAGTAGTGTTTGTAGTCATGTTTCCAGTACAGTTACCTCTTTTCTAAATTGATTCTTTGAATTTGTATCAGGTTTATTGCCAACAAATTCAATTCAGCACTTTGCTGATGCTGAGCGCATCCTCCGAGATGTCCAGCATCGCCGTGAAAATCTTGACAGAAACTTAGAGGCTGTGATACGACAAAGACGGGAACAAGATTTATATAACCTGGTGGATAACATGGCTCCACAGACTGGGTAATTAAGATTAATGTTGGATGTGAATACCTTTTTCAGTGAAACTGATTTTCGGTGGTGAAATGTTCTTTTGCAGCGAGTTTGATGAGATGCTTAGAATAAGAAGAGAAGTGGATAAAAAAATAGGAGAGATCACTTGTGCAGTAGAGGTACATAATATTATTTTTGGCTTTCTTATTGACATACCGGTTAGTGTTTTTTATTATTTTTATTCATTTCATTTATTAATCTATTTTTAAAATTAGTATTTAGACAGGGTCAGCTGGAGCTGGCTTAAGTGAAGCCCTGTTTAACAAAAATGTGTTACAATATTATACAGCAAACTGTTTAACAATTTAGCTAAATAAAATTTCAGACTGACAATGACTGAATAAATACATTGTCAAATAGTTGGGTGCCTTGGGAGTGCGTCCTTAATAAGCTTTCTTTTAAACTTTCCGAGTTCAATTACATTTCTAAGGTTAATGTAACATAAATAAAAGTGTCAGCCTGATGATCATTTTGTATCATTAATGAAATGTGAGTTTAAAATAGGTACATATCTTCCTTTTAGAGAGAAATTGAACAAGAAACAAGCAGTTCTGCAAAGCAAAAGGAAGAAACAAATCTTGCAAAGAAGCAAAAGTCTCAGACAGTCAAGGCTGCCCTGCCAGGAACTAGAAGAGTTGAACAGCGACTTACCACTCAACCCTCAAATGTAGAAAAGAAGACACTGAAGAAACCAACAGGCAAAGAAAATCTCTCTGAGAAAGTGACTGCAAAGAAAAGCAAGGTGATGACACTCATTCACAAATTATACCATCTTCTTAGGGCCGATTTACACGGTACAACTTTGTCGCATGCAACACACTTAAAACATGCTTACGGCATGCTTACAACACAAATTTCTCCGTGTAAATCAGCTCAAGTCATGTTGTAAGTATGCCATAAGCGTGTCGCATGCAACAAAGTTGTACAGTGTTAATCGGCCCTTACTGACACCGACTAATGCTTACTCACTCACTAGACATTCAACTGTAACAACCACCTGGTTATTGTTCAGTTGGTAGGGCACTAGACTACAGTCCTTACCACCAACCAGGGTCTTAAATAATTGGTAAGATTGAGCTGGTAGTACTCAACACCAGTTGTCCCATATCAGATTTTCAAGTCATTTGTGGGGATAGTGCCATTAGCATTGTTGCCTACTCTACTAATCACCAAGACTTAATAAATTAGACTTAATAGTTAGGGCATGGAGGTACTGGTGTTGCAATCTGTTGTTGTTAAATATATAACCTAATAGTTAGGGCATGGAGGTACTGGTGTTGCAGTCTGTTGTTGTTAAATATATAACTTAATAGTTAGGGCATGGAGGTACTGGTGTTGCAATCTGTTGTTGTTAAATATATGTGGGATCATGTATAGGGATTTCATCAAGATTCTCCTGCCTCAAATATGTTATGTAAAAAATGGATAAACTCACTCCTCACCCATATACATACATACATATACATACATAAGTTTGTTTGGTAAAGCAGGTTCAAAATGGGCAACTTTACAGCTGATGTGGACCTACTACAAAATAAAAGTACTGTATAAATGATAAAAACTAAGTCTATCATAATACAAAATAATAATATTAAGTTAACTATATATCTACAAGCTAAGATCAATAAAATATATAACTAATGGTCAATAATAATAATAATAGTCTTGGTCTTTATGATAAGTGACAGAGCAGCCTTTATCAAATTATTTTTAATATTATTTATATCTTTGTTCGAAAAATGTGTAACCTTATCTGATAAAGAGTTCTAAACAATTGTAGCTCTATAACAAAAAGTCCTACGCCCAACCTTGGTACGGGGTCTACATGCATTTACAATTTCTTTTAAATCTAAATTATTAAATGCTTTATGAGCGATAATTTAAAGACAAAGTTTATAAAAATATTCACATGGCATCCAGTTTGCTCTAGCAAGGATATCCTCGTCCCTCATACCCTTTGGCATTTTGTGAATTGATCTGGCCACTCTAATATGAATAAGTTCCAGATCTTTGAAATTGGAGCTGGAGCCCCAAATAACACTTATAGAGAAAGTGATTTTGTGTATTTTTAGAATTAAATATCTTATCTTATTAATTACAAGTACTTGATTAATTTCAATTATATTTTAATTATATTTATTAATATCTAAACTACAGACTTGCATATTGTATTTAGCATTTTAATTATAATTATTTTAGATATAAATAGTTAGTAATGTAATATAGTGCACAACCCCACAAGCTTTTTAGCTTTAATATCCATCATGTTTAAATAAAGGTTACTTACTTACTTACTTGTAATAAATTGATTCTAAGATGGATTTGGGAAGAAAACTTATGTGCCTCAACATCTTAACCATCTGGGCATTAAATGATGTACAGAGAGAATCAATATGTTTAGACCAGTTGAGTTTGCCGTCGATGGTAATCCCAAGGCAGACCGAGGAGGGTTTATAGTTGATTATTTCCTCTCCCCACTTCAAAGGCCTCATAGGACCGATGAAACGACTGGTACTCAGAATCATAGCTTCAGTTTTCTCTTGTTCGTGGACAATAGTAATAATTATTAGTCTATTAATTAAATCCATTGCACCGGAGCAAATGCTGCAAAAAAGCCTCTAGCTTATTATGAGTGGAATGAGTTGTAGTGGGTGCTGTAACGTGACATACATACCTCCCTTCTTTGCATGATTCTACACTTAGATTGTTAAGTAGAGACACAAAAAATATCTCACTGGGTGAAAGTTTGACTGGATCAGAGTTTTTTAAGCAAAGTAAAATGACATTAATTTTCATCCAAGATACTTGACAATTTTGCAATTATCTTTCCAGTAAAACTTACATTAATTTTTCATTGTTTATTTTGTAGTCTACAAAGATCCAAGCCCCTACAAAACGCCCTGCTTCAGTGACACCTGTACAGAAACAAGTGTACCTGTCAAGCGTGTATGGCCGCCAGCCCTATCACCCACAAAGAACAACCTCCAAGGCACCATACCTCCATTACCAGTCTCCTGTCAACCCTAAAACGGCTGCTATCATGGCTGGACTGATGGTTGGTGGCAGAGGAGCAACTAACAAACCAGTTTTACAGGATCTAACAAGTTTTCCAGAAAAAGAAGTCAAAGAACCAAAAAAGAAAAAGGCAGATGCTGCTAAACCTTCTGCCAATGCTTATGTTCAACCAACCACATGTGCAGATGGAACAAAGTATTATTTTCACCCCAGAGATGGTTTGTCACAGTCACAAGTTGCTCCTGTAGAGGGAAAGATTGCTGTGCCTTTGGAAGGACAGTTGGTGCCCATGGCTATCCCCCTTGGAAAACCCAAGACTGACCCAGCATTACGACCTCCTATTACCACACAAGATGCAAAGCACACTTCAAGTCAAATTGAAGGTGCATACATGTAGTTCTCTTTTAAGTTTTATACCTGGCAACAGCTACAGTTACTGTAATGTGTTTTAAGCGTATGAAGGAACACAGGAGTGAGATGTCAAATTAAGTGTTTTCATAATTTCAAGGTCCCATTCAGCTTTTTAAGTCCTAATTAGTCCTTCCTTCTAGACTGTTAATACTAAGATACAGATTATCGTAGATATGATTTAGAAGGTGTTTTTGGATTAAACCAGGGCTCAAAATAATTTAACATAATAATATACTTTTTATTTGAAATCCCCAGCTAAATCTGAGAGCCCCTTCCCAGACACTTCCATATCATCTGATGTGGCTGAGACCCAGACACCAGTTCCCAGTCCTGTGAGACCCAGTAAGCCTGCACAGCCAAATGTTGCAGTGATCACCATGTATGACAAGGAACTGGGTGAAAGCACAGCACATCAGCACAAAAGACACAAGAAATCACCAGCCAAGAAAAAGAAAAGCTCTTTGTCAGTACAGGTAATTATCAGATTCCGGGTCAGGGACTCTAGGTCTGTTATCTATTGTTGTGTTGTTTCAAAGATGTTTGGATAGATGGTGACCTTTCCTTATAAACAGGCAATAAGAAACTTTGCTCCACATTGTCTCTCCACCCAGTTGTTTAAGTGGGTGTGTTCCAGTGTTAGAATAGGTAAGGTAAAAGGTAAAGTCACACTCGGGCCATGATGGCCCACACAGCCGGAGCTTAACCCGGTTTCCGTAGCATGAAGCAACTAGGAATATTGCTACTCCCCCCTGGATGGGATGCTAGTCCATCGCAGGGTTACCCCCAGCATTTTGTCGCCGGTACCCATTTATACACCTGAGTGGAGAGAGACAGTGTGGAGTAAAGTTTCTTGTCTAAGGAAACAACACGACGGCAGAGACCAGGCTCGAACCACCGACCTTCAGGTTGAAAGTCCGACGCGCTAACCACTAGACCACCGTGCCGCCCACAATAGAATAGCATTCCATTAATCCATGCACAGGCTGTGATTGGAGCCTGTGGCTTGTAGACGCCTTTGCATTCATCATACCAATTCTGACAGTATTGATTAAATGTAACTAAGGGCGCTTACCATTTGTCAGAACTGGCTGGCCGGACCGCTCAATTGGTAAATATTATTCAACTATTTGCCAGAACTGGTCGGCCAAACTGGTAAATTTGGAAATAGTATGCACCCTTTTGATGGAATGGTAGTAAAAAGTCTTCAAAAAGATGCATTCTAGTTACAGACGGCCCTGTCTGGCTTGCCAGTTCTGACAAATGGTAAGTGCCCAAAGTCCACAGGCAGAGTGTGAGCATAGAGTGCAGAGAGCTGTGTACCCTCAGGATTACTACTAGTCTGTGAATCTTAGTGCAAATCTGAAGTTTGTTTTATTCACTGTTTGTTGGTAAGAAAACGTTCTACAACTTTTAACCCTATTCGGCCTGAGCTTTTTTTGAGTTCCTGAGCCTGGGGGGGAGGGGGGGGGGACACATTGTGCCCCCCCCCCCCCTCGTAACTTCAAGAACATTAAGGCTATGACAATGAAACCTAGAGGGTACATAGTACGTCCAATACCGTCTCCTTTGCGGTCCGCACAATGGAACGATGACCTCATATGACGTAGTTATTAGGTAATTAGTTATACGGCCGCCATCTTGGATCCGCCATATTGGATTTCTGAAATTTTTTAAAACCTCTTAAAAACCGTCCAAATTGACTCAAAATTAATCAAAACCAATAAATATACGCTAAATGACTTAAAAATGTAAAAGTTATAGCAATAAACAGTGTTTTTCTTAATTCAAAGGTACAAATATGCAAATTTCGAAAAACATGGCTGTCAGAAACTTGTTGCCATGGAAACATCAAGTCACGTGATCAAGAAATTGTCAAATCAAATTGTTGCCAGATAAATTTTAGGAAAAGTCACAAAGTTTGATGGCGTTTGAATACATATTAAAAAAGTTATGAATGTTTAAAGTTACCGCGGGCACTTTGTGCCCCCCCCCCTCCCCCCCCAGGCCAAATAGGGTTAAGGTGAGTTTAGTTTTCAGATCAAGCTGTTTTATTTTATCAGGCAATGAGTAGTTACAAATGGAGTTCCTGGTTTTTAATAATGTGCACAACTGTCTTATTATGTTATTTATTGGTATGTTGTCTTGATGTTTTTGCAGGTATTACCCACAGTAGATATTGACAGCTTCTCAGACACTGCATCTTCTTCACCAAGTTTACCTCATATTAGTGTAAGTTGAACTGGGAGCGTACCATTGACATGGAAAAATCAGACATTTTAGTAGTATCTAATCAAAATTTATGCATCATTCTGTTTGAAAATATCAGGAATTCCCTTTTTGTTATCTTTTTGTTTTTTGTGCATTGTTGAATGGTATAGTTACATTTCATTACCTTTCCTCTCTAAAACTCAATTTTAATAATAATTATTATTGTTGGGTTATCACCCTAGATGTTCACTGCAGGATGATTATAAACTAAGATTAAAAAATAAAATACAAAAACCTCAAAGCAGGACTTTTTTTGCAAAATACACACTGCACCACCAAAGCTTTCTGTCAAAGAGATTTCATTTGAATGGTCACACTATAGACTCAAAAGGTAGAACCACCTTGTACAGCATAATAAACAGTACCACAGGAAAGTACTGCTCAATAGTTTTCATTTGAATGGTCACACATTAGGATTTCATCCACAGACTCAAAAGTTAGAACCACTTTGTACAGCATAATAAACTGTACCACAGGAAAGTACTGCTCAATAGCTTTCATTTGAGTGGTCACACATTTGGATTTCATCCAGATTGACTCAAAAGTTAACCACCTTGTACAGCATAATAAACAGTACCACAGGAAAGTACTGCTCAATAGGTTTCATTTGAATGGTCATGCTTTAGGAATGCCGATTGCATCCACAAAAATGAAACCATATTATTTAAATAAAATTTTCACTTCCAGTAGCATTCTTTGAAAGACTATTTTATGTAAGGATTGAAACTTAAGTTGTTGTCATTCCAGAATAGTGTTCATCAACCTTTGATAAACTTGAGAGAGGTTTTGCCATATATTTCAGTGATTTTTATTGTAACTTTCAATATTATACTTTACTTCAGGACATACCACATCCTGTTTCTCGTCCTGATGATTGCGAGTACCAGGAATTCAGAAATTTTGTGGCAGTGACAGAGACTGGGCCCCAGGAGAGGGAGGAAGGACAGGTATGTCATGAAGACTACTAAGATGCTTTCACTACAAGAGTGGCTACGATCAAGGTTTTAAAATTTTACTTTTATAAAATACTGACAAAGAGAAACAAACGGACTTTCTTCTTTTTGTTTTTGTAAAGTGAAATCAGGAAAACTGTGCTTAGAACCCTGAACAACCTAAAAGATGTGGCAAAGTGTATTGCATTTTAGCACCAATAATGCATGTTTGTTGAATGTAGTGGGATTTCTTACAAGGGAAGGGACCACCTGAATTACCAGGAAAGAGGGTCGAGGAGTATGAGTAAGATTCATTTATTAATTAAATATTAACTGATTTAATTTTTAAAAAAAATTGCCAACGCCGACAAGCTGTTGCTAAAGAGACGTTACTCACACGAGGAGAGATTTATTTCCAGGCTTTAGATGATGATGATGACTTTCATAGAATTCCAACTCCTCAGCATCCTTTAACACTGGAAGGTTTCACTGGAGTGGAAGAGCAGCCATACAATGGCCCCCCTTTTCCACCTGTGCATCCCCCTGTATCTGTGCAGCATGCAGGGGGGGTTCTTGAAGCCGACACTCGACAAGAGGAAGCTCTCCAAGAGAGAGCTATGGAATGGTAAGATTTACTTGTGCTTGACATCCACCAGATTAGAGTTACTTCATGTTTTAGTGTTATTTTTATATATCCTTGATGTTTATACAAGTTCAGAACATGGCAGCTTTTCTAGTATGCGACTAAGCTTGCCTGAGAGAGGCAGTCAATCAAATGTTTGACTGAGAAAAAAATGTCAAAAGACGTTTTTACTGGGAATTTACTAGTAAAAACGGTACCTATACTTTTGTGAATATTGTTTTATCAAAATATCTGAGGCTTTTCTACTGCACTTGATCGACTAATATGTTAAAGATACTACAATGTTGGCAGGATTGAACAAGAACTCTTGGCGCGTATAGTGAGCGAAATGAACCAACCAATGCCTGACCCTACCATCCTGTCAAGACCCCAAGCCACCCCAGAGAGTAATACTCCTGTATCTGAGCCTGAAGATGAGGATGCTGATATTCTTGGTGAGTTGGAAATCTGGTTTATTGTAAATAAATGCTTCATTAGATGCAGTGTTGTAATACAGTACAATACTCTGCTGATTTCAGGCTGTGGTTTTCATAAGTCCGTTGCTGGTTCTTAGTTCTACAAATATATTTACTTATACGAGCCTTTTTTCTGATTTAGCTGCCACGATAGGTCTGGGTGGAATTCAGCTGTTTGTTGATGCTGGTATACCAGTGGATCGCGATCTTGTTACTAACTTGATTCGAGAAGTTATAGCTGAAAACGTTTCTACAATTCTTGGTCATCCAAAGCCAAGAGCCAGGCCTCTTTCTTCTAGAGTAAGTACTTTTTCTTTTAATGTTTGCAGTTTGATGGACTATCTGATGCTTAATCCGATCTTGCAACTTTATTTTCAGCAATCAGCCCTGGAGGAAGAACAGCCTTCAAGCACCCCTTCCGCCAGGGGAACACCACTTGCAACCCCCACTCCCACCCCGGATTACACACCCCCACAGTCAGAAGTGAGTGCTCATGAATCAACAGTGCTAGCAACTCCCGTACGCACCCCCACCCCTTCAGTAACAAGTGAGGAGTCGGCTCTATCGGAAAACAGAGAGGAAGAGAAAGCACTTGAACCAATCAGAAAAAAGCAAGATAGAGAAGAGGAGACTGGTGAACAGGTTGGTTTTCACACAATTGTTGGTATACTTATACCTAGGCCATACATATACACGTAGTGATTATATGACGGAGGTGCAGGGCAGGTCAAATTACTTTCTTTTCTGTTTATTGCAGGTCTCTGAAGCAAAAACGCCTGTATCTACCCCAGTCCCCACACCACCTCCTGCCCAATCGCCTCCGGCCAGTATATCTACACCTGAGCCCTCGATACAAGAGCCAGAGGTATCTCAGGACACACCGGTTCCTACTCCTACACCATCTATTGTCGTGAAAACGCCAACGCCGGAGCCAGGGCCCGAGCCTGAGCTGAGCATGTAAGTAGCTGCAGTGTTGTACAAGATCTACATTCACTCAGATTCACTCCTTTCCTCCCTCGGGAAAATATATTAGTTGAACTTGATCAAACCACATCACATGAGCGGTAGGCACAGTTAAGTGTATTGTGCGACTGAAATATCTTCTAACAACAGATTTGGAGCCACGTAGTCATCCGCAACCAGAGGATAGTTTCTTGAGGGAGGAATGAAAAGAGCCTTGAATTAAACTCCAAGCTTCTTTTTGATTCCCTAAGTGGTTTTATTGAAGAAAACGAAAGGTTTAGTCCGCGCTTATATCTCAAGTTCACTTTGAATAACCCTAATAACTCTGCTTTCTTACTTCTATTTAACAATATTTTAGAACGGCTGAAGAACCTAGTCAACCTAAAGAACCATCTGTCAGTCAAAAGGAACTCACACCACCTAAGCCCGCGCAACCTTCAGTCAGCAGTCCATCGAGCTTATCATCTGCCACCCTGGGTACAACGACATTAACTACTGAGGAGGAGATGTCTGAGGGAGAAATGATCCAGGTTAGTGTTCCACCCTCCCCTCCCTTATTATTTAAAAGTTTTGGTTGCGTTATTGAAGCTCGAAGTTTGTCATATTTAGTTAGTCGTTTGTGCAAATTGCCTGCGCATTTATTAATTTCTTTTGAATTGTACAAAAAAATCGTGTTCTTTTGAAAACAGTTGTCTCCTGTAAAAAAAACCTTAAGGTAAAACAAATTAATATACGGTTAGGCTCAAGCTTGGAGCCTGTGGTTTCGTGTACGTTTAACATCAGTAAAAATAAAGAAAATAAAATTGAACATTACAAGGTTGTAAGAGTCCCAGCTGACAGGAACCAGACCAGTTGCCTTTTTACAAGCTTGGCCGAGCAGAGCAGGACACGTGACCACTCTGCCACACTGACTTCTGATTTGATTATTTTTTACAGCCGTATGTACACGCAGGCGCGTACAGTGAGGGAGAGTTTGCCATCTCACCAGGTATTGTTCGACTGGCGGCCGAAAGAAAACTTCCATTACAAGGAGACTGGGACTCAACCATTTTAGGACAAGACCAAGGTGAGGGTTTATCTGTTAAATTACAGCAACTGCGATACAGGATCTTGTGTTATTTAGGGCTCATGTCTCGAGTTAACTTACTATCTTTGTTTCCTTAGTTACAAGGTGTTTTGGTGCTTGAAGAAATGCGATTAAGTCCGTGTAACTTGTAATCTTGTCAATAAATGACATGGTATACCTTACCTATAGTATCATTTGGTCCCCAGATAGTCGTAACGAGCTTATGAGAAACGCGATGAACGGTATCTTACAACGTGGAGAAGACGGGAAAAAACATCACCATGGCAACAGCAGCAGCAGCGTGAGCGATTCTCCATATCAGGCCAGCTCTGCCAGCACTCTGAGAGACACTGAGGATATCAAAGAGGTAACGCTTACTATCCTGAATTAGTAGGAGAATTCCTGCCCTGAGTAGCGATTCACACTAAAACTGCTGTCAACACTTTTTCTACTTTTTCTTATTTAATTAAAATAAACTATTTCACTCTTTCTTATTTAATTAAAATAAACGTATTTGTATAATGAAGCCGATTACCATTAATTTATTAAGATGGTTATATTCTAGAATTCGAAGAGTTCCGGTCTTCGTTTTGAAAGCCACTCGAAGTCCGTTACACTGTTACAAATGTTCAAGTGCATTTCGAGTTTAAAGACACAAAGTCCCATTTTTTAAGCAAAGAAAAGAAGGCTCAATAATGATCCGTGTTTCCTTTTCCAGGACTCAACCACAGACTTCAGTGACAGGGAACCGGGTGAAATACGGCCTCGAGATCCAATGGCTGTCCTACTGAGCCGCATTCAGAGTTATAGGCGGCCAGCGGACAACAGTGCCAGTGATGGAGAGTTTGATCTGCGCATGCCTGATCCAGGCCAGGGAAACAGTGGATTAAAGGAGCCAGGTGAAATAAGTGAGTGATACGTTAGTATAAAAATAAAAATAAAAATAAAAATAAAAACAATATGTGCAAGGATGTTCGGCGTCAAAAGTAGTTCTTTTAACTTATTTGTTACATTCACTGCGATGGATTATATGTTAAACAGGACATCTTTTCCCTTCCCCCTTTGCTGTTTCACTGCTGCTGAAGAACACATAAAGCACTGGGCATGATTTCTTATTTGCCCTTGATACCAAACATTCCACAATAAAATGAATGTGTCTCCATGGTTTTGTCGCATCAGATTCCACCATTTTTCGCATAACTTTCTCACTCACTCACTCACTCACTCTCTCTCTCTCTCTTTTTTTTTCAGTCCCTGGGAATCTCTCTCCGGGTGAAGTGGTAACATGGGAACCTCCGGGTGCAGTGAGAGTTCCCCCTTCTCCTTTCCCTGGAGAATTGACACTGGATGACGGGCCTGCGGATGTGAATAAGGCGAAACTGATCACAGTCGTTCAAGAAGTCGCTCCGAGAACGGCCGACGGAGAACCGAGTCACAACGACCGTTCTCTTCACGCCTCCGACTTGCTACCAGGAACCCTCGGCACAGAAAATTCTTACACCAGTTCACAACAACAACACTCTAAGCCGAGAGTGATTCAGGTCGAAGAAAGGGATAGTGATCTTTCAGAGGCGAGTTTACAAAACACTTACTCAGTTGAAAGGCGCAGAGAAGAAGCTTCAACACTGGATGTTGATAACGAGCAGAAAGAAAAAGAGGTTAAGGCAAGCGAGCAAGACAGATTAGACAACGAGGGAGAAAGAGATGATGTCTTTAAACTAGATGAGGAAGAAGTTGATCCTCAACAACCAACTAAAATCCAAGTAACTTTACCATCAGTTGATACCAATAATGTTCATGAAGAAAGCTCGATAGCAAGTGAACTTCAGGACACTTTTGGTGATGTTTCATCCATTTCTGGAGGAGATTTTTGAGTGCATTCACAGTGGCAATAATTATTTATAGTAAAAGTGATTGAAGAAAGCGTCGACGCTGTTGTGAGTTTTTTTGTGTGTGTGTCTGATAGAGCGGTTTTTGTTTCACTTCCGAAAGTAATTCTGTATTTTGTAAAGAGCGAAATCGTACATAAATAGAAAGAGTGCTTTTTAAAGTCTCTGGTAGGTCAGACTTTGCG
Source organism: Cladopsammia gracilis (assembly GCA_022457155.1). Lineage (NCBI taxonomy): Eukaryota > Metazoa > Cnidaria > Anthozoa > Scleractinia > Dendrophylliidae > Cladopsammia > Cladopsammia gracilis. The sequence goes on from JAJGOT010000261.1 coordinate 161,945, forward strand.
GGAAAAATACGTTTATCAATGATGCATATGTTCTTTACAGTACGGCTACTGTTACCGGTGTCACCCAGACAAAGTTAACCAATCACAAAGCAGAACGAGAACAATAGATTCCAACATTTACTGCGCAAAGCTCCCACATGGGATATATGTGCACAGGGAAACGTCGAGTACAGAACAATGAAATTTCAACTTGTTCGTTCGCGATGAAAATAGATCAATACAAGATTTGGCTGTACAGCGTTGGATTTTCAATTAACTTCGATTATTCCCCTTTTGAACTTGACCAGTCTTAACAGCGCGATTTGGAAGGTAATAACGGCGATATTAGAGAGCTTAAGCAACCACAACGGTGACGGCAGCGAGAACGGCACAAAACAATAGGTTTAATGAGCAAAAACAATGCCTCTCCACGTGTTGCACGTGCGTTTTACATTTTGGTACATTTCTTTGCCGTTCCCTGTAAAGCAACAACGTCAAATGATCAAATTATAGGTTTTGTGGAGAACGTGAACACGCGGCGGTTAATTTTCCTTTCTCCATTTGAACTGGTAAGCCATTCCTTCAAATTTAGGTCCTGGACAATCCAGACACATGAGACAAACTTAACAAATTGGCACAACTGCAAAGTAGTTCAAAAAAGCGCGAATCCTTTTTTCAAGTGACGTTTTTCATGGCGTTGCCGTCGTCGTTGCTTAAGCTCTCTAATATTTTTGCATTGCGACGAATGAAAAAACGGAAAAACCTCTGCAAATATTTGCTAAAATTACACTCCTTTCCAGCATAGGTATGTTTACAGCCCAGTCAGAGTACCCTGCCATATCGATTACATTCTGTGCTACGCGACAGGTGTGCGATTAGTTTCTGCGTCTGAGGTGTGTGATTACAAGCCAGTCACGTCACAGGCAGCCCAAGCTCACATCACGAGAAAGCGAAGGGTTAATTATTAGCGGTGTGTGAGACGGGACGTGACTCTTCGATGAAAGCGGTATTGGGTTACACGGAGGCCGTTTTAAAAATGGGGAAAAAATAACGTAGATTTCGAACGCTTAATACGGCTTGAAATACCCCGAAGGACAAAAGAATACACCAGAGGTGAGTTCAATAGAATCACTTTATTGAATTAATGCCTAAATTTCGCTTTATTAAGCGTTCGAAATCTACGTTATTTTTTCCCGATACAAAGTCTTAAATTTTTAAAACGGCCGCCGTGTAACCCAATACCGCTTTCATCGAAGGGTCACGTCCCGTCTCACACACCGCTAATAATTAACCCTTCGCTTTCTCGTGACGTGAGCTTGGGCTGCCTGTGGTCACGTATCGTTACTATACGGCCGATACTCTTTTTTCTCTTTAACTTATAAATTTTATTTCTGCTTGATCGTACTGCCAGAACCCAACGCGTGAAACTCAAATTTTAAAAAGACGGTGGAAATCAAAGATCCGACAGCGCATGAAAATAATTAATCACGGCGGCGAACAAGCCGTGTTTTCGTTGTTTTCAAATCCGTCACGCGTTTTTAATTTGCCTAAATTATGACCGTCGCTTTCACTAGTACTTATGCAGTTAATAATGTCTTCCTAAGCTGGCGTCACGTGTATTTATGTACAGCCGTCGCATTCCCTATTTTTACACAGTGTGGAGTTTCTTTTTCATTAATAGAGAGCTTAAGCAACGACGACGGCAACGCCATGAAAAACGTCACTTGAAAAAAGGATTCGCGCTTTTTTGAACTACTTTGCAGTTGTGCCAATTTGTTAAGTTTGTCTCATGTGTCTGGATTGTCCAGGACCTAAATTTGAAGGAATGGCTTACCAGTTCAAATGGAGAAAGGAAAATTAACCGCCGCGTGTTCACGTTCTCCACAAAACCTATAATTTGATCATTTGACGTTGTTGCTTTACAGGGAACGGCAAAGAAATGTACCAAAATGTAAAACGCACGTGCAACACGTGGAGAGGCATTGTTTTTGCTCATTAAACCTATTGTTTTGTGCCGTTCTCGCTGCCGTCACCGTTGTGGTTGCTTAAGCTCTCTAATGTATTTCTTGACAAACCCGACATGACATGCAAAACGAGTAAGAACGTGAGGGATTGGGCCTCCATCCGCTTGCTGATCTTTCGAGCCTTCTGATTGGTCTGCGGCGAGACAGGACTAGTTGCGAAAGCGTCGAGAGTTTCGTCATTTACAAAATCGTGTTCCGTAGGATCTAATCTCTGTACAGTTTGGCTAAAAAAGAAAAAAAATATAATTTATTGTCGCTTAAAATATGGGTGATAACGACGCGAAATCCACAAAGCCGTTTAAACAGCGGAAAAGCTTTGGTAAGTGATGTTAGCCATTTTGTTGCTGTGTTTAATGTTTGCATGTATGTAGAAGCATTGTTGTTGTTTAAACCACGTTCATACGCTGCTCTTTCTCTTATTTTAGTCAGTCGTAGAGATGAGGTGGCTGGAATTAGAGCAAAGTTCCCATCGAAAATACCAGTAAGTATTGAAATATAGAAGATATTGGTCAGTTGTTGTGTTTTGTGAACCCAACCACTGGTAAACAACGTGTCTCTTTCACTTGCAAATGATTTTCGCGAGCTTATTGCCTTTTATATTTCTCGCTGTAGGTAATTGTCGAAAGATATCACAAAGAAAAAGATCTTCCTTTACTCGACAAGACAAAATTTCTCGTTCCACAAGAATTAACGATGAGCCAATTCGTCACTATAATTAGGTGAGTGTTAGTAGAAAAGCATATTATTTGAGTGTATTAATGCTCCCATTTGAGTAAAAAAAAACTTGCTCGAGCCGATTCTTCTCTGCACGTTCTTGTGTCATCAGAGCACGTTTATTTGACCTGCAAGCTGAAGCTCTTATTACTATTACTAATCGCCCTTAGTTGTTGCAAAATATGGATATAATCATATATACAGAATCTGTTTGTGAAGGATTCCAGTTTAACATCTTTTGATGTTATGGATTCAGAAAGTGGGCTTAAGACTTGTATATAAGCTTCAAAATATGGACAGAAAACTTCGAAGTAAAATTTAATATAACGGCAAATTATTTTCAATTTTAACCTTGTTATCTTAGGTCACAAACATATCAAGAGAATACTTCCCTTGCAAAACGCAAGATGTTAGTTTCTAAAACATGAGATCTTGTTGCTACAGGTACAGGTACTGTACATGCAATGCACCATGCTGGGGGCAATAATTGAGCTAAAACAACATAACCATTGTTGCATGTGTGTGCAAGTTGTTTCTAAAGTTACATTATCGCGTTCGAATAACGCAATGGAAAGATTTCCGTATAACCCCATACATTAGTTATGCATACTTTTCTCAAAATTAAAACAAAAGCCAAAACAATAAAACGCCTGAAGAAAAACAATAGCGCATATACGTATAATTAATGTATGGGGTTGTACGGAAATCTTACCAAACGCAATCCTAATTTCGTGTTGGTTGTCCTGTGGTTTATGTGCAGTAAAATGTGAGATTTTTTGGTAGACGGTCTTCCAAATGGCTGCCCCCATTGTTTTTTTTCAGGGGCTCCTTTCTGCTGGAAATTCCTTCGAACGCGTCTCCATAATCTGTGATTACTGCTAGTATTAAAATCTTGACTAAACTTTTTGGCGAGCGAATCAACTAACAAAACTGAAAAATTATTTAGTTTTTGGGAGCTGTAAATTAGAAAATCTATTTCTTGTTTTACTGAGTTAGAACTGTGATTTCTGCCCGAAAATTGGCAAGAATTCGTACACTAAATAATACTTATTGAACTATTAAAAAAAAAATAAAGTATGCTTCAAATGTTTGAAACCCATTGTGTAACTTTGTTAATACCCATCAGGATTTTTAGTTGGGATTTTTTTAGTCTAAACAGGCACAATTCTGGTTATCCTTTTTTTGAAACTTGATGGAATCAAGAGTCAAACAAAAACTTGTTTTAAATTTATGAGAACATCAATACATGAGCAAAAATAATACATAATACATAAATTCATTGACAAAGGTTTTCTCTTACTGTTTGAGGCCGTAACTGAATATCCTTTTGACGAGAATTAACTGTTTGTTTGCGGCTGTAACTGAATATCCTTTTGACCGGAATTGACTGTTTTTTACAGGTCATTTAGATCTGTTTCAGTAGATCCGGTCTTAGATGCAGAACAAATTTTCAACTGGATTTTCACTAGTTTTAAACTCTGTGACAATAGAGCAAAGCAGTTTTGTTGCTTTTGGATCAGAAAGATTCTCATGATGTTGTCTCACAGATGAGATACTTTCTCAAGATTGATGTTTCTAGACTTGTTTCTTATTTTTGCCAGATTTATAAAATGCGAGTGTTGCTAAAGGTAAAAGTTGTTTTGATTTTTTTTTTAGGAATCGCATGTCATTATCATCAACACAAGCATTTTACCTTATTGTGAACAACAAAAGTTTAGCAAGCATGTCAATGACCATGGCCGAAGTTTACAAGGAAGAAAAAGATGAGGATGGATTTCTGTACATGGTTTATGCTTCTCAAGAAATGTTTGGTTTATGACATGCAGGAATTACAGCTTGTAATTGTACCATGATGTATTGCATTCTGACAACAACATGTTAATGCATTTTAATCCCCAAAACTCTATATTTGGATGTGGATATATCTCTGTGAGAATTAAGTATGGTGCCTTATTCCAGATCATCTATGCGTGAGTTCCTCAAATCTGAAAGACGTTAATGTGAAAGATACTGGATTTAAAGCACCTTGTCAAAAACTCTGAATCTATCAGGTTAATGAATTACAGCATAAATTACTAAGTTGCAGTCATACTTTATTTTTAGTTTTACAAGTCATATAGTGCCGTTTGGCATTCATAGTTATGCACACTCTGCCACACATTGTTTGGATTTTATCACAAACAGAGTTTGTTTTGAATTGTGTTTCATCATTAGGGTGCATTAAGTTGCTCTTACCATTTCAGAGCAAGAATACACAGAATAGAATATCCAAGCCACTAGTTTATACATTAAAACATAACTAGAAAGTTATGTTGTCAAGAGCTCTCATTGGTAAAATATGAGTGACAGATCTGTATGCAGGATATTTGACAAGCGATTGTAATTACCCATACAGATCTTAAATATTTTATCTCACTTAAATAATAATAATCGAACAATGGTGCTAAGGTTTATAAGTGGTAATACAGAGTATGCAGGCTACTTAGTATTCTGTATTAACAATTCACATGTTATTGTTAATTGATTTACTATTGATCCTGCACATCCTTTGAAAGAAAATCAGCCTGCTCCATGTCCTGTTGGTTTCACTTTGTAGTTTGAACAAAGTTCATCACGTGTTCAAATTTTTGTTATAAAACCGCAAGTCGACCACAAGATGAGTAACGTCGTACATTCAAAGAAATACAGTTCTAATTCTGTAACTTTTAATTGAACAGGAAGAACTGTTTTTGTAGGAAAGGTATTACTCTGAGCACATTTGAGGTGAGTTAAAATTCATTCATTGTAAGTTTAAAGTTACATGACATAACTGATCATGTTGTCAATTTGAGGTCAACAAAATTGGATCATGTCATGAAATTTTTTTGAACCATGGAATGAAACCAACAGTATGTGAAGTGGGCTGATTTCAAGCCATTTCAATGGACTTGCGGGATCAATAGTAATATTTATTATTGATAGCTTTAAACGATTATTCTTATTCTAGAATACAGCCAGCTGAATGCACGGTCAATTTATTTTTCTTGCATGGTAGTTACTACAACATGTGATATATTTAAAAGGGCTACTGGAAAGAACATCCTCAATAAGATTTAGATGGAAATACTCCAACTAGGGCAAAAACTTTACTTTGAAGGAAAAAAAATTTGGCCTGAGAATCCCTCTCAATAGCTCTTAAGATCCCCTGGATAATTTTTGCTGGTTAATTTTTTTTAATAGTGGCAATGTTCCTGATTGGTTCATGGCTGTATTTGTGGAGCATATCTACCAACTGGGATTACTGATGAAAATATTCTGGAATGCCGATTGTGTTGCAACAAATCAGATTTTAGTAAAAGGCATTAACTCATTTATTGCTCTGGTCTCTTGTCGTTAAACTCGTTACTTGTCACTCTTTTAATACTCTACTCTCGTGTTAAATGTTACAAGATCTTACATGACATTGCTTATCATCAACATTCCAAACATATTTTCACCGTGCTGTAAGACTTACCTTACAGCTTATGGTCTTGGAGCATTTTTTTTAATGAAACATTAAACAGTTTTACTCAGATTTAATAAGGAGCAGATTTAAGTATCCACAATGTATTCTGCTCTGTATCAGTTGTAGTATAGTTAATTTATTATCAAAGGAACGATTTTGTTTTTATATTATGTAACTTGGGATCATTTATTTTAAATGTGAACATAAGTGTTATGCCCAGAGGTACTAAGACAAAAGAGTAAACTGTGGACTTGAATCAGTCCGAATTTACACCTTACCTAATTTAACTTAAAGAGAATGTGATCTCGCAGTAGTTTGAATTTAGCTTTACATAATCCATATAAATCTTCCTTTTTTTATTTCTGCTAAAAATAAACTGTTTAAGTGCAAATTATTTCTGCCTGATATCTTGTTGTCAATTTGCTATTCTTTTAATTCAGTCTTAATCTGAAACAATCCAAGTTAGTTACAAATCAATCTGGAAACAGTGGATATACAGTGGATATACAGTGGATATACAGTGGATATCAAGTGGATACACTGCAGTCACTCTTTTGTGGATTCTGATTTATTTTTGGAATGCAAAATTGTGAATTAGACGCCCCATATATGAAGCCCAGTTGTAATAAATGCCCGGGCGTTTCATCGAGTAGTTTTTTTTGGTGATGTATGTATAAAGAGCTTTCATTTTAACAAATAGAGAAAGTCGAACTTCATAAAACACGACAAGCATTTGAGAACACGATGTGAGAATTGAGAACTTTAAACCGGTTCTTCTTTCTCTATTCATATTTGTGAAGCCGGTTTGATTCAGTTTTCATTCTCCAACTTCAGGCATGACTAACTGGCTTATTTGGCATAGTTGTTAATTAAAATTGAGAGGCAACATTTTTCCGGGAGCCTTTAGTAATAAAACACATTCTTATAGTCACGTGACCTGTAATTGAACGTCAACAGGTATATATTTCAGGGTAAAATGGGGCACATAAAATCAAATTCAAGTAAATCATTTTGGATACTGCTTATGCTTACATATTAGGTGCTCGTTATGAATTAGCCTTATATGCATGTCCAAGCTTAATAGCAATGACGTAATTAAAGAAAATATGTCACGTGACTTGCAAAAATTCAGATACCACCTTACAAGGCAGAATGATACTGCTTACGCTTAATTAAAAAATTTAATTACAAATATTTTCAGTCATGATTGGTGAATCATGTTGAGCGGGTTCGTAGCTGTCCAAACGGGTCGCGGCTAAAAGAGATGACTCAAAAGGACCTCATTAAATATTCAACACTAACATCAAACGATGTTTTCCCTGATCCGAAGACTGTAGTGTAAAGAATATTTAATGAGGTCCTTTTGAGTCATCCCTTTTAGCCGCGACCCAACGATGTCTGTGATTGGCAACGATACAATTGATATATCACTTGAACAATTCCCTATCCCAGCAGGACAAATCTATTGTTTTCTTAGCGAATCCCAGACATCGTTTAAACAAGTGCAGGATTACCGACCATGTTAAGTTGTTAGGTCCATCGAACTATGATGTTAATTTCATTGATTCGTTTCCCGTTTTAATTGTTCACGACTAATGACCCCGGCATTGTGCCGCGTGTATTGTTTTCGTTGCCATCAAGCAAGATATTGTATAAAAATCACTTTTGTCACGTTCAAGTAAACGAAAGGCTGATTTCTTTTCGTTATTAGAAATATCGGAAACCATTGTATCGCAAATGAGTTGTAAAGTAACTTGTGTATTTCAAGTGGTACTGAAAGTGGTATCAGCATCATCATTGTGCTTTAGCAGTTCTCGGAGTGCAAATTCAATTCAGCCACGCAATTCGAGCAGTGCAGTTGAAAGTGAAGGTCAGCATTCCCTTGGTTCCCCAACTCAAAACGTGAACCGGCTAAAATTTGATAATTTGAACTACAACATCTTAGTCTTTATATATTTACCTTTATGATATTTCGGCATTCGATTAATCATTGAAACATTAAAGTCCTTGTGTTTGCTGCTCTTAAATTTATCAACACATAGTTGAAAACGCCGCAAGCCGTTAGTCTTATTTTTGTTTAACAATCAGATAAGAATTTTCAGGTCTAGTTAAAAAAAACTGTCTCAGCTGATTGTTTAGACAAGATATTTTACGTATATTTTCTATCAGTGTTGAATACTGTTTCGATATCACGACCTGTGATACATCCCTTACTTATGATTGGCTGACCTGTGATACATCCCTTACTTATGATTGGCTGACCTGTGATACATCCCTTACTTAGTGATTGGCTGACCTGTGATACATCCCTTACATAGTGATTGGCTGACCTGTGATACATCCCTTACTTATGATTGGCTGACCTGTGATACATCCCTTACTTATGATTGGCTGACCTGTGATACATCCCTTACTTAGTGATTGGCTGACCTGTGATACATCCCTTAGTTAGTGATTGGCTGACCTGTGTTACATCCCTTACTTATGATTGGCTGACCTGTGATACATCCCTTACTTATGATTGGCTGACCTTTGATACATCCCTTACTTAGTGATTGGCTGACCTGTGATACATCCCTTACTTAGTGATTGGCTGACCTGTGATACATCCCTTACTTATGATTGGCTGACCTTTAAAGCATCCCAGTCGTGTGGGAGTGAACTGCGGGTTACTTGTTGTGTACTTAGGAGACACAGTAATGATATGGTTGAATTTGTTTTCGCAGTGTTTGTACGTGAGGAAGATGGAATTGTTTGACATTAACATGCAATGCTGGTATGTGTTATTAGATTATTAAAATTACATTGCTTTTCGATGATAACAATATATATTTTTACAACTATGAAAGTCCTGGGCGCCCTGCCTCCCTTCGACCATAAATTTTGATGAAAAGATTTGGCAGGACTACATGTCAAATGGCACTAACAGCATTTCTTAATTCACTGCAATGTAATTCACAGTACCGGGTACCACTGAGTTATAACCAGAGACGATTATTCTTTTTTATCGCTCCAAAGGGTGCAGGGTGGGGGGTGGGGTTGGGGGTGGGGGGGATATTCAAGCGGGAGGGAGTAATTAATTCCAACATGGGTTACTTTCATTAATGTTGGACGGGAATGAAAACTCGTTCTGTGCGTGTTTTATGTTAGTTAGTCAATTCAACATGCTAACTATTTGATTATTTTTATTTCCCATTAAAGCCAGATCCAAAGCAAACTTTTCAGCATTACATCAAGATCCCAGACCTCGCGCCATGGCTTAATTTGATTTTTTTCTTTTGCTTGATGTGAATACCAGTTTCTACGAAACTTTAAACTTTTTGTCAATATTGGAAAGTATATTGTTACAAACAGCAACAACCAACAAAATATAACGCTGAAATGTTAACAGAAATTTCCTTTTTTATTTTGATAAATTATAACTAAAAAGTATTGTATTTTTTCTATTACTTATTTATTATATGACCTCTAAGTGTTTATTATTAAAGGAACGTCCTTTTTTACTGTCTTTTATAGTTCGTTATCTCAATTCTTCATTTTATAAAATGTCTTTTAACAAGAGAAGTCTCTTGCTTATAATAATAAAATCAGTAATCAAATGTCCCACTTTGTACGAGTGACTCTTCTTTTGACTCAGATAAATACTGTTATTCTCAGTTCTCCTATTGACTCAGATAAATCCTGTTATTCTCAGTTCCGTCTTCTTTTTGACTGAAAGGAATCTGTTTAAGACTAAAATGCTTGAAACCTTTGATGATACTCCGCTGATTCTTGTGTAATATCTTGTTTACTCTGGAAAAATACGGTGTCCGTGCACGTGGAACTGGGAACGAACACGTGTTACTATCCCAGCATTCACCTCTTCTTTGCCGACTCGCTGTATTGGCCTCGTAACTCGAGGATCACCGTCAACAGTTTGGCGTATTCTCGGCCACATTGTTTGTTGATTGCGTCATGGAGCTGTCTCGAGTACCATCGCAGATATTCTTTCTTGATATAATAAAGGTCTATCTACAAAAAGAAAAAAACATTTCTTGTTAAATAAATGCGACTTAGCTTCTTTGACCAGCTTCAGGCAAGTAAAGACGGTTATTTTTCTGCATGCGAATACAACATTAGTTTTAGTAATTTCACCAAATTAAAGAGATGAAACACGCAGAACTACTGTACAAGGACAAGCGCTTTGATTTTTTACCGTACCCAAATTCGCAATTAGCCAATCAGAAGCCTAGTCTACTGTCCTGATATCCTACGATATCAAGTCACTGACCTGATAGTGCACGATTTTACGGTTCCAAAAGTTCCTCCAACTGAACGTTTGAACTGCTGAAGCGAGTATTTCGAGCTTTCATGTGACATTTACACTATTTATGTGTTCGTTCCCTGGGCAAAAGACTTGTAAAATTATTTCTTTGGCATACACTGTGATTTTCTCGTTTTCAAATGCCGATAATTGTTTTGCAGAGAAGGGTTTTATCCATATTTTGCTACTACGATTTCTCACTTTGCTCTCTGTGTATAAAACTAAAAGTAATTTTTTTTTTCATTCATCACTTTTTGCGCCGTTTGTTGACTCGTATTATATTATTATTGGATGCCTGACAGATTTTATTACCGTAGCTGCTAAGAATATCACTGGATTTTGGGCTGAATTTTGGCTCGTTTGGACTCGCCATGGGTATTTTTAATCGACAGCTGCGTCTCGCCAAAATACGAACCATGGCTCCACTAAACCCGCCTGATAACAAGTATGCCGCCGAAGTGTACCAGAAAGGTACGATTATACTGAGGTATAAATGGCCCCTATAATTAACTGAGAAAAAAATTCAAATCTCGCTGTTTTTTTAAGCGAACGAAGCAACATTGAATTTTTTGAGCTAATAAACAGTTTTTCCATGATCTCTATCAGCTAGGTAATTTCTTTTATAAGCCCCCCTGCCCCTAATCAAACAAGTGAGCGCGGAACCACTTCTTTTGTAGTCTATTTCAGTCCCTTGACTCACCTCTGATCTTGAAACGATCATCCTCAGTATCTCTGTTTCATTGGCATCTTTAATTTTCTTTGCGAAATACAGTGGAGGGTTTTCGACATGTAATACTGAAATACAAGGATCAAAGAATCAAAGAGGTTATTCAGCTGAAAGTTGTGCAATAATGTTTGTTATTATTACTAGTTCGTTTTTAAGGAGCATATTTGTACTAGTTTTGGCGAGAATTTGCAACTAAAATGTTATGTAGTATCCCTGTAGTACACCAAATCTCAACCCATGGCAACTCAGCCTTGGAGTCAGAACCCACGTTAATTGTAGTGCGGCTTACATGGAGTACCCATCTTAATGGTACATACCACTGTTGGAAAAGGCATACTTTGGGCTCGATGACAGAACTTTTTGTTGGACTTTTTGTTGTCTTTGACGGTTTGACACAAACGAATTATTACCCACGGTAGTCCAAAATTTTATTTTTTTTCCATAACAGCAAAAAATAGTTTTGCAACAGGTATTAAAACATTTATGGTCAAACTGTAATATTTTAATATAAATGATAGCTTTCTTTGCTACAATTCTTTTCCTTCTAGCATAAAGGATTTGTTCAGTCCTTCTCTCTTTTGCTTGGTGGTTGGTCACCTTGTAGATCAGTGATTCATGGGTTCAGGTTTCTGTGCGTTATTTTGACTGCCCTTCCAACAACAACAACAACAATTTTATTTCATTATTAATATAACAATATTTTCAACATTGACAACCCGCAGTTAGCATAGCTAATCGAGGCTGGTTGTCAAAAATAAGAACAAAAATTAACATTAGTTCCTAGTAATATGACTGAAATTAACATTAGCTCCTAGTAATATGACTGAAAGGAAAATACTTATTATATATATTATGGTTTACTTAATATCGTAGATTTCAGTTATAGCTACTGCTTCATTATTTTATTCAACAGAGTGGGCTAATCAACATAGCTGTCTTCGGCGTCGAAAATTCTAAAGAGGAGATCTCGAATTTTTTGTTTAAAAAACAAAACAAAACAAAAAACAAACCATGCCGTTCTGGTTTACGAGTTTGAGTTGGGCAGTTCGTGTCTTTTACTTTTTACACAAACAAAGTACACATGAAACTTTATCTACAAGGATTGAACTAGCGCAAGTAAGCCAGTTTAAAGTATCAATTTATCAAATCCAGTTGCACACTTTTGCCAAAATTACGTTGTCGGTATTCTCAGTTTATAACTATGGTTTTTCCCGATTTTTATAAATTTCACACAAGTCCTTACAAATTTTACCGAGTTCCCGGTCGAACAAAAACGTTCGAAAGTATACATGAAAGTCGTTTACTATATTTTGTTTTACCATAACTGTAAAATTTCTCGCGTGTTCTTTGGTCAAGAGCACAAACAATGGAAATAAAGTATTATTATTATTATTATTATTATTATTATTATTATTATTATGACGTCATTGCTCACGCCACCTGCGCCAAGCGCGCGGGAAAATTTGGGTTTTGACTTCAAGATGAATTCAGCCGGTTCGGTTTTTAAGATTATTAGCGGCTTTCTGTGTCTATTTTCGGCGGATTGTCGCCGTTTATAATCAAAGATTAAATTTGCCATTGGTAAAAAGATCCATGCTAGTGAAAGTTGAAACGTTTGGAGCCGAAATAAACTGACGAGATGACGTCATGGCATGGTTTTGACCATGCCATGACATCATACCGTTCAGTTTATCAGAGGACGTGCAAACTCTCTTTGTTAAGGTTACAGTGTACCTTCACATCGAAAATTTATCGAAAAATTTTTTTTGGCGTCAAAATAAAGTTTACAGAATGAACTTTCATCCAAAAAAAAAATTATCGACAAATAGTGAAAATTGACGGAGAAATGACGGTATAACTTTTGTGGGCGGAGTTTGTTTATGAAGCGATACGTTTTTTTAAGCGCTGTTTTCTCAAAGTTCATTTTTCGCTTGTTGGGGACACTTTAAAAAGCTACAACTCAAAGGAAATTTGTTCGATTTTCCTCAAATTTGGACAGAAGCTAGGCTAACATATAATCAACAAAAACGTGTCGGCGAATTTTTTATTTCCGAAAACTTTTTCGTCAAGAGCCATTTCCGTGCGATCATTCCAATTTTTTTTCTGCCCTTTTCGAAAATATTCTGTAACTTTTCACTGCAATTGAATATGGGAAATCGCCGACACGTTTTTTTAGCGCTTCGTGTCCGAAAACCCGAGAACAAATCAAATTAGCAAAATACAATAATCGCTTTGAGTTATAGCGTTTTAAAGCTGATTCGGACGTTCGAATTAAGACGTCGTAAAAAATTCGACAATTCACTTTATTACCAAATGGTTTCCATATTTAGATAGCCAGCTCTATAAGCTTTAATTTGATATCTGGGTTTAGGTATATTAAGTGTAATCTTAAGACGCTAGAGCTGTTATACTGGAGACACCCCCGAAGGTACACTGTAACCTTAAGTGATTTCCGTATATTATGCCTCATTATATACAGCGTATCATTCTGCAGTAGCACATAATACGCTGAGAAGTATTTGCTGTTTTACCTCGACGTCCATAGGAACCCCTATACATGTGCGAATGCATTTTTGCATCCTCGACCGGGCGGCAGCCTTAGTAGAATTTGATTGTGTAATCGCTTTTGTCCTCGATTTCTCGCGAGGTGATTTTCTGCTAATACTTGAAACGTCAGCTTTTGAATCTCTTTATTGAATTGTAACCGCGCCTTTCGCTGCATTCACAGAGGTTTTCTTAGGGTCTTTCCATGAATTAATCAGATCACTAAAAATCTTGAGTTGTTTGAATTGGAATCATGCAATCTGAAGGCACATGCTTGTTAATTCGATTGGTAATGTAAAATGCTTGTAGAAAACGCACCCGATCGCACAGTTCAAACATTGTTACATCAGCAAGGATTTACTGCAAGATAACACTTGCGTCAGTTCTTCAATTAAAAAGAAAGAAAGCCGAATCAAATAGCGAAGCGCACAATTACTATTTATAGAACTAAAACTCAGACAAACAAACCAAAAGTGACTCTCATGGGATTCCTAATAAGGAATTTCTATTGTCAGAAATGCAAGAATAAACAAGAATAAATTATAAACTCAGACAAACATGAGTACTGACGTCATTTGTGCGCGACGCTATTCATGATGTGCAAGCCAGTTGTCTTTACTTACCACAATCCTTTAAGATGTTTTGTGCACGTGTTGTTAGTGTGGAACAATTCTCTTCGATAAACTGGTCAATGTCGACTCGGTAAAGTTCTTGAGAAGCAGCAAAAGTTTCTCTTAGCTGATTTCTGCAAAGAGGTTCGCATAACAGAGAGAGAATATCTCCATCGTTATATAGTTGTGTTGCTCTTTCTTTTGCAGCCATTTTGTCCGCTCTTTTGTTGAGGAATGGTCTATCGGCATTTAACAAAGAAATAAGAATGTCTCTGAGATCCTTGTCAGACATCTTGAGCAGTTCATCCTCTACTGACGTGTTGAACTCTGAAACGAAAATTACTGGTCATTACACATGTAAAGAATATCCTCCTTCCAAAACGAGGTGGTTCGCTTACAAACTGAGCAGGCACTAAAAAGAGTGCCTTGACTACTCTTCAAACTGCACAAATGTTCCACGTAAATTGATTAAGGACGTGAAAGTAGGCTTAACGTGGAATTTGCACGTTAATTAGCATGGATAAGAATATAGTTTGTGATTTTTAAGGTCCTTGAATGTTTGATCTGTTTGAATGTTTCAAGGAAGTCGTGTTCCTTTCGTTTTAGTTGCCGGACTGCTGCCTCCTGTCTACACTTCACCGCTTTCCTGCATTCCAGCTGTTTATTTTCTCTACGTCATTCACGTTTAGGCTTTTTTTCCAACTTCCTCCCGCCCAAGGTCAGTTGTTCGTAAACTGTTTCGCTGATTGTGGCCGGCGTAGCTCTAAGATAATGTCAACAAAACGTATGTGAAGGATTTTGCCGGATGATGCGTTGTGCTGGTTGAAGCCAGCGCAAGCTAATTTCGCTCCCTTTCGGACACAGGTGGGGGGGGGGGGGGTGGTTAGTTGTACGACGTTTGCGTGTACGTCTGAGGGTTAAGAGGGTTCTTTGCATGGAAAAACACCCCAGGACAATCTGCTCCCCCTTGTACTCCACCCCCCCCCCCCCCCCCCCAGTGGTCAGTTCTCGAATGATGACAATGATATTCAATGGGATGTAAATTGTAAAAAGAAACATATAGAATGCACGATCACTGCAACAAACCGTTGAGAAAAGCCGGATCTGAGTTTCCAGACCTAGATCAGTATTAATACTTGAAGTGAAAAGAAAGAAACGGCAAACTGATCCTTGTGGCAGAAAAAAAGAAGTAGAAGCAGAAGCAAATAAAATAAAAGAAAAGAAAAGTGGAACATAAAGGTGCCCAATATTTCGCTTTGCAAAACAAAGTTTCTTCAGGGGCTAGCACTATAAATGATTACAACCGTAAAACCGTGATAAAAGTGGTTTTCAAAAAATTAAAGAACAACAATAAATATGATTGGTGAAGGGATTGATGGGTGATAAACTAAACTGACCTGTGCTGAGAAAGTTAACGAAGTTCAGTCGTCGCGTCTGTTGATTCCAAGTGGTTCTAACGTCTTTGCTTTGTCTATGAGAAATGTTTCACGCGTTTTTCGTACAGCGTACATATCTATTCTATTCTATTCTATTCTATTCTATTCTATTCTGTTCTGTTCTGTTCTGTTCTATTCTAAATAGAACTAAAATCTGCAAAGGACCGCAAACGATAATGCTGTAAACGATACGTAGGATCTACGAAAGACCTAATCAGCCAAAAAATGAACAAACATTCTATTCTATTCTATTCTATTCTATTCTATTCTATTCTATCTATTCTATTCTATCTATCTAGACTGCAAAACAGTCGTATTTTTTGCGTTGGTCATACGAATGCGCGCGGTCTTTGAACGAAAGGTCTGGAACGAGTGTGAACATGGAGAGTGGGACTGGGGAGAGACGCCTCACACGTTCGTGTGAGGCTCGCGCGCTTCGCGCGCGGGTATCCACGCTCCAGACGGTTTTGGCGCTTCGCGCATTTGCGAACGAGCCAGCGGAAAAAAAACGACTGTTTTGCAGTCTACTTGTTTAACGGTTTTACGGTTGTAATCATTTATAGTGCTAGCCCCTGAAGAAGCTTTGTTTTGCAAAGCGAAATATTGGGCACCTTTTTGTTCCACCTTTGTTTTCTTTTCTTTTCTTTTATTTGCTTCTGCTTCTGCCTTCTGCCTTCTGCCTTCTGCCTTCTGCCTTCTGCTTCTTTTTTTCTGCCCTAAGGATCAGTTTGCCGTTTCTTTTGTAAATTGTAAGGATGACTTGTGGAAATGATACAACTTGTCAGTTTATATAGTTCCACTCTCTACAGATATATTCAATGGAATGTAAATTGCTGAACACAGTGTTAGCCAAGAAATGGTAAAAACAACTAACGTATGACAAAATGCTCTATTGTAACAATCAGTTCCTTTACCCTACAAATACGTCTTCAGCATAAAAGACAAGCTAAACCTCGGTAACTGTCTTGTTTCTAAGTCCTTCTTCTCCGTATCCACCATAACTCCGAGAAAGGACGACTAATTGGGAGTTTTACAAAGCTAAAATAACGATGAACATTATTATATTCTCTTGATAAATAAACACTTAGCAGCTTTATTCCAGGTCACTCACCAGCTAAATACTGCTCCTCTATATCCACCAATATGTCACTTCTACTTGATATTATAATTGTACCGATCGTGCCGTAATCGTGGTCGTTAAATGCTTTATTTAAGGACTGAACATCATAAGTTACTGGCAAGCATAGTAAGGCTGATACCACTTCTTTAGTGGCTCCACTCAGCTCTGAATCAAGTAAAGTTGTCAAATCCTGTGACAATCAACCAAAAAAAAAATACGAGTTTTAGTATTATGTTCGAACATAAGATTATACGCTAAGTTTATTCGTGAAGCCATTTCTGCAGTGCATTTCTTCCCTTTAGTTGTCAGTCTTTCTCCAAAGCCGCGTTAACCACTGACAAATATCATGCATTATTTTTATGCACGAAATTTCTTTCTTATATAGAATAAGAGACTTGCGTGAAAAGACTTTTTAAATCTAAATTTTATACCACATAGGTCTGAAATGAAGGAGTTTCCATGGCAACCATGACCCTTAAACAGCCAAAAGGTGAAGTTTTTTCTTGTCAAGTTTTATCGTCACTTTTATGCCAGTAAGGTTGCGTCAGTAATGTTACATCGGTAAGGTTGCGTCAGTAAGGTTGCGTCAGTTTACAACTGTGATAGGCCGGTTTACGAATCTAAGTACAGTGTATTGACACCATTTTCCCTTACATCGTTAAAGCGTTCTTTGTAAGCCTTCAACAGTTTCTTCCTTTCCTTGTGAGTGAATCTGGACAGTATTCTGACAATGCAAACTTCATCCGTACCCAGTCCTTTGATTGCGTCATGCAATCGGTCGGCTTCTTTGTCCCAGTTGGGAATTTGCATTCTAGCGGTGCCCAGGCCTCCCTGCCGTGATGACAAAATCATAGCATGAATATATCTACAAGTGAAATAATTATCTGCAAAGAATGTAGTTACATACGAATTTGTCTCGTCCGTTTCTGAGTCGGAATAATAATAATAATAATAATAACAACAATAATAATAACAATAATAATAAATATCAATAACGGTAATAATAATAATAATAATAATAATAATAATAATAATAATAATGATGATTGAACAAGATAATTTAATGATTTATTTTGTGGAGTTAACAAAAGAAAGCATCACCGCTGATAACTACTTATGGTGGGCGATCTTTTGTTGTTGGTGCACCAACTTTATGGAACATGTTACCAATCGATTTAAGAAGCTGTACAACCACTGGCACTTAAGAAAAAATTGAAAACTTGGCTTTTTAAACAAGCATATTTAAATAAATAATTTTTAGTGGTATTTTGGTTTTTAATGAGTATTTAGTTTTAATTGATTTTATGTAAAGCGCCATTGAACCTTTGGGAAATGGCGCTATAAAAATTGCTTGTTGCTTGCTTATTATTGTTATTATTATACTTCATTAACAAATTTCTTAAAACAATCTTAAATTTACAATATAAAATTACAACACATGTATAATAATTACAAAATATATAATAATGAAAGACTCCTCAACATTACATTTTTAAAATGAAAACTGATCATTGTCATAAAAAAGTAATAATAACAATCATAATTTTAATCTTTCAAATTGCCTATATTACATCTCATCTGGCCGATCGACTGCAACTGCAACACAGTAAATCCTTGGCAACCTAGGTCCTGGGTGCCCTAACATAACTTATGTCTGGTTATGTTGACTTATGAATCCAACAAAACCTCATCTTACTAAGAAAAATCACCAAAAATTACAAAAGAAAATTAAAAATAATAATAATAATAATAATAATAATAATAATAATAATTATTATTATTATTATAATTATTATTATTATAATAATGGAACAAGATGTTTATTAACAATTAAAATAACTATTTACAATACATTAAAATTCTAATTACGATAAAATATGTACATTTGAAAAAGCTATAATAATAATAATAATTATTATTATTATTATTATTATTATTATTAGCTGATGTGTAAGATATCTATTATTATACATCACAGTTAATAGACCTTCATGGCGTCCATTGTGGGTTTGTTAATCCATTAGTTTTCCCAATAAGGTGATGTTACTCTAGAGATTGAATTGTTTCTTTCAAATTTTAACATATTATAAGCTATTATAGAGAACAACATATGATCTGAAATGGGGCCACAAACAAACAAGCAAAGCTTAAAAGATAAATTGAAGTTTATCAAAAAGGAAAATGACGTAACACATTGCTTGCTTCGAAAAATGTGGTGGATTTCGCATACATGGAACATAGGGTCTATAATGCGTGGATTATTAAATTGTTTAAAAACGTAATATCCTTTTAAGCATTAATAACCATACAACGTGGTAGAAAAGTCGAGAAATCGAAGAATCCATCAGCTGTAGAAACAAAATGTATGATTTAAATCAAGGCAAATATTGCCGTGCTAACAGCCTTGACGAGTTAGGTACCCTCGTTAAATATTATTATTATTATTATATATTATTATTATTATTATTATTATTATATAGGATACAATTCTTTTTGAAGAATCTAATTTTTGAAGGCCTTTCTTTTTTTAAAAAAAAATAAATAAATGTTACGCTAGATATACTATTTTAAATGTACATATTTTATCGTATTAGAATTTTATTGTAAATAGTTATTTTAATTGTTAATAAACATCTTGTTATTATTATTATTATTATTATTATTATTATCATTATTATCATTTTTATTAACCTCTCTATAGTCTAAAGAAAACAAAAACGAAATTGATGTGCGGATATTCACGTCATTACACTCTTTTTGAATTCTTTTTTGCAGGTATTAACACGTGTAGTTTCTACATGTATTCAAACCCTAGCAACGGGAGCCTCAGCACATTGAAAGCGGTTGCTAGGAGCATTTGAACTATTAAAACTGAAACAGGCACTTGTTAAAAGAAAATTAACTTCTGGTTCAGTGGCCATTGAAGTTCCCATTTTCGAGAAAACAAGTTCCGATTTGGATATTATAAATGATGATTTTGGTAAGTTTTATGTAAGTGACTATTATTTATTTATTTATTTATTTATTTATTTATTTCTCCAAAGATTAACAAGTTTACAGGAATGAATAGTTAAGAAATAAAGAGAAAAGGGGCAAAAAATAGTTAAAACTAATACCTTGCTCTCATAGTTGGAAAATATAAAGGATATTTAATTAAGTGGATATAAAGGAGAAAATGCTAATAACATACAATAAACAAATAAACACATAGACACACGCACACACGCACATACACACATATGAAAGCAATATGTATATTAAGTACGAGTAGATAAAGCAACTTTATCAATCTAGCATTTATTTAGTATTGGGATAAGTAATGACTGAAAAGAGATTTCTTAAATAGTTTTTTTTAGTAGGCTTAGAACAGATGGAAAGGGGAAGATGGTTCCAAAAATATCGTCCAATAATAGTGGGAGAGAACTTTGTAATGTTTGTTCTATAAAAGGGAATATATAGTTCTTCTGAAGAGGCATTATGTCAGTGACTATCATAAACATGTGACACCATTTAAGCCGCATCAAATCAAGAACCAAAGATGTCAGTGCTTGAAGTGTTACTCGCAAATTGAGAAAACTGAACTTGTAGAGCTTCAAACTGTAAGTCACATTAGTGTTCATAAATGATTCAGTAACACTCCTGCCATAAACAGATAAGCCGCACTGATCAAAGTATAGCCTGCGAATACAGCCGCCTCACATCTCTCCCAGCCGCTAGGGGCTTTCTCGCAAACGCCCCTAACGGCCGGGAGCATGAGAGGCGGCTGTATTCGCAGGCTAGTCAAAGTAAGACTAACAGGGAGTATG
This sequence comes from Cladopsammia gracilis, assembly GCA_022457155.1. Lineage (NCBI taxonomy): Eukaryota > Metazoa > Cnidaria > Anthozoa > Scleractinia > Dendrophylliidae > Cladopsammia > Cladopsammia gracilis. Next base: position 182,693 of record JAJGOT010000261.1, read on the forward strand.
ACTGCATAACAGCGAAGTGCAATACGGCGAGCCAGCCTGACCCGTAGAACAAGGCAAAATAAGTTCATTAATATCTAAACCCCAGCTTGAGCTCGATAAAAATCAAATCTCGAACTGTGATTATTCAAAATGAAAACTTTTCAGATTTACTTTCCTGTAGTGATGATTGTTTAACAATTTTTGAAAAAAAAATGAATTTTGGAATGTTTGTCGCACGTTTCTCTTCCCCAATACTCAGTACAAAGATCTATAGATCTCTAAAGATCTATAGCTATCTATGAGCAGCACACTGTGCCTGAATGTGTTGTCCGTTTTGAAGAACATGAAATAACCAGTTACGAACTTACGTTCAACTTGGATTTGGCTTTAGAAGATGGTGTACAACCCATTGCCGGATAAGTGCACTGTCACCGAAATAGGCTAAACACGGAATTAGCATCTATAGCTATCTATGAGCAGCACACGACTCACTGACCACTGCTCGACGAGGCTTACTTTCAGTTAACAGACAAACAACCTCGCTTTATTTCCCACTGTGAGACGCCGTGAGGCGTAACCTCTCGTGACCAAAGAATAATGGCAGTTCGTTTCAATATATGTATAGAAGTAGTGCATTTGCGTCACTCGGAGTCATTAACAATAATTTTGTGGTGTTCCGCACAATTATGTATGTAAAATATGTGTTGGCGTCATTCGTTTCCAAAATGTTACGAGTTATTGTTTCCAAGTGTAAACGCATAAATACGAATTTAGTCACGGTTGCAATAGCAAGGAACTTCAGATATATTTCAAGAACATTACACAAATGGAGAGAGAGAATATCGTAGTTAGAAAGAATTCAATGTTTCATGGCAATTTTTTCAGTATCGAAAAAGTTTGATTAACTCAGTAGACTGTATTCAGTTTATACACGTACGACTAAAAATTGTGCTCCCTCCGGGCCAGATACATGGAACTTAAAAATTAACAATTTAGCTGTGTTTCCATTGCCTCTATATTCGTCAATCCTGAACGATAAAAGCTTTGCAGTAGCGATGGCTTACGTGTTCTTACCTCGTCACATGGCGATAAATAGCAGGTTTAATATTAAGCCTTTTAAACATTATTTCTTAACACAAAAAAACAATGAACTGACGGGGGCTCCGCCAAAACCGTGAAACAAAAAGCCGCAAACAATTACCAGTAGGAGTGTCCCGTTATACTCGATGATTTTTCCGTAAAATTAAGAAATCACTTTGACTATAACAGTACATTCTGAAAATGAACTGGCCCTGGGAGCACTCCGACTGTGCGGGTTTCCAAATTTCCTTCAACTGTTCGAAATTACTTTCGTTGAACGTCGTATTCCCATTGACTTCTTCCGATTAATGATAAATTTCATATTTCCTTAGGAAGTTTTAAAAACATAAGACGCAATCCGTATTGGAAAGTTATCTGAGAGGTTAAAAAATAACTGTGTTCACTAGTTCTTAGCACGGATAGAATTCCTATTTTTGAATATATATGCATATATATTTTTTGTAACTATTATATTCTGAAGTATATCATATTTGAAGTAGCACTTTCCAGTCATGTATAAATTAATGCTTTCAACAGACTCTAAATAACTTTATACGAAAGAGCACGCGTTATCATTCAGATGCTCGATCTACTAAGAATTAAGGATTGTTGTTGCGGTCGCAAAAACGTTTTGTTTACTTCAATAAATTTAACTTAAAGAATTTACAACAACTTATGAAGTTATGAAGTTGAGCGATCTACTGCGAATTAAGGATTGTTCGTATTTGATATTACAGTTTGCTCGAAGTTTGCAGAGTGTCTGTTTACTTCAATAACTGTTATCTTTATGAAGAAGGATAATTATCACGAGGATTTGGTGTCATTTTAAAAAGCAAAAAATGTTATTGTATAATCAGAAACCCAAATATATCCAAACTGTCGATAAGTGTCTCTCGGCATTGACGGACTGGGTTTGAATGAATTACAACATGAAAAAGTTAGCCTAAATTTTTTCAAGTTTCCACATTTTCGTCTCCAAATGGGCTACAACAGACCATAATGTCTCTCTTTAAAAAGTTGGTTTATTTCACTCTCTTGGTGTTTTAGTATTATTTTCTAAATAAGTAAAGGTATTGTAAAATGGCTTTGACCAAAAAAAAACATCAAAATTCCCGTGATAGCCGGTGTCGATAGCCGGTACTTGGTACAAACTCAGTGTTACTACAGCTACAATATTTTTGTTTTATGAATTATAAATGCATCGAAGAGCTATGAAAAACGATAACATTAAATATTTTTTGCATCAAATCAACTGCAAACTTTAAAAAAATAAAGTAATTGCGAGTTGACAATTTTTTCCGAAACGAAATGTTTATTTTCTTTATAAAAAAAAGGAGAAAAGCTGATATAGTCAGATAGGGCCCGACATTTTCGTATAACATATAATTATTGATGAAATAGTACAAAACTTTGTAACATTGTCCCTAACGCATGTCTAAAGTGGCTTTCACACCACTAACTATAGACTCGGAAAACTCCAACTTCGTGTGAAGGCCGTTTAACGTCTTTAACCAACACGAAAAAGTTGGAGAAAAAGTTGGCAAGAATAGAGACAAGTTCAGTTTGTCGCTCTAATGCCGTTTAATGCTTTAATATACTAATAGATTCTCCGACATAATTCACTATACTATGAATACTAGAAGGCAAAGCCTGTTTGCCAACTGTTCTTTTGTCCTTCACACACACCAACTTGAGTTTGTCGTGTGAAGGTCGCTTAAGTTCAATCCTTCCCTTGAATCTTAACTTGGTGCTTTATTCACAACCAGCTATGAAATATTAATTTGTGCCAATATTATACTGTTTTCTCTGGGCGAGTTTATACAACAAATTTATGATTAAGACCCAGAAATGGCTACTGCATGAGCTGAAAGGCCCTAAGTGTGCATGTCTTGAATTGGCTTTATCACTGACTCTTTAGTTTTAGCTATACAAACGTGAAAAATATCCAGACAGTTTTTAGAAATCAGGATAGAAAATTTAAAGTCTCTTGAAATTTTGCTAACGGCGCTGCTGATATAATAAGTAAGTTTCAGTTCCCATGGTGCAGCAGTTGCTATGAAAGTGTTAGAGGAGTTAAAACGAAAAATAAAATAATTATGATAACACAGATGGTAGAATAACAGCTTCCTAAACTTTCTGGAGATTTGGCACAGAAAGCGAGCTGTGTTTTGACAAGTTAACGTTTTTCTTGGCAACCGGTGAATTACTGAACTCGACACAGAAACGTCTGCCTGCACAGGCACGTACTTAGCGGAATACTTCAATCAAGATATGTTGGAAGATTTTAGAGAGGTAACTTAAACAATATGGATGGAAACTTACGTATAGCTCGGATTTGGATTTCGTAGAGGCTGTACATCCCATTGTCACATGCACTGATTAACTTACCAACCGCGCAAACAAGCGGTTATACTGACAGCGATGCTGAACTATCACTATTATTTCCCACCGTGTCACGGGAGGCGTGACATTTCTTCTCGTGACCATGATATTAGCAGGCACTTCAAAACGCGTACAATAGAAAGATGAATTTGCGTCATTCAGTGTCATGAACGCAGGTTTCAATAACAATAGTGCCACAAGGTAGACACAGTTCTCCTTGGCATTTCCGTTTGTCATTTTTAATACGCAATGTTTATTCACTAACAGATTTCATGTGGCTAAATACAACAAAATATCCCTTTGGCCAAATTGGAACAAAAACCACAAAGCCAGAGCCGACTAAGTGATTTTAGGAGGGGCCGGTCATGCTGGCTGGTTTTTCCGCGGCCAAATTTAGCACATTACTTAAAGCTGAAACAATTAACTGGACGCTGCCTGCAGCCAAGCCTGTCGACGAATGCGATGATGTCAATCAATACTCAGCTAAGACAGCGAGCTGTCGCCCTTTTCTCCTCAGTGCCACGCGCGAGAGCGTACACTTGTAACTATGCAAATTGCTGTGTGTTAAAGCAAAATAAGAGACTGCTCGCAGTCTACACTCAGCTGGTCTCTCGCATGTTTATTTTCATTAATTATACAAGGAACATGTAAATGAAGCTACGATGATTCCAATATGAATGAGAAAGTTATCTTCGCTGATTAGAAACGACTTTTGTAGCCTTGCAAGGATAGCCTAGAAAAAAATTCTGAATGGATAGGATTTTGACTCCATAACTCTCCATGGTCTTTGTGCTACCAGTGCCACTGAGCTGCCAAGCCCCCGAGAACTAGAAACATATCACTGATTTCAATGTATCCGCGAAATGACTATGATAATGCATACGGGCAACAACGGTCATACTTGACAAGGATTTTTGAATTTTCCCAAAACGGACTCTAGATATTTTTATTCCAATTTAGTTTGATCCAGATTATATTATATATAAGTACTTAGTCATAGTTATTTAATACATATTTAATCCTGGGATTTTATCGTGAGCTTGATAAAATATCGAAATTATAAATAAAAAGTCATTAAAGTGTTCATACCTCATTAAATAGTGTCCGTCTGTTGTTTCTTGGCGGCTTTATGGCTTCCAAACGGCATTTTAGCGAGTTTTGGTATTTCTGGTTTGACTTCACCTAAAAGAAGTAAAGGGAGAACTCGCAATTTCAAGTCACTCCAACAAAAAGCGACAAAAATTTGTCGAAGGAAACAATGGGCCTCTTAGTGGGTTTGACAAATAAAGCACGAGGGGACCCGGGGAGCATTTTTGTTTGGTTCGACAAATTGATGCTATCCACCCCAGTCGGGCTAATTATATTTACCCAACATACTATGCGAACCGTGAAACTGTCCACGACGGTTTCGACGCGGCTATTTCGAATTTGTGAGGGGAAGCAATCTCGAAATAAATCTTTCGTAGCGAAGGCGTTTGAGGGCAGATTTGCGTGTTAAGTGAACTGACATGGAACTTCAACATCTCTTCTTTGATTCAACAGAGGAATTGAGTCTACAGGGTTATTTTCAGAGGATTTATTCGCTTTGATCGGCGGGCACACTAAAAATCAGTGTTCGGCCTTGTCTTTTTCTTCGGCCCCGACCACACTTATGCGTTTTCAAAAGTCTCCGTTTTCATCTCGAAGAAAACGAAGCAAAATATTTTCGCGCACACTAGCGTTTTCGCATCGTTTTCACCTGTCTAAAACGATCGAAAACGATGAAAACGACTGGGACCGGGAATTGCGCATGTGTTAAAGGTGATAGATGCTCAGATTTGGACTGGAACCAATGGCATGCGACGTCATCGTTTTCAAAAGTCTCCGTTTTCACCTGTCCACACTAGAAACGAAGCGTTTTCAAAACGATGCGTTTTCAAAAGTCTCCACTTTTGAAACCGTTTTCGAAAGTCTCCGTTTTCATCAGCGTTTTCGGGCGTTTTAGTGGCATTAGTGTGGTCGGGGCCTTAGCAGTGGAACACCGAAATAAGATAACTCGCCGAAATCGCGTCAAATCGCCCCGAGAAGCAGGCAAATAAGAAAGAATACAACACAGCAACAGGGTAAGGAAATTTTTTTCACAAAACATTCGAATTTTCAAGTTTAAAAACAAAACCGTTGCATTACCATACAAACCTTTATAAATCGAATCTTTGTAACACAATACCGCTCATAAAGCAAGGGTCGCGTCCCGGTTATCTGATAGTGAGCTTGGGCCGCCTGTGATGAGATCAAGGACGAACAGATCGGACAAACAACAATCTCTGACTACACGCTTGTCAGGTCAAGGACGAACAACACTCTCGCTACACGCTTGAGGTGAACGACGAACAATCAAACGATGCTCTCGATTCACGCTTGAGATCAAGGACGAACACATCGGACGAACAACACTCTCGCTACTCGCTTGAGGTGGAATGAGGCAGCCTGACATCCAACGAGACATGAAGAGGAAACGTCCCAGGTTGACACGCTCGATTTGGATTGGACGGCGGTGCTGCTATTCGTGAGTTTCACGTGATCCAAGGTCCAAATACGAGTGATGCGCGCAATAAAATTGCGTTATTTGCATTCCATGCATTCGTAGTGGAAGTCCACGCGAATAGAGCAAAAATCGAGTCAGGGCCAAACTACATAACTGCCGCGCATGCGTTTGTAATAGCAACGTTGAGATTAGGATAATAAAATTTAGTCCCTATTGAGCATGTGTTCCTCGATAGATGGTGGATTGAGGTTGTGGCTTATCCCGGATGGTCCGAGTGCGAGTCTCGCTCAACTCTTTTTTTTTTCCTTTTTTTTCCTTCGTCGGACTGTACATTATGAAAGTGATGTACTGTTTTGTTTCTTCTTCGTCAAAAAATCCTTACGTTTAATTTTTTTAAAAAAAATATCGAACCGTCATGGAACCGTGTCAGTGTGAAAACGTAAGCTTAAGGCAATATTGCGTTACGCGTTAGCATTTCTTCTTCACGGGTCGGCTCTTAGTGAGCCTTTGATTAGACATAATTGTAAGCTTATGTTTCTCCGTAAAAGCACTCAAAACACACGGGAACCAATGCTGCAATGAATTTAAGGCGTCACGAGTTCAAGCTGTGTACAGCTTCTTGTTAATGATAAGATATGAAATCTTTTAAAAAATTACACCTCCTCCAGCTCTGTCAATATACAAGTCAATATACTCTAATTTGCATAATTATTAACAAACTCTTCAAATCACAATAAAAGAAGTCGCCATTTTGAAAAAGGCCTTTACCGTGTTTTCAGTCAAATCAAAGCTACAAAACAGTAATTTACTGTGGTACTGTCTGTTATGCTGCACTAGAAGTCCATAAGGACTTTGACGGTACTTATAAATGAAAGCTACAAGGTAGTTCTTCATAATAACATTGCTGTTAATTTTCAATATTTCCCACTGAAAACGGACTCGATCTGGATCGATCTTTCTGGTTCAATTTATTTTGATCCAGGTTTGGGTACTAATGAAAGCAAAGCCATGCAAAACACTTAAAACCTTCTAGCTCTGTAAAGGGAGCTTGTTAATGTGTTTAAATTATCTTCCTGATCATGCTGGAAAAATTAACTTGCAAAAGTTTATTTTTAAGGCAACAAGAAAAGCAAAGTCAAAGGGCTTAAAACCTTCTGTTTCTTTAAAAAGGGCTTGTTTGTTTAATTGTCTTTACTGATCACACTGGGAGAAAATTAACTTGTGAAAATCAATGAATAAGCATGCATTCTGAATACATGAAAATCTGATACGGCGGACAATGCAGGAAATAGAGTAATGATGGTGCTTGGAGGGAAACTACCGCGCCATAAATTAACGTGGTTCTATAAACGAAGCTTGTTTATTTGTTTAAATTGTCTTACTAATCATGCTGGGAAAAAGTTAACTTGGTGAAAATCAATTAAGACTGATGCATTCTGAATGCATGAAATTGTCGACAATGAAGGAAAATAAATAAAGTGTAAAAAAAAAAAAACATAACTTTGGACAGAAATTCCGAGTCACAAACGTCAGTGGATTTTTCATATATCTACACAGAAGACGCCATGTTTCCTGAAATTGATCGAATTCTAGAAATTTATGTTATGTTTTTCATAATTAATGACATGATATGATATCCCTACTTGCCCTTGGTCAAATCATCTTTGCACCTGCTCTAGCTCTGCCAGTAATCGGACCAAACAGATTAACTAGCACATGTACTCACTTACTGCCGCGTGAAATATGGAGGATTTTTTTATTGTTCTAATTTTTAGTACGACCGTATACGGCATGGGCCTCATTTCAGAGCCTCATATGCGTTGGAGGGCTCAAAACTTTGCTGAGCCAATAGAGGGACGAAAGCTGAATGGAAGCGTGATAAAAGATGTAGACGTAGACTCCGAAATATCTTGTCAGTTTGAATGCCTTGGCGAAGATCAATGTCAGTCTTACAACTTTGGACCTTCAAAGACCAACCCGGAGAAGTTTGTGTGTCAACTGAGTGACTCTGATCGATTTGTTGGTCTTGCTAACTTTACAGAAGATGCGGATTTCAAGTATGGAGGACTGCAGGTAACGTTTTGTTCACTAGACTTTCTGAACGTTAATTAACATGAAAAGGTATAAAGTTATGTGCTAACGTTTTATTGCATCCATATGTAAAGAACTTCACGCAGGCCGCGTGAAGTTGTAAAACACAAAATTTGATTTTATCAACTCTGTTGATATAGGCTGCATGAGGCTGGTAAACAGGTCAAAGTAACAGTATGTGAGGAATTATGCATTGTTCAAAAACTCATTAATAATTCATAAGCATATTAGCCTATTACACCACGTAAATCGATCACGTGCATGAACCTTTATGCCCGGTAAATTTCATCAAACTAAAAAATCTGGGGAGGGCTTTATTTGAATTGAGTCTCAGGGGAAATACGGGTTGAATGACTGAATCAATGAAATGCTAATTAGGATCAACCTTTTATATAAAGAATGCTAATGAACATGAAATTTTATATAAAATCTTCATCCTAATTTCCATATGAAAATAATAAACCCAACAACAACCTTTTAAGCAATGAACTATTTAATAGCAAGCAAACTGTACTAATTAGTTTAACAGCATTTTTCCCAGCTAAGTGAAGCTTAGTAAGATATTTTGTGCTTTCAAGTTTAAAGAGAATGTGGTGCAAAATACAGTTTGCACGAAATACAACCATGTACGCTTTCTAACAAAGCAACTAAAACAAGCAAGAAACTTTTCATATTTTAAATGAAACTGATGATATATTTACCTTCCTTCTTCCTTCCCAAGAAAAGACACGGCACTGCTACCGTTTGCTTCTTTCAAGCATCGTTGTAGACCACAGACGATGCTGTATAAACTAATCCGTACTTCAAACGATCGAAATATGCTACCACAAGAAATCTAAAATTCGAATATCCCACCGCCCGTAGCGCAATTGTTTGTGCTCCTTAGGGACACGCTTTGCGAGGAATGTTTTTGAAGCCTCGAGTTTTAAAACCTGATAATACACTACTGCTCGTTTTTTAAACAGTACATAGCTCTTATCCGTACATTATATGTTTCTTGACAACAAAGCCTAAGGGGTTAAAACAATGAATATATTGTCATAAAGTCATTTTACGATTAATTGTAAAGAAAATTTCAAAGTGATAGACAAAGGAAAAAATAACACCAAATACTCAATGTTGATATATACCACTGAAGAAGGAAACTGATCGTTGTGTATGTGTGTTTTAAAACAGAGTGCCTGTGAGACGGATAGGTCACCTTGTGGTGACAAAGGAGTCTGCATCCCCATCTATCAGAAAAACAGCGTACGATGCAATTGCGACGATGGCTATACTGGAACACCTTGCAGTAAGTGAAAGGTCGATAATTATGCACTTATGAGAGACCACACCGGGGAGTAGTTACACCGGGTGCATAGGGGGAATCACACGGGACTTACACATCCAGTCTTTTGTCATCGAATAAAAAATATTGGGAGGGGGGATGAACATTTGAATTGGATGATAACCCGGGAAATCACCACGTAAGGGGAAATTATTGATATAATGGTGCAAATCCCTGGGAATTCACAGCGGTCACCCCACGGTTGGTCGTTGACAAAACCCATTCACTTTTATTTTACTGAGTTAATGATCTTTGCTAAAGTTCTTTAATTTTAACCAACAGAACCCAAGAGCTGCGCCCAACTCCGTCAAGATGGTTTCACATCTGATGGCCTGTACACCATCAATCCGGATGGCGGCAAACCAATACAAGTGCTGTGTGACATGACCACGGACGGTGGAGGCTGGACCGTGTTTCAGAGACGTTTTGACGGCTCGGTCGATTTCTTCCTTGTCTGGGAGTACTACAAACACGGGTTTGGAGATCTGAACGGCGAGTTCTGGCTTGGAAACGACAACCTTCACCGTTTGACAGCTGTCTATGATGTGAAGTTTAGAGTTGACTTGGAGGATTTTGATAGCAACACAAGATACGCTGAGTACACGATTTTCAAAGTAGCTGATGAGGGAGATAAATACCGGCTTTTGGTTGGAGGATACAATGGCACGGCTGGTGACTCAATGTCTTATTCAAAGTAAGAAAATTGAATGCTTTTTTATAACTTGCTTTCTGGACTCGACTGACAATTTGACATCTTTCATAATTAGAAGAAGAAGCATTTATGTACCAACCTTTTTCGTCACGTGTATTTGTAGTCGTGTGACTTGAAATCACCTTATTTTTGATGGTAAAAACCTTTTGACAAAAATGGGGAAGGGAAAGCACTTAACAATTTTGATAACGTAAGACATCAAAATGCTTAGAAGAGGCGCCGTTGCAATGTCATTCCGTCTTTATGGTTGTATCCATATATATCATTGTAACGGTTAAAATCTTTGGATAAAAAATGGGTAAAAGAAAGCTACATTAAATTCACCTTGTTAAGAAGACGTTTATATTTTTATTATTATTTTCAAAATATGTGACAAAAAGAACATATGCGATAGATACAAACGAAAAACGAAGTCAAATCGCAACGGCTCTTCTTTTGGTATCATGGATTTTCTTGCACTACTTTGCGACATATTTTTCAAACAACCCCGTTCCTACAGTTCCCACTGAAGAAGGATATCATTATAAAACGTTTAAATGCAGAGGACCACTCAACATTACGATAAATTAGTGGTAACTTTCTTTCCGGATCTCCTTTATAAAGGGATGCGAGTACTAGACGTCACCCAAAGTGTAGATATCCTTTTATCCAAGTATCCTTTTACCTTACTTAGGTCCTCAAAGCAACGACGTCACCAAACGTCTTCAATCCTTGCATCAACCTCAAAATTATATTTCAGAACACACGCCGCATCAAATCCTTCTTTCCATACAAGGACCGCCTGAACCGCTCTCAAATGTCTAAAGTTGTCTACAAAGCTGGTTGCTGGGATTGCGATGAATTCTACATAGGGAAAACAAAACGACGACTTCATGAAAGAAAATTAAAAAAACCGAATTCGAGGCCTTTGCTAAAAGTGACCAGACATCAGCCATTGTTGATCATATCAAAATCACTGGTCACAACATTAATTGGGATCATTTTGATATTTTAGCGTTCGGCAAAACGGACTTTCACTGCAAAATCGAGGAGACTTTGCTGATTCAAGAACAACACCCTTCCTTAAAGGGGAAGTATCACGGGGATTTGGTGTCATTTTAAAAAGCAAAATATGTTATTGTAAAAACTAGAAAACTGGAACGGTTCTGACTCGTCGCCAGTCGTCTCTCAATTAACAGAGGAGCGCGAGGTGTGATGGGAAGGAGGAAAGAGGAGAGACCTTCCCATCACCCCCTTCGGTCGCGCTTCTTTCGTTCGGCGTCTATACCCCACGTCTTACCTAGAAAGACGACTAGGGACGAGTCAGGTAACGGTTACTTTTGAAAATGTATGTCGCTTAGCATACGAAACGTCAAGTTTATTATAAAAATGCGTTGGTTTACCATGTGTTTTATTTCTTATCAAGTTACGATGGCCTAAGAACAAGAGTTTATATTTCAACGTCGTTTTTTCTGCAACGGCTATGCCGGAAATTTTTAATAAATGCACTTGCAATGACCACCACTCCCCACCCCCCCCCCCCCCCACTCCCCTAAAAAACAAAAAAAACAAAAACAAAGGGCACAATCATGCCGTATACATTATTCGTTTGTTTTAATTGCTTTCTTTTTACAGCAATTTGCAGTTTTCGACCCAAGATCAAGACCACGACTCCCATAATGGAAATTGCGCAATAGTCTATAAAGGCGCCTGGTGGTACAAGCATTGCCATGCATCCAACCTCAACGGACTGTACCTTGGCGGACAGCATGATTCGTATGCTGACGGGATGGAATGGCTTTCCTTCAAGGGGTTTTATTACTCTATGAAGCGTACTGAGATGAAAATAAAGCATATATTGTGATGCGTCATTATCCAATTGGCCGATCTTCTGCTTGTGTTTTTTTAGGTTTTAGTACTAAAATCTGGACCTTAAATCACTGACAACATAAATGCCCTAAGCAAGGTGTTACGAGTGCTTTTAACTCGAACCGCGGAAAGAGACGAGTTAACAGTTGACAGGTTATCAAAGGTTAAATAACATTCTGAAGACTGACTGTGGCAAAGTGAAGCAGGGGAAATTACGTATGATTCGAGTTACCGAGATTCTACTGCATCATGAGCTTGTGACAACCCTCAGACGTACAAGCAAACTTATACCACCACCGTGCTATAAGGGGGTGGGTTGGCCCGCGCTTGACTTTGAACGTTTTTAACTTTGGAAATAATTAACCAAGAACCAATAATCTTCGTGACTTCGTAGCCCACACGTGCGTAATAAAAAACGATCGATCGAAAACGCTTCTCCGCTAAAATTCGTCCCGTTGTCGTTTTCCGAAACCTCTCTTTCGTTAGTTTTCTTTTCTGAATGAAATACCGAACCGCATAAAATATCCAATTTTGTCAGTTTATGCATTTTCAGGGTGTTCTTTACGGTGTTCGAGGAGTATCATTTAAAAAATTGTAACTTTTGATTCCTTTCTTGTTTCAGTTGTTGCTAAAAAATGGATTTTCATTTTTTAATTTTCTACTTCGATTTAAAAAATGTCGCTTTGATTTATCTTTACGATTTTGATTTCTGAAATGAAATTTTGATCTGTTTTAAAAATCTGTGTTCTTGATCGTTCACGTGTGGAAGGAACTGAAAAATCAATGTTATTTACCTGTAATTTGTGCACAGTTTTTTCACTAACAAAAAACGGTTATACGATGAGAGAGAGAAAAATAGGTCACAACACAACTAAGAATATGTTGCCATAAAAAAGGATACATAAAGGCAATAGCGCATTCCTTAAAAGTACAATAATATTCTTCAATGTGGAGGTTTAGCCTCGCATCGACGTAATACATTTAATTATTTCAATCTCCTTTTTCTTTTTGTAGCACAATGGAATTTAAAATACATGCATGTAACCGGCTTGTGTTGAGTACAATAGCTGTGGTTACACGTTTCGACTTTTGTACCGAGGTAAATTCGAAATAACAATAGTAGCAGCGCGCTTAGCGTGCAGCGGTTATTGTTAATTCGAATTAAGCGTGCAAAGGCTATTGTTATTTCGAATTTACCTACTAAACGTTGAAACGTGCAACCGCGGCTAATGTCTTCTGGAATCAAAGAAACCTGAAATATTACATGTGACTTTTGAAATAGATGTAAAGTAGGTTATAAATCACAAATACGAGAAAAACCATGTTTTACCCGTAGGTTTGTACGTAAACATGCACTAAATATACAAATGTTGGTATTTAGACGTTGATGAATGACACGTGTATCTTGTACCAAGGACTACGAGGTTCAACCTGCATTTGAAAAATATTATGGTATATTTATGAAAGGCCTATATCAGAGGAACCAATACAGTGACGTCTTATACTTACTTTCATCTGCTGCATTCAAAGCCACCCCTATCTTTTCACTGAAAAAATAGAAATTGACAGTAGTGTAGTTATTCAATATATTCACACGAATAATTAACTGAATCAATTGGAATGCTTATAATCAGGAGCTCCTGTTATAATACATAGGAGAACTGGCTTACTGGGCGGCGATGTTCTCCGAAGCGTTCGTTGAGTCTGCGTTTAGTCTCACCGATGTGACTAAACCTCATTTACTACAGTCGCCTACTCCAATCTCACAACACTTCAACCAGCCAGGCCACTCCGGCTATGTCTACACTATACCGGATAGCTCTTGCGCCGGCACGAAAACCATACCGGATAGGCCTTTCGTTCACACATGAAACGCTAGTTTCGGAACGATTTTTGTTCCGGAGCGCCGCTGCGACGCGGCGCTCGTGAAAGTGAATCGTCACACATCGGATAGATTCTCTTGCCAATCTCTGGGGCAGTGTGAACAGGCAATCGAACCGAACCGTAGCGGAAGTCGACAACTAGGAGCGAGGATTGAAACCCACTGAAAAAGAAGTAAATATCCAGTTCTGTGTCGCTTCTGTTCACACCAGGCCGGAGTATTTTTCATGTCGACATGATAAGCTATCCGGTATAGTGTAGACATAGCCTCTCTCAATTATATCATACTCATTCCCATCGAGCTTATAAACACATAAGAGACTCTGTCACAAAGGCGCGTGAAGCTCATCTCATCGACAAAGCAAAAAACCGAAATATCGGGCACAAAATATATATCTTTTATTTTACTTTATTTTTCTTACCTCAATCTTTTCTCCGCCGTAAGGATCAGTTTGCCGTGCTATTTTACAAATATGATATGCCTGTCAATCTAGAGGAGATCGTCAATTTATTCGAGGGCCTACACCCGAGGATGATGCAGTTTGCCAGCTTGGTGTATGAATAGACTTGAAAACTTGACAGACCGGAACGTACGTTTATCTTTCTTGTTTTAAGTTGAAAGAATTACCCTGTTTTAGAAATGAAACTCACAAAAAAAACAGTTTCGATTTGCCGAAAATGGGTCTCAAAATGCGGGAAATTGGGTTTCAGAGAACCTACATTCTCAAAATTTTCCGGGGGGGGGCCATGCCCCAGGACCCCCTACACACAATCACATTTTCCATCACATACGAACACCCGTTGCATGGTAAACCTCAGCTACGCGCCTGATAATACATAGGAGAACTGGCTTATAATACATAGGAGAACTGGCTTATAATACATAGGAGAACTGGCTTATAATACATAGGAGAACTGGCTTATAATACATAGAGAACTGGCTTATAATACATAGGAGAACTGGCCTATAATACATAGGAGAACTGGCTTATAATACAAAGGAGAACTGGCTTATAATACATAGGAGAACTGGCTTATAATACATAGAGAACTGGCTTATAATACAGAGGAGAACTGGCTTATAATACATAGGAGAACTGGCTTATAATACATAGGAGAACTGGCTTTTTAATACATAGGAGAACTGGCTTATAATACATAGAGAACTGGCTTATAATACATAGGAGAACTGGCCTATAATACATAGGAGAACTGGCTTATAATACAAAGGAGAACTGGCTTATAATACATAGGAGAACTGGCCTATAATACATAGAGAACTGGCTTATATATAATACATAGGAGAACTGGCTCATAATACATAGGAGAACTGGCCTATAATACATAGGAGAACTGGCTTATAATACATAGAGAACTGGCTTATAATACATAGGAGAACTGGCTTATAATACATAGAGAACTGGCCTATAATATATAGAGAACTGGCTTATAATACATAGGAGAACTGGCCTATAATACATAGGAGAACTGGCTTATAATACATAGGAGAACTGGCCTATAATACATAGGAGAACTGGCCTATAATACATAGGAGAACTGGCTTATAATACGTAAGAGAACTGGCTTATAATACGTAGGAGAACTGGCTTATAATACATAGGAGAACTGGCTTATAATACATAGGAGAACTGGCTTATAATACATAGGAGAACTGGCCTATAATACATAGGAGAACTGGCCTATAATACATAGGAGAACTGGCCTATAATACATAGAGAACTGGCTTATAATACATAGGAGAACTGGCCTATAATACATAGGAGAACTGGCTTATAATACATAGAGAACTGGCTTATAATACATAGGAGAACTGGCTTATAATACATAGAGAACTGGCCTATAATATATAGAGAACTGGCTTATAATACATAGGAGAACTGGCCTATAATACATAGGAGAACTGGCTTATAATACATAGGAGAACTGGCCTATAATACATAGGAGAACTGGCCTATAATACATAGGAGAACTGGCTTATAATACGTAAGAGAACTGGCTTATAATACGTAGGAGAACTGGCTTATAATACATAGGAGAACTGGCTTATAATACATAGGAGAACTGGCTTATAATACATAGGAGAACTGGCCTATAATACATAGGAGAACTGGCCTATAATACATAGGAGAACTGGCCTATAATACATAGAGAACTGGCTTATAATACATAGGAGAACTGGCCTATAATACATAGGAGAACTGGCTTATAATACATAGAGAACTGGCTTATAATACATAGGAGAACTGGCTTATAATACATAAGAGAATTGGCTTATAATACATAAGAGAACTGGCTTATAATACATAAGAGAACTGGCTTATAATACATAAGAGAACTGGCTTATAATACATAGGAGAACTGGCTTATAATACATAGGAGAACTGGCTTATAATACATAGAGAACTGGCCTATAATACATAGGAGAACTGGCTTATAATACGTAGGAGAACTGGCCTATAATACATAAGAGAACTGGCTTATAATACATAGGAGAACTGGCCTATAATACATAGGAGAACTGGCCTATAATACATAGGAGAACTGGCTTATAATACATAAGAGAACTGGCCTATAATACATAAGAGAACTGGCCTATAATACATAGAGAACTGGCTTATAATACATAGGAGAACTGGCTTATAATACATAGGAGAACTGGCCTATAATACATAGGAGAACTGGCTTATAATACATAGGAGAACTGGCTTATAATACATAGGAGAACTGGCCTATAATACATAGAGAACTGGCTTATAATACATAGGAGAACTGGCTTATAATACATAGGAGAACTGGCCTATAATACATAGGAGAACTGGCTTATAATACATAAGAGAACTGGCTTATAATACATAGGAGAACTGGCTTATAATACATAGGAGAACTGGCTTATAATACATAAGAGAACTGGCTTATAATACATAGGAGAACTGGCTTATAATACATAAGAGAACTGGCTTATAATACATAGGAGAACTGGCTTATAATACATAGGAGAACTGGCCTATAATACATAGGAGAACTGGCTTATAATACATAAGAGAACTGGCTTATAATACGTAGGAGAACTGGCCTATAATACATAGAGAACTGGCCTATAATACATAGGAGAACTGGCCTATAATACATAGGAGAACTGGCCTATAATACATAGGAGAACTGGCTTATAATACATAGGAGAACTGGCTTATAATACATAGGAGAACTGGCTTATAATACATAGGAGAACTGGCTTATAATACATAGAGAACTGACTTATAATACATAAGAGAACTGGCTTATAATACGTAGGAGAACTGGCCTATAATACATAGGAGAACTGGCTTATAATACAAAGGAGAACTGGCTTATAATACATAGGAGAACTGGCTTATAATACGTAGGAGAACTGGCTTATAATACATAGGAGAACTGGCTTATAATACAAAGGAGAACTGGCTTATAATACATAGGAGAACTGGTCTATAAAACATACTTAGAAAGCTGGCCTATAATACATAGGAGAACTGGCTTATAATACGTAGGAGAACTGGCTTATAATACGTAAGAGAACTGGCTTATAATACATAAGAGAACTGGTCTATAAAACATACTTAGAAAGCTGGCCTATAATCACATAAGAGAAGTTTCACTTGGGCATTTGCATTGTTCTCTCTGTAATATTTCCATACTAATAACAACTGTTCTTTTTTCTTGTATGTTCTATTATTTTCCCCAAATTTAAATCGAATATCGCTGGACTCCTCATTTTTTGTCAAGATGAATATGTTGAATGAAAGTGGATATGTGAACCGCTGATGTCAAATTTAATAAAGAAGAGGATCAAAAAAAGAAGAGGAAAAAATTGTCAGGTAGCTTAATTTGCTCGGACAAGGAAAGAAAAAACTATTTATTTGTGACAGCTAGCCTTATGCCTTTTTATTTTCGTTGGCTTCCGTGAGAATCTCGAAAATTGCCCAAAATTGGTCGGTAAAATTTTCATCAAGAACAAAAAAGTCATCGCATGGCCTCGCATGGATTCAAAGAAACGGCCATTTTTGAAGTTAACAATAAAGGACTAGGATCTTGCTTCATGTAAACATATACGATTATTCAGACAACGTGTTTGTACATTAATTGCAATTTGGTGTGTTCCATTACTTTTAAAATTACTTTTAAAAATGTGTCTCTCTGAAGCTTTATGCATGCTTGTCATTATAACAGAGTTGTGTCCAACTGTTAAGGAAGTTGAGTCAATAAAAAAGGGGAAGAAAGTAGCAAAAGCAAGGTAGGATACATGGTCCCAAAGATCGGTTATTAGACGGGTTATTCCCCAAATGTCGGTTATTATTATTTGATATCACCATTAACCTTATTTGTCTTATTTATATGAGTTTTTAGCATAAATGAGAACTTAAAACAAATTAATATGTCAAGTTAAAGTCTTAAAGACCAGATGTCATGCTACCTAAGAATTGCGGTGGTGAGTTCGTTTTTGGCAAATGCTAGAGGACGGTTCAACTTTTAAATAAAGAAGTCTTTAAAAATTTTCAGTGTTAGCGTCTATGAGTCTGAAGAGTGAGGACCAAACAGTCCACAGCGTTTTACAGCTGTTCAGACAAACGTGGTTCGCGTGTCGGCACCCTCTTTGGCCGGCGCCACCGCGGGTACAGCAGCAGATGATCGCCATGTGCCAATTGACATGTTAAGCGCTTATTAGTGTATTTCTGCGTTATTTTAATTTTACCTTGATGTTAATTGGTATCAAATTCATTCTAAAAGAATGTCAAGCTAAGAGTATTCTAACAGTGTTATAATGCCTGAAATTATAATGCGGGATTTAGTTCGGTTATTTTGGCGCAACTTCAAAGGTTTGCAAAATTATATTAAAAATAATCCACAGAAAAGAAGTGTAATTTCTCTAAAGTATAAGTTCGGCTGTTACCGTGTCGCGTGCACTTTTACGCTTTTTTCCGACAACCTTTCTCGAAACAGCTGTAAACCATACGTCCGAATGCGCACAAAATTTTTGAGCATGCTTAAAAAAAATTTTCTGCCTCGCCGTATGCCAGCGTATACCACCGTATGCGACCGTGCTTGAAACGTATACAACCTATGCCTAACGTACCTCTAGCGTATGTCAGCGTATACCAGCGTATGAGTGATATTTTTTCATACGCTGGCATACGCTAGTACGATACGCAATAGTGTGACAGGGCCATAACAACTGTACATGGATATCTTAACCCTAATGTTTATTAGGCACGGTGACCGTTGAAATGTCTGAACGTGGCTTTATTGTAACCACGAATACGCTTCCCATATACACGGAACCGCTTGAGACAGTTGTTAAAACCGTACATACGTGTTGTTTGAATAGCTCTCTAGAGTGGAACGTTTCAGTTGGAAAACAAACTGAATATGGTTTCATCGTTCGTGTGAACACCGAAACTGCGTCGATCGAAAGGTGTCGCTTTTCTTTGGAATGTATAGCGTAAGGCCACCGTTTTTTTCAGGAAGGTTTAAACACTTCAAAACCTTATCGTTTTTTATGCAGCAGTTTTCAGCTGCCTCAAAGTTTTGGGTTTCTTAATGGACTGATATATTATGAGCTTATAAACTGTAAGAAGTATTGAAGTAATAAAACGTAGATGCTATTGTTTTAACAAGCAAGCTCAATGCAGCTGCTTAATAACTACATCAGAGTTAACGAATATAAAGCTGCTCAATAAGCACGGATCTGAGTATAGGATAAATCGTTCAGCCACGTCACCACATCGCCTTGATCATGAGTGTCTTCTCTGCGGTTGGATTTTTCTTTGCAATTTTTGTCATTGCACATAACGTATCCTGTTATTATCGGCAAGTAAGTGTCACGCAGTCAGCAGGAAATTTATTTGTTTTGTACTTGAGTTTTTTGTGATCCAGCAAGTTGATACGCTTGTTGCACTCCTTTTTATCTTCCCTTTCTGTTATTTATGAAAACGTAACTAGGGAATCATACAGGCTTTACCCACGCCTTCTTATCACTTCACTAGGGAATCATACAGGCTTTACCCAGGCCTACTTATCACTTAACTAGGGAATCATACAGGCTTTACCCAGGCCTTCTTATCACTTCACTAGGGAATCATACAGGCTTTACCCAGGCCTACTTATCACTTAACTAGGGAATCATACAGGCTTTACCCAGGCCTTCTTATCACTTAACTAGGGAATCATACAGGCTTTACTCAGGCCTTCTTATCACTTAACTAGGGAATCATACAGGCTTTACCCAGGCCTTCTTATCACTTAACTAGGGAATCATACAGGCTTTACTCAGGCCTTCTTATCACTTAACTAGGGAATCATACAGGCTTTACCCAGGCCTTCTTATCACTTCATTAGGGAATCATACAGGCTTTACCCAGGCCTTCTTATCACTTAACTAGGGAATCATACAGGCTTTACTCAGGCCTTCTTATCACTTAACTAGGGAATCATACAGGCTTCGCGCGCACTTCAGTCTCATTCTCCACTATCTGAGTTTTTTGTGATCCAGCAAGTTGATATGCTTGTTGCACTCCTTTTTATCTTCCCTTTCTGTTATTTAGGAAAACGTAACTAGGGAATCATACAGACTTTACTTTAATGCGGTATATCAGTTTCTTCATGGACAATTAATCTTTTATATACACAGTCCTTTTTCATTACCTTCGGCGCTCCGCGCGCACTTCAGTCTCATTCTCCACTATCTTATGTACTGAAGAAAGGAAAACGGCTGTAAAGAGAATGCAAATTTACTAAAACACATAGCGATATTTTGTTTAATGAAAAAATATATATATATATATATATATTATTTAGAAAAAAAATGCTAAAACACATTTGTTCTTTATAGCGAGAAAACTCTCAAGCTTCGGGCTTCACAGCAAAAACAATTCAGGTGTCCCACTATATTATAAATATCCTTCGATTTGAAGGCCGGCAAAACGAAGTCAAACAGTTACCGGCAAATTTGTTTTTCACTTTATTGCGAAATTAACTGCATGATTTCGAAAGAACCTTTTGAGGCAAATTGAAATATGAATTTTTTTTTTGAGGAAGCTTAATCATCCGTTTAAAGCAAATCATACTGCAATACAAGACATGCTTGCACCTCGAGAAATGGAAGAAAAGTTTGAGCTGTGTATTTTTTCTATTCTCAGCCTCTTGTGAACTAACAGATGGCTTATATTATTTTACAAAACACCCAGTAATTGATCTTATTTATTTATTTGTTGTTTATTTACATGTACTATACATGTGGTGGGAGTATAGTGATGTTGTAAATTGATGTACTTTTTCCTTTGTGTGTAATAAAGTTCCTAAAAAAGAGGTAGCTGCTGTTTCTCGTATACCCAGCATTTCAGGCGTCTGGATAAAATGTGGCACATTTTTGCTAGTGGGAGGGGGGGGGGGGGGGTGGGGCGAAGGAAGGGCATTTCTACTCATGGAAACCCCACTGATCTCATAGAATACCTAATTTTAATCAAAAGCACTCACTTCAAAATTTACAGGTACATAAAAGAGATTGGAAACCACTCTCTTCGATGGAATCCTTCGTCTCATGTAAAATATTTGATGGTGAAGAGCCAGATACATTCCAGAATTACGGCTGCTATTGCGGCAGCTCACAAAGCATCAAACATCACAACGCGGATGCTGTAGATCCTCTGGACAGGTTAATATTTACCCTCGTTTTTTATTTGGTCCAGGGTGCTGAGGGTAAGGATTAGGGTACAGATAAGGTTTCCTAGTTTGTTGCCTTATTGGGTGGATTTGAAGTGATTTGAGCAAGCAATTACTGCAGGCTGGAAAGAATGTGTCAATGCCCTTCACTTAAGTTGCCATGCAACTTCCGCTGACACACCACAGCTTAGCTCAGGACGAAGTTACTAATATATATACATAGCCCAAGCCTAACAGCGTCGCACTTTGAACAAGCTTAACTAAGGTGAAACTTAACTAAGGTGAAAGGTTGGAAGCACAAGAATTAAGGTTGACGAACGGGCTATTTTCAATTTCAGCAATTCTCAAAAACAGTATTACGCGACCGTCTGCACAGTACATTTTAATAGACCGTACAACAGTTCACAAAAACAACTTTTCTCTGTCTAGAATAAATAGTACCACTAGTTTCCGAATAAAATACAGTTTTTGTTTGTCAAAAATTGCCCGAGAAACTGATTTGAAAATCAAAAATAGCAAAAATACACAAACATATTTGCATAAGGCGATGCGAGTGAAGATAGAACTGTACTATAAAATCAAAGTCTTGTTTTGTTTACATAAAATCGCTTTTCAATCTATCTAATGAATGAACTAACACATAAAAATGGACAACACAATCTTCTTTCGAAAAAATTTATTTAAATCTCCATTAGTTTACGTTTAAAAGCAAAACGCGTACCATTTAATTATAGCTCATCGAGTTCAAGCTTTCTTCGATGAAATTCAAGAGATCGATACAACAAAATTTAGGTACGTTTAAAAATCAATTCTCCAAAACTAACAATAACACTAATAAAAAGTCACTCACAGATTGATATCAACATAAACTCTCATCGAAAACTGTAATCTGTTTTACCTTTAAGTTCCTCGCTTGCTTGGAAATTCAAATCTCCGCTTCTGGTTCTGAAATCCGTAGAAAACAAACATCTCCCGCATTGATAAAAACGTAATACATGAAGTTCCTCGAAGCAAAATTTTATCCCTGAAAGCTCTTCTTTTTCCACTAAAGCGGCTTCTGAGTATACCTTAATTAGTATCCCTGTCTTGAGTAGCAAACCGCGAAAAAATGCAGGAAAATAACGAGTTTAATTCTCCGCTAGACACAACAAAACAACTAAAGTGTTTACCGAGCTCACGGCTGTGTGGCCGCACGAAAAACAAAGCCTTGCTTTCAAGATCCTGGATGTTGTTCCAACACGGCGGGCGGGCACACACGCGCCCGCGAAACATTCCGCTAGCCATGACCATGAAAAATCACGGCATAGGTTCTATGAGTATGTAGCTGCGCAGCCAGGCCTTCAGCCTGGCAAGTGCTTCGCTATTAAGCTAGAAATGTATGACGTACTTAGTAACATGAACCTTGTCATTTACGACCACATACCAACAAAAATAGTTCCTTCTTCCCTAGACTCTAAAGGAATATTTCTGAAAAGGGCCCGGGTTACTTAAAAAGGCTAAAAGAATAAAGGACAATCTGGGCAGTTGCATTGTGTCCAAAAATGTAAACAATGTCAAACAACGTAAAGACGTTATATTACCCATATATAACTATTTACCTTGTTTGTATTTGTTGTCTACATTCATAGAAGTGTGTGCTTTAGTCTATGTACGATCAGCTGGTACTTTAATAGCGGAACTCTCGCGGGCCGAAGGCCCGCTGCGGAGCCCCATACTCATAGAACCCATGCCCGTCATTTTTCATGGTCATGGCTAGCGGAAAGTTTCGCGGGCGCGTCGGTCCGTGTGCCGCCCGCCGCCCGCCGTTGAGCAGGGCTAGCTTGCGGGTGCGTATGACGTCGCAAAACATGCGCGTACAACGTCACAACATCCCGGATCTTAGCAATTTTGAAACCAAAGTCGTTTTTCAGGCCTGCATGTTTTCGCGGTTTGCTACTCAAGGCAGGGTATACTAATTAAGGGATACACAGAAGCGCTATAGTAGAAAAAGAGCTTTCAAGGATAAAATCCTGCTTCGAGGAACTTCATACGTCTTTTATCAATGCGGGGCAATATTTCAGAACCGAAGAAGCGGAGTTTCAACGAATTTCCAAGCAGTAGAGTGACTTAATGGTAAAATAAATCACATTTTTCGATGGGAATTTATGTTGATATCAATTTTTGATTGACTTTTCCTTTTTGTTCTTGTTAGTTTTAGAGACATGTTTATAAAACGTGCTCAAATTCAGTCGTGTTGTTATCTTGAATTTCATCGAGGACAGCTCGGCCTCGATGCGCTATAAATGGTACGCATTTTAAACTAATAGATATTTGAATAAAAGTTTTCAAAAGAAGATTTTGTTGTCCATTTTTATGTTTGTTCATTCATTACATAGGTTAAAAAACGATTTTATGTAAACAATTTATGGTTCTAACTTCACTTGCGTGGCCTTATGCAAATATGTTTGTGTATTTTTTGCAATTTTGATTTCCAAGTCAGTTTCTCGGGCAATTTTTGATACGCAACAGGTGTATTTTATTCGGAAATAAGTCACACTAGTTATTCTAGACCGAGAAAAAATTGTTTTTGTGAACTTTTGTACCGTCTAAATGTACTGTGTAGACGGTCGCGTAATACTGTTTTTTTTTTAGAATTGCTAAAATTAAAAAATAGCCCGGTCTTCAAGCTTAACCTTTCTGTTCCGAGAGCTTCGCTGTTAGGCCTAGCCTATTTATATATATTAGTTAACTATGGTGACAGCAATGTTCTAACGAGATGGTTTGATCTTATTTCAGATGCTGTAAACAACACAAAGACTGCTTGAGTTCGAAGCTACTAATTACATCACCTGACTTCTGTTCTTTTAATAAAATAGTTAAGTGCGACGATAACGCCAAAGAATGCATCAACAAGCTGAGAAACGATTTCCAATCCAAATACAATTTCAAGACATATAATAGAGAAAAGTGTGTAAAGCAAAACTATTAATAAATTGTAGAGAACACCGTTACTAGCTAATAATCATTAAAATAAAATGTTTAAGGCAAAAGACTTTCCCTGTAAGTTCTTTGTATGACTCATTTATAGTTATCACAGTGATTAGGGCCTCTTCCTTTATCTAAACTAAGGCCATCGCAAGCTACGGCAAGTTAAAATTACGAGACCGTGCTCCTAACGGAAAAGAAGCATCAAAATGCACCCTCAATGCCGCAGTTTCATGCCACTCGCATAGACATTCCTCGGCTATTTTCTGTGTACCGTATCTGTCTTAAGATATATCCTATATTACTCAATAATTATTCTTCTATATTGCGAAATTCTCCTTGTATATAACATCGTATAACACATTGAAAATTTAACCGGTAACATCTTACACCTGAAGAAGGCTGGTCTGGCCAGCTGAAATATTGTACTAAACAAAATATACGCTGTTTTCAGCTTTGCTTTCAAGTTTTTTTTTTAAGTACGAAATTTACTGTCCGTTGTCCGTATTACAGAAGGTCAGTATTATAGAGGGTCCGTATTATAAAGGGTATTAATAGAAAATAAATGGAGATTTTGCCGGGACTAAATGAAGTGTCCATAAACTAATAAAACAGAGGGTTGTCCGTAAGGAGATGTTCAACTGTTTAAAACCTCACTTTAAGATGTCCCTTGCTTTTTCTAGTTTCTTCACTCAGCTATTTGAAAAATAAGTTACTGCCTTGCACAGCCAAATTAACAATAAATCTGAGTCAGTGTAGATGGAATTAAAGAAAAAAAGCTCTTTTAATACCTGCGGTTTTATTAATAGATTCATTCTTATGTTAAATACCTGGAAATAGCACAAACTCAAGTTGCAACATTGTCGGGGGAGGGATGGGGTATTTTCTCCAGACAGCCCTAGAGGCGCTTAATCACTCCCTCTTTGACAAGTCCTCAGTGCTTGCGCCCCGCTGCATAAACAAACACACTCACAATTTCTTTTTGGTGTCATTTAAATCCAAAGTTCGAATTTTTCTCCTGGAGTCTTATCTGCTCCATTTTCAGGATCTTTATCCGCGAGTTCAGACTTCAATGGCGCACCTAATCTAAAGCGAGGTCGATGGAATCGAGGATGCAAAAACTTGTAATACACAGTCATCATAAGCAATCCGAAAGAGAAACACATATAAATCAAAATAAATCCTGCCAGTTCTATTTCCCACGGTAAATGGCTTGTGTTGTTCGTATACCACAAAACAGAGAAAACCAAATTCTCAAAAAATGTCAGAATGTAGTACTTAACAGCCCAGCGATAGGTGCGGACACCTTCTAAGCAAAAGAAACAAAACAAATGGATGTAACACATAACAGCGCGAAAAAAATGCTGCTTCCAGTTGTTCCCTGGAAAGAAGTAAATCTCGTGGCGTATAAGAAACGCGAGAACTACAAAAAAATGAAGAAACAAAGCCAGAAAGAACCACATTTTGAATTCAGTTGCGAAGAAGACCAGCGTTAATATTCGAGAAATTATCATGAAAGCCCGCCACAGCCACATTGAGAGGTAACCATACCAACGAAGCTGCCCCTTATGACGTTTTGAGTCACGAAGGCAGCTTATATAGTTAACAACTGCTCTGGAGTATGAAATGAACGAAAAGCAGATGGAAAGGATGGTCCACAAGTCTTGAATTCTTGTTGCCTTTAATTGTTCGACGTAATGGCGCGAGATGAGCACATACATTTGTAACACGAGTTGAGGGGCATCTTCTGTGAAGGCCAAGATCATTTGCAATAGCGCCAGATCTAGGTTCATTGCTATTAGTAACTTGTTATCAACAACACGGGTTGCCTTCTTGCGCTTTATCCTGTAGGCTTTTACAAGAATTCTCCAGTACCTGCGAGGGAGAAAACGGACAAACAAACTGAATATGACTTACTGGGTACTGAATAAGACAGACACAGGGACAATTGCCATCATCGGGTATCAAACTTGACTTGGCGTGCAGGAGTAATTGCAAGGTCTTGGTTTCGAATCCTGTTCAAGCCTGACCTTTTTTCATTTCGACTCAGTCGAACACAATCTAATGGATTGAGTTCGATTTGTTCGATTGAGTTTGATTGGTTCGGAAATCGAACTCAAACAAAATTCGGTGTTCGATCGATTGCGGCCGAACTCAATCGAACTCAATCCACGAATTGAGTTCGATTGAGTTCGATTTCCGAACGTTCGATTTACTATGCCGTTACCTGCGATCAGGCGCTCTTTTTTCGGAGCGCGAGAGCGCGAACGCGCGAAAGTCGGCGGAAGGGCAGAGCGCCTGATCGCAGGTTAACTATGCCGGGACTACCGTATCTTAAATCCTAAAAACCTGCTTAGAACGTTTCTTCAGGCTCAAATCACCCAAAAAAATAAGAATGTGCAGCCCCAGCGCAGCCTCAGCCCAAAAATAAGACGTTCTTGTATAAAAAAGAGTGTACATTGCAAGAGAATGGTCCGTCCAGTATTTATCATCGTCACGCAATGTAACGCGTTGCGTGACGAACACAAAGTTCTAATCGAATAAACGTAATAAATATTTTGCTGGTTTATAATACTCGTTTACGCAACTTACCTTTCTACAAGTCCAACAAGGAACAAATGTGTCACTGATACAACTTTCCATCCACTTTTGGGTGGCCTTTCTAATTGTTTGTCGTCTTCTTTGTACCAGAAGAAGGAAACTAAATTAGTAATAATTGAAGGCAAAAACACCAACAGTAGAGTAAAACTACCCCACCAGTAGTTATTTCCTTTGGTAAAATGATCCGCTGCAACTTTCAGATCGGTACCGATGTCCGCAAAAAATGCTCCGATTGCCACAACGGAAAAAAATATGGTAAGCCATGTTGCGTTACCGCGTTTCCGCCACAGTTCTGAGAAATCTGTGTCCATCTTACGTGGCCGCATTTTTAAGTTATTAATCACCAAATAAACAGCTTGTCTGAAACGATCTCGTGGGGGTAAATTTCTAAGTTTACCCTTGTAGCTAGTTTTATACTTTGGTACGCTGCCATTAGTAAAACTGAAATTGTTTTGGTTTGAATATTCTTCCGGTCTCGCTACTAATAAAGTTGTGCTTTTAGTGACAATTACTTTCTCGCTTTGCTTCGTCAAAGCGACACTGAAGCCATAATTCTTGTACTTATTTTTATAATCGTTCAATGATAAATAATTATTTTGTAACTTTCCGTTGCTGTCAGAATTTTCCGTCGCCTTGGCTTTCTCCTCTTTGTCAAGTTCGAAACATACTTGCTCGAGCGTCCGGACATCTTCCTTCGTGACACGAACATAAAAGCGTCCAGGGTTTACAAAAGTTCCGCTTCCACGGCTGGAGGAAAGATAACTCTCCACTGACCAGTCTCTCTGTAGTCTTCTACCGTCAAATTCATCTGTAACCGGTTCTGAGTCCGCTTTGTAACTTGCTAAGGTTTGTACGACACTACGAAGGAGACTAAGTTCTTCTTCGCTTAGCTTTGCAACAACATGGTCGCCACTTTCTGTTGTCGGGCTTCTTGCGGAATGAGAGGAAATTTGACGTTTAAGTGCTCTCACAGTTTGCTTTTGTTGTTCGTTTAACTTCAGGTCTGCTTGTAGCCGTTTAGGACGTTCTCGATCCATTTAAGAGCATCAGTTTGCCTGCCTTTTGTCGGCCTTTAAACGACGGCCTTACGACGGTACTGAAAAGATTGATTGATGTAACATAGACAACACACGCATACCATATGTAACGGTTGGATGAATATAACATAACATGCATAATAAAGCACACGAATTGTCCTTCGCAACCACAAAACTTAGTGGAATTTTGAATTCAAAACTACTTGTAATATCTACATAAGATATCATACTTTTTCATACCATTATGTTATTAGCCCAACAGTCAACTCGTGGGCTGTTTGCCTTTGGTGAAATGCAAAATATTTGCAGTGTTATTCAAAATATTTAGAAATGATATTGTTCTCAATTGTGATGTTAATTTTGAAGGTAAATAATTTGTTGAGTCATTTGTGCAATGTGTTTGGGTCACCACGTGTCTCTTATATAAATCTTACGCGCGCGCTACGAACACTTCGCTGAAGGCCATAAGTACGCAGTTTAGGAGGCACTCCGAGAGAGCGGTCGGCTATTCATGTAAGCGTAATAGTATATCCTGACCTCAAAGTGTCTTTCACATGACGTCACAAAAATTCAAAAATCTAAAGTATACATCCTACAAAGCTGTTTCTAACATGGTATGTGGATACCAGTATTATAATCTTTCACAAAAAGTTTCAAGTTTTAATGATATGTTTTGCTTCCGATTTATAAAGGTTTTAAATGCGTCACGCAATTCGTCACGCTATTTCAAATACGCCGTAAAAATAAACAAAATTAAACCACTTGAAAGTTATTTTTGAATTATTCATGCTTACAAGCCGATTTAATGGCACTTATAGTTAATACAATATTTTGTGATGAGATTTTTGGTGTAATTAAGACTTTGAATTTTTGGCCGCCATGTTGGTGTCCCTAAGTAGGGCACCAAGATGGCCGCCCATACATGTCTAATACTCGTTCGCCTATAATTCTTGAAGGAAATGCCCTTGCGCTTCAAAATTTGGCCCAGATCTGTAGTTTTAAACTCTCTACAATTCCATAAACAGTTTGGAATCCAAAACTGTTGTTAAATGCTTCTGAATCTTGATATGAAGTCAGTGAAAACACTCTATTGTTGTCTGTTGGACACAATATTTTAGCTTACCTTATTACATGAAACTTCGCGACACGTTTATTTCGCGATTTTGAGGTGCGCATATTTCGCGACACTTAAATTTCGCGATTTTGCGACAACTTTTTTATTTTGAATCACTTTAATTTCGCGTTTTTGAGTTAGACACAATTTATTTCCTTGGCAACATTATTTAACATGTGCTTGAATTAAATAAAACGACTTTATCAAAGGTCAGCAATAACGTCAAAATTAACAAAAACGCAACAGCGGGATTATATGACAACCGTAACAACAAAGACGTGAATTATTGGTCTCAACCAATTATTGACCACAATTATTGAGCACAATATTCAATATTCAATTAATGACGACAATAACCATTTACATTAAAAATTCCTTCCTATGGACTCCGAAGAGAAAATGATGCCGTTTAGTAACATAATGCCGTTTAGAAACATATATACAAGTGTCACAAGTGATTTGTGTACATGTCTTGATGTGGATCAACAGAATAGTTAAAATATGATTTTGTAAAAGTTTCAATGGTAATAAACTCATTCTTTCTTGATTATTGACATAATGCGAGTCACTTAATTTTCGCGTCATGTTTGGTTCGCGACACTTATTGTTCGCGTCACTTTAATTTCGCGATTTCTTTTTAAATCGCGAAATTCGCGAAATTAACGTGTCGCCAGAAAATTCATGTAATAAGTTGAACTGGATGTCATCATCAACTTTCGGTGTATGCGTAAAATTCTGGTGAATGCGTAAACTTCCGGTGTATGTGTAAACTTTTTTTGAGCGTGAGGTGGTGAACCTTCGAGGCAGGTTTTTGAGAAGTTGTCTCAAATGTGATGATATGCCTTTTTCAGACCTTATTGTTTATACAGTGGAACCTCGATCAGTTAACGAACCTCTATATAACGAAGTCCTCGGTATAACGAACGATATTCTTCAGCCCGGCAAAATTACAAGTAAAATGTATGGAACAGAACCTCGATATAACGAAATCCTCGTTATAACGAACACAATCCGGCAGCCCAAGCGTAAAATCTACCCCGATATAACGAATAAATGTCAACGCGCGACAAAACATGAACGCGGAAGAGATCATCAGTGTGTGCTATAGTACGGTGGCCCACAAGGGTCAGCTGCAAACAAATAAAAGTTGCTGCAAACAAATAAAAGTTGCTGCAAACAAATAAAAGTTGCTGCAAACAAATAAAAGTTGCTACAAACAAATAAAAGTTGCTAACCCTAACCTAAGCAACTTTTATTTGTTTGCAGCAACTTTTATTTGTTTGCAGCGACCCTTGTGGGCCACCGTACTATAGGGCAAAGGTATAACCTGTACAGTTTTCCAGTGTCGTCGTTATATTTACAGTGTACTATAGCTTCATACAGGCATTGAAGTGCAAATGTTATTTATACGTAATACCGTTACAAAACAATTATTAACTATACCTTGATATAACGAACATTTTGTTTGTTTTTCCACAAATTCGTTATAACGAGGTTTTCGATATGACGAACCCTCGATATAACGAACCAATTTCCCCAGTCCCTTGGCACTTCGTTAAAACGAAGTTCCATTGTATACAGTTTGTGAGTTTCGTCACAGGTAGCCAAAGCTTTACTGAGCGACTAATAATCCATGAAAGCATTTGAAATTGACAATGGCTTCTTGCTTTTGTTTGTTTTTCTTTTAAAGACCCCTTAGGTTACAAATAGTATTACGCATGCTCAAAACGATCCCATACCCATACCCATAGAAGGCCATACCCATAGAACCTAAGAAATCATCTACCGGACGTAGACTGCAGTACCTTGTAGTTTCATCCGTGGTGCGCATTCATTCTCTATTTTTTCAGCCAATGAAAAAAATCGAATTTTTCCTGGCGACCAGTATTATTTACCCTTTAATGGAAGAATAAGCCGCCACATTGGGTTCTCTAAGAGGGTCCTCTAATCTTTGACTAATCTTTTACAAATTCCTCTTCTTTCAAAATAGGAAATTGTATCAAGGGGATTTCCTCCGATTCTACAAGAGCTCTAACCTTCAAAGTTACACAGAAATATCACGTACTCAAACTCTTTCTCGTACGCATAAAACTAACAGTCAAATCCCAAAGGACGCTAGGCCGATAAATGCATAAATATTGGAACAACGGAAAATGGTTAATGAGCTTAAAAGGGATACTTGGATTTTTTTTAAATGGCTCATTTTTGCTCATTAACGAATTTCTATTGTTTCAATATTTAGAGAGCATTTCCTCCGATTCTACAAGAGCTCTAGCCTTCAAAGTTGCACAGAATTATCACGTGCTCACACTCTTTCTAGCACGCATAAAATTAGCTGATTGAACCTCACTAATCAATTGAATAAAAGGAGTCGTTGGTTGTTTGTCTTTGTTGTAATGGAAAATATTAAGAAATGGCATTGTTCTTAATGGTGATGTTGTACGGAAGTCATTGTTAAAATGGCGGCCAATTCATATTCTTTTATATGTATGTTATCCCCCTTTGCCTCGTAAGCATGTTTTTTTCCTAAGGAAGGCCTATGAATATGCATATAAAATGATAAAAAATTAAGTTTGGAATTTAACAAATTTACACCGGTTTTCCGGTTTTGGACTCTTATTTACCACAATTTACGTCATCACATGGTCAAAATGTTGTGGACTCACGAGGCGCAGCCGAGTGAGTCAGCAACAAATTTTGACCATGTGATGACGTAAATCGTGGTAAATAAGAGTCCACACCACGGAAAACCGGTGGAAATCTGTTTTTTACCACAATATTTGAAGAAATAATACGAGGAAAAATCAAAGTTTCGTTACAAAACGTGACTGCTAAGAAAGCGCGAGCGTTGTCTATAACTTCCTCGCAATCTGATTGGTTTATTTTTTCAAGCGCGCGCTTTTATAGGCATTGCGTGATGTTAGCGTCAGCACCGTTGTCTGTACTCTCATTTACCACCCGCATCGACCAATCAGATTGCGAGTTAAGCGGCAATTGTGGTAAAAAGCGATATTTCCCGTTACGTCACCTACTGTTATTAATGTGCCAACAAGAGAACTATTCAGTCTGACTATTGGCTGTTGAAACAAATAGTTCTTTTGTTTAACAGTTGGCAAAATTGAATAACAAAACAAATTTGACGTAATGTTTGTAAACAGAGACATATCGGCATAGGGGACACTTTCCGTTGTTTAAATGAGGCTAAGGGAATAAATCAGGAAATTACCCCCTACATTTAAGAGTGATTTTACGACGGTTTCAATCTTTGAAAAATTTAAAAGATTTGTATGCAAAAAGTTGACAGAAAGGCTTAAATATATTTAGAAGTGTTGGTTTTTAGTGCAAAGTTATCATGGCCGTGACTATCGCTTAGGAAGCACGGTCCAGATTAGGAATTTCAGCAGTTAAATGGAAAATGGCAACTTGGGGATCATGGGACCAGCTTTCAACTCGCAGACGCTGACGTTGTCTTGGCTCGTTACGCACTCCTGCATACGTGGGGAGGAAACATTACGTGACGAGACCAAAGGACGAATACGTTGGTGGCTTCAAATATACTTAAACCAAACGTACGGTAACGAACATAACGCATTTTACCAGACCTCTCACATTCCGTTAACTTCTCACAATCACGGGCTTTCTTTACAAACAGCGTTTAATAGAGCACATAAATAATTGTTTACATAAATTTTGCGATAAATAAAGTTTATAAATATTCATACGAATTACAAGTAAAAAGTCCTCCATTTAAAAGATAAATCAGTTTAAGTGCTGTTAACTTCCGCTATCTCGGACACCGCTGTCCCGTATGGCCTGTCTCCTCGAATGTTTTACAGTTATTTATTACCGTCTCTATTTTAAACGTTCACTGTTTTTGTGCATTTTTTTGTTTCCCCCGAGTGTTGGAGATAGCGGAAGTGAACTGTAGTAAAAAATTACATAACTAACAAATTACAAAAACCTTGCATATATGTATATATATATATATATTTATATCTTTCTAACGGTTCATCATGTTTTTTTTTCTACAAACGTCTATTACTAGAATTTTGTTAAGGTTTTCAAGTGTCAACTAAACTAAATACGTTTTGTATGTGAGGGGAAATCCTTGTGCAATTGCATTTTTTCCGTTGACAGGTAAATTTAGAGGTTAAAAGAAACTCTAATGAGTATAATAACATCAGAGAATGACGAAAACAGCAATATTACATTTCCTTCTTTAGCATGTGGACAAATTCTATTTTAGAAAAAGACATTTTGTGAATATTAATTTTTCTTCTTTGATACAACTGCCATGATAAAAAAAAAGTCTGAGACAAATTTGAGATTTTACGAATCCATTATTGCTTAAAAATACACCTTAATTTAAAAAGTCTGCATTAAAATAGATAATATTTTCTTCTTTATACAAATATATTAATACACCCCGCAAACTTCGCAATTACATTTGTTCTTAGGAAATTTTGTTCATCAAATGGCCTCATCATCTTGATTGAACTACTTGGTACTTAGACTGCACAAGTTTGTTATACAAAGATAATGAAATGAGGCCCCCTTTTGCGTGATAAAAAAAGTCTTTTTAAGGGTCGCTTGAAAAGGTAACGAAAAAATATTTAAACATTGTTAATTAAGAAATGGATAAAGAAATTACAGAAATATATAGATATACACTACCCTCTGGTACATTTTGAGCCAACTTGAACTAAAAAGAACTGAAAAGCCTTCTATATGAGGGAAATATAAGAACTGAAAGGCCTTCTATATCAGACAAATTTAAGAACTGAAAGGCCTTCTATATGAGGCAAATATAAGAACTGAAAGGCCTTCTATATGAGACAAATATAAGAACTGAGGCAACTATAAGCTCATGCGGGGGCGGGCGGGGGTGGGGGGTGGGGGGAGCTTATCCCAAAAGAAAATATTCAAACTCAAACCATGACAAGCGCAGGCACAAGGAAAATACAAAGTTTTGATCCTTTCGTTTGAATCGAGCTTGTCTCCATTGTATTCTTACACTCACTTCTGAGTTACTCATGAAACCCAGTTACTCACAAAAGGTGTCTATCAATCTATAATGCACAGACGTTCCCTTACTTACATCACAAACGCCCTAGTTAGTACCTTTCACTACCAGGGTCACCCTTTCAGTTAAGTGATGTGATTTCAACTTTAATTTTGAGTCTCTGGATAATGATAGCCATTGAGCAGTACTTTCCTGTGGTACTGTTTATTGTCTATAACGTGGTTCTAACTTTTGAG
Organism: Cladopsammia gracilis; assembly: GCA_022457155.1. Classification (NCBI taxonomy): domain Eukaryota; kingdom Metazoa; phylum Cnidaria; class Anthozoa; order Scleractinia; family Dendrophylliidae; genus Cladopsammia; species Cladopsammia gracilis. The sequence continues at coordinate 217,205 of JAJGOT010000261.1, forward strand.
TCTGTGGATTAAATCCTAAAGTTTGACCATTCAAATGAAAACTATTGAGCAGTACTTTCCTGTGGTACTGTTTATTGTCTATAGCGTGGTTCTAACTTTTGAGTCTGTGGATTAAATCCTAAAGTTTGACCATTCAAGTGACAGTGGTGGTGTTGATTTTAAGTTCTCGACAATTAAAAAGAAATTTCTTTTTTTTTTTTTTCAATTTTGATTTTTACCTCCTTTAGCTTGGGTGTGCTTTATCCTGGAAAAGGGCGGTAATGACTTCTAAACGCCCTTGATTCTCTTTTTGGTTGCCGTTTGTGCCTTGGGAACTGCTATGCACTTTATATGATTTTTTATTCAAGACAAAATACCATTTACTTATGTTAGAATGTGGTGAATCCGTTGTTTTGACAGGAGCCTTCTCTAAACTGAATGTCATCCAGAGCGATATCACCAGTGTAGCCTCGACCCCGTGTTCCCTCGAAAACAATCTGAAACGAAGCAACAGCAAGATTCGTCTATCAATCTTTAATTAATTAAAATATAAATTGGAAGTTACGCGCGTTTTTTTGGCTGAAATATGTTCTATCAGAGTACAAAGCATGAAAAAGTGTGTTTTATTGTTTTCGAAGTGTACTCCTTAAGACAAAACTTCAAACTTTAGAAAGCGTGACTATAATTCTAAAAAGAGATTATCTGTAAACTATGTAAGAACGTAAAGGAGTGATTTTCGTATTAAAATATCCCTTCGAAGTAGAAATGTTTCGAAACTTGTTTTAGTTTTAGGTTTGAATTGGCTTAATTTATATATATATATATATATATATTTATATATATATATATATATATATATATATATATATATATATATATATATATCATGAGAGCATATAACGAAGGTCAAACCCTGTATAGTTATATAGGAACACAATGGAACCCGTGGTTTATCGTTTTTATTTTTAAGTATTTTTTCAGGAGCTCAAAGAGTTCTTAGGCGTTCAGAATACATAGTGGTTCACTTACCCTGTATTTAGAGTCAGAACTGAATGAAATATGCGCCTGTTTCCATTCTTTTCCTTGTTCTCTTGATTTGGACCACAGACTCGTCTTATTTCCCGAGCGGCTGTTTATGAGGTAAACAGTAAGTGTTCCCACAGTCTTTCCATTCATGCTGTACCACCAGCTTAGGCACCGCTTCTCCGTTGGGTCAAATGATTCGCTCATCAGCTGAGACTTGTAACCAAACCTCGCAGGATACGAGGACTCGAGGTAAAGGTAATACCCTGTGGAAGAATTACTACAAGAACTTAGCGATTGAATTTTTTTTTTTTCATCATCTTGCTTTCTAGTCCGAGATAAAGTAAACGTATCATTAATACGAAGTTCTACTTATACGTGTTGTTCGGGCGATCAGTGCTCATAATGATAATAAATAAAAGTTTTGAAACTGACCTGTTAAAAATTTTATAAAAAGTTTAAAAGTTTTTCTAAATTTTCGGTCGCTCACTGCGGCCTTCATCAGAGAATGAATGTTCTTTTTGTGGGAAACAAGTTATTTAAAATACTTGACAATTGGTAGGTATACTCTTGGGAATGGCTTCCGTTCGTTGACAGGATTTTAAATAACTTGTTTCCCACAAAAAGAACATTCATTCTCTGATGAAGGCCGCAGTGAGCGACCGAAAATTTAGAAAAACTTTTAAACTTTTTATAAAATTTCTACTTATACCATAGGCCAGAACTGGCGAAACTTTTCTATTTGTTTATTTTAAAATAACTAGAGCATTAGTCTGGATTGTTAGCCGCTTTCTCGCCCAACCGGCGTCGACTACTAGAGCATTACTGTCGTATTTCCTCAAACAAGCGCCCGGTGCACTTATTTCAAATTTCAGTTCGTATTGCTTTCAACATCAATAAACTTGAACAATTCATTGTTCTTGACAGTAAACAGGAAATAAATTCAACCTTCTATTACCTCATACACTATTTGTATCATCTTTTTTTCTCGTGTTATTTATTTATTATTTTATTTATTTAATCAAGTTTCAGATTTACAATTACAAAAAAAAATCTGAGATAGGCTTAAAACAGAGTACAAGACTCCTTAAAAATAAGCCACCTATTATGACATCATAAGTGTTAGTTGTTATATCAGATTTTCTTGATTTTAAATTAAGGGGGCGTTTGGAATATAAGCCCATCGCAGGATAATCAATCATCATCGTGTTAGGTTTGTCTTACGGTTCTCTAGTACTAATTGATACATTCATGTGGAAAGCACGAAAATAACGCGAACACAAACACAAGGACGCTTACTGTTTTTTCCACCGTGGTCGCCGTTTGGTCCTGTGTTTCTACTGGGAGTGGTTCCCCTGTGGCGGTACCACTTGAATGATGGTGACGTGCTCCACGCGTTTGTCCAGTGACAATAATCTCTATCGAAATTACAATCAACTGAATCTGAAAAAGAACGGAAAATTCTGTCAGCAAGATAACAGCGTAACCTGTAGATTGGCCACTAGCCAGCAATAGGACAACAACAATACCCCCACTCCCCCCCCCCCCCCCCTCCCCCACTCCCAGCTCCCACACACACACCCGGCCACCATCCACGAAAGTAAACTCCTGTACGGAAAGAATAAGTATGTGAGATTAAACGACGAAACAAAAACCCCTTGTTACCAACCCACGGGGTTATTTTAAGATTGACCTTTTTTGAATTAATGCTATTAATGCGATCTCGTCCCCCCAATCAGTCAAAATATCCAGCTAATCCGTTTGTTCACCCCCGGTGTTCCCAGATTAACGCTAATCCAGGAGGAAGAGTATTTAAAGCGTTTATAAATTTCCCGAATTGATAAATCAACATCTGAATTTAGTAGCGAAGTGTCCGGCCCTTTATGAAAAAATTATTGAATTAAACATTCAACTTCTCGCTGAGGAATTCCAGCCTTAGACAAAGGTTTGTTAAGATATTAACTTACAGAAGATCAGAATAAACTAAACAAATCGAATTTACATACACATGAACCTAACGTCCTCTTTCTCCGTTCGAGGGCTTCTGCCTAGCACATATTTCTGTGTAGTTTTACATAATTCTTCTATGTCATATTTTGTCACTAATAGCCTCTTTTTTTATTTATTTCAGGGTAGTTTTCCCCAAAATATTCAAAGGTTCAGAGTGCGCTTACTCTCAATACACGCCATCATGTTGCACATTCGGTACTGTGTATCCGCGCCTGGGCATCTGTTCCCGTCATATTTTGGCGCAGGATCAGTGCATGTTCTCTTTCTCTTCTGTTTACCGTAACCACATGACTTGTCACAGGCTTCCCACTCAGCCCATCGTCCCCAGTTCCCGTTGACTGGCGCTGAAACAATACGAGAGAAAGACTTGGGTCACAATACGAGAAAATAGTTTTCGGCAAAGAATGTACTGTTATCTGTACGATCAGATACTGCCATACATACTGCCATACATACTGCCATACATACTGCCATACATACTGCCATACATACATACATACCGCCATAACAAAAATACAAAAATAGAACCCGAATGTAACCTACCATAACACTCATCATGAGTACATTTTCGTCGGTCAGTCTCGATTCCATGAGAGTCGGCCCCAGGACAGTGCGACCGCTCTGAGAAGCAGACTCGCTGTCTGTACTTCATGCACCTACTATTACAGGGAGTGTACGCTGACCACTCACTCCATCCTACCTCCTCCTTATCTGTGAAGAGAAAAGTCGTCGAAAATCTTATTAGAAAACTGAAGGAATAGTCAAGTAGAGGCGTGACTATTAAATTCTTTTACAGTTTGGCATCTACATACATACATACATACACACTTGACGTGATTCGAATGATTATCACGTGATTATTATATGATAATCATGGTTATTACTTGATTGTGAAGGATGTGATCTATAGAGCGTTTGCACGTGACGTCACGGCGGCCATATTGGTGTGCCAAAACAATGAAATGGCGGCCATAATGATGTCCTAAACGAAAGCTCTATTCTTATTCAAACATTTCCTATTGATGGCCGCCAGTCACCTTAGTGAAAACACTCTATAAAGCGAGTACACGGCGGCGATGTTGGAGTATAACAAAACAATGAATGAAATTTCTGTACTTTGGGAATAAAACTCTATTTTTTATGCAAACATTTTGTATTGTTCCTAAACACCAATACGGCCGCCGTGCATACGACCTATTATGATCTAAGCCACTGGTGGAATCAAAATGTTAAGCGCTTGAGAAAAATACTTCTAAATAAAGAAAAGTACAAAAAATGTATGCACAGTACCCTAGTTTAGGATATGTATTTCGCTGCGAAAACCCATAATTTGAGGAATATTTCCGAATTAACACATCACCCCCACTTTCATAAACGGAGCAATGCTTAAGCATTTTTAAGTTCCCGCGAAATTCTGGATGAAGTGAATCGCGGATTGGTAATAATTTAAGTGGACTCATGGTATTATTTATTGTTTTGATGTACCAGATGTAATAAATAACTGTGCGAAGTTAAAAAAAAAAACATTATAGCTTCTTTTTCGATGGAGTCACCTTAAACAAAGTCAATAGTTGCTTCGAACAGAGGCCATTCATATTATCACTTAAACCTTACTTTTGCAGTCATACAGCGCGTTCATTTTCTTGATGTCCAGTTCACTGAAGCCAACTCTCCGCCCCAGGGACATGTAAGGGTTGTTCAGCGCGCGGACAGTTGCCTTTTTATTCTTAGAAAACGTGGTCCTCCCATAATGCATCAGGCTGCTGTAATCGTAGTCAAAACCCATACTATCTACTTTAGAGTGTTTGTACTTGTTAAACTGTCCTTCCATACCTGCAAATAAAATCAAAGTCGTATTAAGTTCTTTTCTACACGGTAGTAATTGGCAGACCCAACACTTGCAAAGAGTGGCTCGAGACTAACAAGTCATCATACGGATGGTGATGGATCCGTCATTATTGATGCCGGCTTTACCCAGGGCGGCTCCAGGATTTCGTGAGGGGGCGTGGGTTTGCATTTTAGATGTGCCTGAGTAGCAATAGTTTCGTCTCCCTAATAAGTGTGGGGTCGTGCTTCAAAACTGAAAATTTGATGGTAAAATAAGATGAGGGATTGTTGTATACTCACCCTTGTCAATGTTTTCCCAGAGAATCTCTACATACTGATCTCTATCAGGCCGCGACTGCTCGTGCCAAAATCCAATTGCATGCATTAATTCGTGCATAATTATCCCTTTGTTGTTACATCTCTGACCTAATGAGAGGTTCTGAGAACCCTTGCGCCAATACAGGCGGCCAATATATGACCAACATCTGTGACAACATAAACAAAATACCCAGAGTAATCAGTTGTAAATAGTGATTTTGTGGAATAGCGCTTGAGGTTGGGGGAGGGGGGGGGGGGGGGTATATAAAAACAAGGACAAGGAGAAGTTATATTTTCTTTTTAAAAAAAGGGGCGGGGTACCTGTCCTGGATGTCAGGCTACTGAGTAATATACCAAACATTTCATACTGACTTTACAATACTAAGCACGAGCCGACATATCATCACTTGTACCACAGAAACACGCATGCATGGCATGCTGGGACCTGCGTACGCACCCTTTGTCTTTGCTAAACTTGATCCAGTTCCTTTCGTTTTTTCTTTCTTTAAACGTGATACACGTGTGTTTGTGAAATTCTTGTATGGCTGCCATGATATTCTTCTTATATGAAGCTGAAATGAAAAAGACTGTTAAAACTGTAGAACATTAGTGGTCAGATGAATACACAATACTTGAATTACCGCGTCACCATAGTTACACGACTAAACAAAATGTAATTTAGCCTGCACAACAGGCGGTTTTGTGGTGCGCGAACGTGGAGCGCGAGGCACGCGAGGGCTAAATATAATTTAAATGACACTCCGTGAGTGTCCACTCTCGCAAGCGGAAATCTTACTTGAGACAACATCACAGTGAAATCCAATTTGAAACATGACCAACATGATGATCATTTATGCGTGCCTGGTGGCGATAGTTACAAAAACTATAATGGCTGGAATCAATACAATCTTAAAATTAATGATAACAATAGTAATAAGTAGCAATACGTCATAAGCTATCAAGGTTTATGCGGCTCCAGAGCTTGTGATCCTATTGTAACTAAAACATTGTTTAAGATTTTCTGGTGTCGAATAGGGTATGCATTCATTGCCTATTGGCCTGATTTATGTTTCATCCGTGGATAAAGATTTCAGGATTAGAACGGAAATTATGTATGAAAAATCATTTTGTTTGGTTTGAAATAAGGTAAGTGGTAGCACAACCAATTTTGAGCCACATTATTGACCTTATAGTCCCCCTCCTTGGTTAAAGAAAAAATTCATAATATCCAAGTTAACTTTGTATGATGAATTAGCAATAAAAAGCGTAGCTGTATACCGCTATAACATCAAATTTTAGTAGAAGTTTATTTGAGGATTGACATTTTTTTATGTATAAATTGATATTTCGTAATTACTATAGTGGTATATTTATTTGCAAGGAAAACATATATATTTTTAAAGACATTCTGCAATTATTGCAGATCGTGAATAAGGCAATAAACCATACACCGTGCGGTCACGTATAACGCGACCGTAGTTTCCGGTATCACGTCCACCAAATGACCATCTGGCAGTGTCTCAATAGAATTAGTGGAACTTACCCAGTCCCTCCTCGATCTCGTAAGGTACCACTCTGTTTGGCCACACCTTCTTTCTTTGTCGGACAGCGCTGCGCCTGAAGCGTGTTTTTTCGTACACATTCCCGTCCCTGTCTGTCAGAGCTATGTCTCCTTCGTGTCCAATGTTATATGCTGATAATAAAGACATGAAATGACAGTCACGCGTACTGAGCACAAATGTAAAGACAAGAGCCCATATAAAAGCTTTGAAATGCAAACGCAGCCAAAAAACGGATATGTAAAGAAAGTTACTATCGAACTTCTGCTGGCAATTAACATATTCCCATCAGCATGGTTTTGGGCCTTTTATTTGTTTGCCTGAAGAATATACCGTGTTCAAATAAAGTTTAATAAATAAATAAATAATACATAATTTATTCATACACTACTCCACACATTTTAGGATACATTGTAAATATCCATACAGTTCTGCTGCTTATATTTTATCTTTTATTTCAAAATGATGTCAGCCGACATTGAAACGTCGCATATTTTTGCTGACTTTTCTTCTTAAATTACTTTATTACTACAGTAAAATTTTACAGATATGAAATCGTCGCGAAAACTGAGGAAGTCGTTGACCTTTGAGAAATATTCAGCAAATTCATGTTGAGATTTTCGCTTACAAGTTGGAACCGTTCAGGTATTAAATGTTTAATCGCATTTTTATATATTTTGTGTCCCAAGTGGCTTATTTTATATTAAAAAAATATGTTCCGTGGTTGAACTAGCAGAACATGACGCATGACGCAAAATTGTACGTATTTGTACAGGAATCCATTGACAATATTAATTCCATAAAAACTGATTTCAAACCCCAATTCAAAAAAATAAGTGGACCAAAGTTCTTCAGAAAATACTTTTTTTTACAGAATTTGCTCGGGAATGGCTGGTTTCCCCAAAATGGCGGCAAATTCGTGAAATTAGATTTGGGCTTATCATTTGGAAAATTTAAGCTATATTTTTGTTTGCGTTAATGTCGAAAGAAAAGAAAAATGGTAAAAATAGAAAGAAATACAGCAAACAAACAGAAAAGAAAAAAAAAACAATGACCTTCAGAACAGTAATGGCATTGGCTTTCGAAATTAACATCAACCATTGCGCCATCCACGTAGCCTGCGGACAGGCTTCCAGTCGGACGGCGGGGCCATACGAAGATGCCGGCGTTTCGCGCCGGAAAATAGCGCCACTCCGAGCCAGGAGCCTGTTCGCTGGCTACCATCGATTTCGTTAAATTTGGACAAAAAAATCTTCATAGCTTTTGTACGCAGCCTGCCACAGATATTAATACAATAGTTTACAGTAACCCACATTAATGCCTTTCAGTTCAAGTTGATCATTTCTCTCATCAACGCATTGATATAAAAATTATTATTGTTATTATTATTATTATTATTATTATTATTATTATTATTATTATTATATATTACCTTCTTAATTATTATGTTGAGATATTAATATTAACAAATATCGCCCTTGCAAAATCGCTATTGCTATTGCGGAAAGCGTAGAAATTAAAAAAAAAAACGGCGATTTTTATGTTCTTGGAATTTATTTTTACGATATTTCCGAGTGGTTGCATTTTTATTATTCTCGAACACTTTGAGGTTGAGTTTGACATGTAAACACATTCATGAGAGCTGTTATCGGATTTTCAGTACTCTACAATGCAATTGGATTAAAAGTGTTTGTTAGCCGATTATCTCCACCACATTGACGCATTTGTTTGTCCCAACGCTGGTACGTGTGCTAACGGACTTCCTTTTAGCAGATGAAACTAAAAAAGTGCTAACATTTTCAAGTATTTTCGCTGTGGTCGGTTTCAATACTCCAATAGGATTAAAGATTAAGTGTTTTTGGCTGATCCATGATCCTGTCTCCACCCTTACATTGACAGATAATATGAACTTATTTTAATCCTTTCTTCCTTTCAACAGGTGAGCCTAAAAAAAAGTGTTAGCGAAATCCCGGCACTGTTTTTAGAGACTTTATAAAAACAGAATCTCAATAATTCGCCAAAGAACTAAAAGTGTTTCCTCCTCATTTGAATGTAGCGAGCAGTTGACCGTTAGAGTTATCACATTTCACCTGTAGCTTCTCTTGCTTAAACTGATCTGATGACATTTGATATCAAAGACTCGTATGACTGCTCATGCTTTATGTCAATCATAAATATTTTAAAGAAAAAGCTTCTAAGACTTCTAGGTTAACACGACAGCTTTCTAGTTTATTTTTCTCCTTTATAATGAAGAAAATCGTGAAAATTTGCAATTTTTACTGTTTGCTCGGAGTCGCGTTAAAATTGTGTTTTTCCAACTGTATGATACGTGAAATCTATCACGAAGTTGCTGACACGACTGATAGACGATCTATTTGATCGTTTGTGGCACTCGAGACTGCTACAAGTCGCGTGATTTGGGCGGAGTCTGTCACAGCATGAGGTATTGAAAAATACGTGGGTTTCAAATCGTAGCTGCGATTTTCAAATGGAGAATTGTACTTCCTTCCTTCCGTAGATCTCTGCGGTAATTACCGCATTTAATATCCTGTATACAATAAAACGTATGTTAAAATATGCATTTGCCTATAAATTTTGCGGGTACAAAATGACGGTGCTGTTCTCTTTTATTTATGTCATAAAGAGAAAAGGCGAAAAGCGGTCTTTTTTTAAAAAAAAAAAACATACTCGTGTGTTTTTGACATAGTTACCATGTCCGAGAGGTCACGATATGCCCTCTTAATCGACCTCCAGGACTGGTTTTGCAGGGAGGGGTACCATCAGACATTTGTTTTGACGTTTCTGGAACGATGATCAATGTTGTGTATTTAGCCGCTGAAGTACTTAACTTTGCTGCGAACAAAAAGAATCGTTAACCTCTAGAAGTAATTTTTACTTGAAATTCTTACGTTTGTTAGCTTCGCTTATCCAGTCCATTACTGCGAAGTCCTGTCCATGGTCTATAGGTTGGGATATGATGGACGTCCCTGATAAGAGATAACACAAATGAATATTCCAAAAGAAAAAATACCGGTCACGTTTCGTGTGATTATCTTTATAGAAATCATCAGACACGTTTTTTGCAAGTAAATATTCGGGAGCAGCTATTGAATAACAAAGTTAGAACAAAAACAAGCAGCACATCGACAGCAAAAAGAATAAAAAAAGGCCATGACATATTGAAGAATTCCCATATGCTTCAGAAGCAAATCATGAGTCCTAAGACAAATAAATAATCCACCCACAATAACATCCCAACACAAAACACAAAAGAAAAAAAATATTTTTCAAATCATTACCTGAGAACCTGTTTACGTTCACGGGACTTGAATACGAGAAAAAAATTCCATTGAATGAAAGAAGAGTTACTGCCTGTAACAACAAATATCTCCTCAGCTCCATCGTTTAACTGCCAAAATAAAAGTACTGTTAGAAATTCATACAAAAAAAATCACCCTGAAGGCAGGAAAGACATTAAATGCGCATTACTAGGAATATTAAGATAGGTAGCGTTTAGTCTTCTATGCGACGCACATTTAATGTTTACTGCGCGATGTTCCGTTTCATTTAAGTAATAAATGTCGCGTGCCTGCACTCATGTGGTTGCTTTAAAACCATGTTTGACACTTAATCGTATTGTTTACGTACATAACACGTAATCTATTTGTTCCTTCCACCCTAGTCACGTGGGTCCGTTGCTCATTCAAAAGGGGCATACTTCCAAAGCTTGGTGACAGATAACATTATCTCTTTTAGTGAGTGCATCGATATTGTTACCTTCTGGTAATTTGTTAACAGCAAATTGAACAAATTTCCGTCAGTAACTAACCTCAGTTGAGTTGGAATTTGTAAAAGTTGGGATAATGATTTCGTCCGCTTTAGGAGACAGCTTGATCTTAGATTCAGTAAAGGCATTCATAGAACTATCGTTAATGGGTTATTTCTTTATTTTGTCGTATTGTTGGATACATTTACAACATATCCATTACAGCTCTCGAGTTAGGCTGCTTTTGATGTTTATTTATCCTTCAGACATTGTTCTCTTGATGTCGATACACGCTACTTTTGCCGAAGGCGGAATTTGATCACGTGGAAACACTGTTTTCATCCGGATATCTGCAAGTAATTTACGAAGTGAAGGGACATATTTGTAAACTCACTTCACGTACAAAATCGATTCAACAAGCTTATGTCATATGTTGCTAAATATAAGAACAAAGAGTGACCATGATGTTGACCTTACAAGTGGCGAGAAAATTCTTCATTCTATTTTTGTTTGTTTTGGTCACGTCCAGCGGTTTACAGATGAATACAGCCGGTTTTCTATTTTCTTCCATTGAGTGAACTATATAAACATTTCTCATTCAGGGGTTTTTAATAGAGTAATATAAACTAACAGGTGATTTTTAAAACTTTTCCTCCTACAGTTGACATACAGTTGAGGTCGGCGTGTAATTTGATCCCAGCTTTTGGGTTTGAGTGGCTATTGAGTCATTGTACATTTCCCTAGCTTTGTAGGACTGTTTCTTATGTTTGACAATTCGTTAAGTTTTCATCGTTTGAACGACTGGACATTAAAATAATTGTATCTTGAAAAAAAGTTCTAGTTTTTGTTTGTGGATAAAATCCCGTTGTGTGAAGCATAACATCCTGCAAGCAGAAGTTGTATTTTTTCACGTTATGTAATAACCTTCTGTTCGCAGGGTATTCGTTCCTGTGGTTCTGTGTATTTGATGATAAATGTGGTTCGAAGTTTGAGTTTGTGGATGACTGTCCAAACCTAATGAAGCTATTGAGTAGAACTTTTCTTTGGTGCTTTTTTTTCACCGATGGAATTTAAGAAACATCAGATGTTTAACTCTGTCAGAAAGTCAGGGATTTTATAATAGACAGTTGATTCATTGGTTTAGCCATGACCTGGCACTTTGTCAGGTCATTTCAGTGAAGTCATAACGAACTAATGGCACTAATGACAATTTTACGCGACATGCATCGCTCGTTGGATATAAATAACAACTAAATAAAGTGCAATGGAGGCGGATGGTGCACGCGTTGGACTTCAGATCCGAAGTTGGCCCAGGCGGTGGCTCAAGGCCTGGTCATGGCCGTCATGTTGTTTCCTGAGACAAGAAACTTTGCTCCACATTGTCTCTCTCCACCCAGGTGTATTAATGGGTACATTGCCAGTGTGTTGTTTCCTTAGACAAGAAACTTTACTGCACATTGTCTCTCTCCACCCAGGTGTATAAATGGGTACCGGTGACAAAATGCTGGGGTAACCCTGCAGTGGATTAGCATTCCATCCAGGGGGGAGTAACGATATTCCTAGCTGCTTAATTTCATGCTACATAAGGCCGGGTAATAACTCCGGTCGTGTGGGCCACCTATGATGGCTCGTGTGCGACTTTTACACATACATCACGCTACCCTGGCAAATGATGAAGCATAAGTATATAATAATATAAAATAGTAATAATACACCACTGTATAAGAATTATTAGTGATCCAACGAAGCATACTAAACTGTCGAGTCGTTAAACAGAAAGTTATTAACTTTGCAACCTGAGCGAGACTAAGTCTAACCAACTGTAAGTTTTTGTTCTTAGTCATTTATAAAGAACTAAATATAATCATAAAATTGAAATGGAATCTTTTTAGCCCGGGTTGGATGCGGGTGTCGGTGTGTGTGTGGCGGGAGGAGGGGGGGGGGGGGGGATTTGGGGTTTGTCGGAGGAGAGGAAGTGTGTTTTGAAGAGTGCTCGCTCCCCCCTGGTTTGGCTGGCTCCCGTGTCATTGAAATACGTGATTGGTGGTAATTTTCCTAGTGTATTAACACGCTTATGTGGTAGTTCACTTTGATATCAGCGTTAGCCGAGTAAACAAGATGTTTCCGCGATTAATCATAAAGGAATAGAACATCTGGTTGCCTGACTTTTTGAAGCCTCCACGCTGTAGTAAGCACTTATAGCGACCACAGATTCAATATCACAGAACATGCGCGCAACTAATAAAGGCTTAGTATGATTAATAAGGTCAGTTTCCCTCAGGCCTTATACCAATTTTATGGTTAAAATACCTTTTCTGTGATGCTCATAACAAGTCGTATTTTTTTTATTTTCAATTTAGTTGGCCTTGGAAATTGAAGAATAGAAAAACATAGTAAACAACTCACGAGCTCTCCTGGGAAAAGCATTAATAATATGTTTCCTTGCAGTAAATCCAATATACACAAACATAGTACTCACTGTACATCCATCACACAGTCAAATAAACCGCGTCATATTGGTAAATTATTGTATCGGTGAAGCAAAAGCATATATAACTAAATCACTGAGTTATCTTGTGCTGTTCAATAACATTATATGCGGTTTGTTTGATAGTATGTGTGACCAGTATATAGTTGCCTCCTATCCATCAGATAAGGACAAGGGAGGCATACGCGACTGATAACAAAAAGTTACCACCATAATACTAACTCTAAAATTGAAGTGTAATTATGTAAAAGAAAACATTTTGAGCAAGCATGTGGTTTTTCTTTTCATTATACAGTCAACTCTCGCCTTGTGAATATTTCACTACACACTTTAACCCGTTATTACGTCATGAGTTGCTAACAAGATTTACTGAACATAAATCCTGCTTTGAGGACATATATTATACGAATATCAAATCGTGGCCCTCAATGTGTACATGCCAGTAAGTATAACGGGGGTTGATGCTATTTATCATGAAAAAAAAAAAAGAATCATACGTACCATCCTCTATATGGAGTTAAATTTCCCTTCTAGAATTGTGCGCAAGCGTATATCAATCCCAACCGTTTTGCGACACTATGGGCGCACAATAAATTACCCCGCTGTAATCTGTCATTAGCCAGGTATGATAACAATATTAGACCCATATTAATTATTCACAGCTATACCGTTAATATTTGACCTCTATTTTGCGCCGTTATCTCAGTCAGTCGGTTTGGAAAACATGATCAGTAAATCACACTAAGCACTAATTCATTTGATTATTTCTTCCCTAACCCGTCCGCAAGCCAAAACAGGCGGATTCTTCTGATATTAAGATCGAGTTTTAAAACAAAAATGTCAGTTGTCAAGTACTTTTGATTTACGACGCAAAAAGGTTTTTTTATGAGTTATTTCTTGTGTAAAAGACACGAAAATCGTTTGAGATCTTCCTAGGTGACGTGGACTAAAATGTTTAAATAGTACCGCTATTCTGCGCATTACTCCGGGTTCAATTTCCGCCGTAGTCCACAATTTCGCGCCAAATATTTCCCGCCAAAAAGACACCTGATGGCAAACACAAGTTCGTGTGCGAGGAAGTGAATGACGATTCAATCAAGAAGTTTTACGAGTATGTGACAATAGAACATTCATCGCATGAGCTAGAAATAGTGTGACATTCTAGAAATATGTTTGTAAATCTTTTGTTTCAAGATAACCGTTCATTTGAGAACAAAAGGTTTTTAATGTAGATAACAAACCACAACTGATCTGAGCGAAGCAATTCACGTACCGAGATAACTTACTTACTAAAATAACATATTAGATGACTGGATTTTGTGTTCTATTTTTCTTATCACACGGACACCAAAACTGTCGGAAATCACGTATACAACACTCTCATTGGTTATCAATGAATAGTATTATTCAAGTTTGTGTTCAATATTTTCAATATTATACGAAAAGCTCACGATTTATTGAAGCTGCTTGATTAATCGTTAATGTAGGAGCCATTATTTACTGGGTTTACAAGGCAGATGTGTGGTCAAACGGATCAGATCACTAATCAGTTTATGCAACATTTGAAGATTTCAATCTTTTGATCGCCATCGGGGGTGTTGAATACTCAATAGCACAAAGGTATCTCAAAACCGAAATCAGTTTAACAATAATCCATAAAACCTTTCTCGGCCGCTTTATAATTCTTGTGAGGTTTATTTGTACATGCAAAAGGCATTTGATAAACAACTCCGCTTCCTTTTGCGATCAGTTCTGATCGTAACAGGAAATTTCGACCAACTTGTGTAACCGGAAAAGCCTCTTGTTTCAAAGCATGAAATTTCGACCACAACATTTTTCTATTGTTGCTGGTTTCCGCCCACCAAATTGATTACGAACAAAGAATTGAACAAAAAAACGAAACAAAAACACATACCACATTGAAGAACATTTTTTTCTGTCAAACTGTATTCATCGAAAGCGATATAACTCGAATGTCGGGTTTGCTCTTCCGTGACAGAAAATGTTTTGGTGACGACAGACACAAAATAACAATAAAACTGAATGCTGAAAACAATGACAAAAGTTGATATCCCACTGATTCAAATAGAAACAATGCGGGAAAATATAGCACACCATGTTGCGTTACAATTCAGTTAAAAGTCATTTTTAAAACATTTCAGTTGCATATCTTACTAATAACAGATATTCGTCATAGTTAGTTTACGGTTGACTCGGTCAGGTTGATAAGTTTTATCGAACCCACTTTCTTTATCCGCAAGGAAGGCACCTAACGTGACTATATATTAAAAAAAATGTTAAATGTTTTGTTTTCGCCTTGGAAGCAATTTTCGAATAGAAATGTGTTTTTTTTACTGAAGGCAAATATTTCAACGATTAAACATTATGAACTAAACCGAAACAAAGGAAGTACAGTAGTAGTTTCACAGTAGCGCAACACATACCATGTATTGTTAGGGCTGATGAAGTGAGTCTCGCTGATGCCAGCTGCACTCCCTGAGTTTAGAAAACAACTGACGTGTATAAGCACGCTGCCACAAACGTGTGATATTGCGCTTTAACAAAGTACACTTCAACGACTTCAACGCACTCAGCGATCGTCAAACGAAAAAACAATTAGAGTGATTTTGTTGTTACGTCAAGCTGGTTGCTGCGTTTGTTTGAAGTGTGGAGGTGGGCCGGTCGCGCGCAGTGGGGTGGCAACAAATGTGTTATCAATTAGGGCAAAACGCCAACCACGCTCTAATTTTACCCTTGTTCAACATGTGCTTTCACGATAGCGTTACACTGTCAATTTATATCCATACCCTCAGATGATGCTTATATTTAAAGCTCCGTGTTAATATAACGACAATTTGTAAGTTAAACAATGCTTTCAATTGTTTTATTAGTGAACCAGGGCGCAAATCCTGCTGGTAAAAACTATTTATTTCGTATCACCCGGGCGCATCAGGACTGTGTGATTGTAAGGTCATCCTTCAACAGCTTATATTTTTCCGCGTCATTTTGCATAAAAAAAATACAAAGAAATCAAGTTAAATGACAGTTTAGCCCATATGCATACAACGTCAACAGAATCATGATAATATGCATTCCTGAAATCTGAAATCGTAGAACTGACTAGAACTGCGTTATTTCCAGGGGTCTTTCCAGTTTTGATTTTTTTTAAAAAAAAAAAAGACAGGTTATGCAGACAAAGACATTCCGGTATTTGTATATACTCGATAAATACAGTCGAACCTCCATTAGTCAGATTAGTACAACTTATCTAGTTCATGTATAAAACCGTTTTCAGTCAGTGCGTGCGCTTTTATTTTCTTTATGTGGCTTTATGTCGTCGGCTAGGAAAAAAACTAGTTCATTATTTTGACTCTATCATCACTTTGTTTAGTCCAGAGGAGGTGCTGCTATCATTCGACTAAAGGTTAATTATAGAGTGCAATACACGCTATAGGATTTGCTAATCGGACTTTTCAGTGTTTAATCCGATGTGTTTTAATCCGTTTCTCAGATCAATTTTACCGCGAACGAAATTTTACACTACAAGGCGGGAGAAGAGAAAGATCTTCGGCGCGCTATGTTAGATCTCCCTGAAACTCGAACGTACGATTTATAAAATTCACCGTCTGCAAAAACTCTTAGGCGATTTTGGAGGTTATTTTTGGCCACGTGCAAACACTGGAGCCATTTGTCTATATTTAGATGATCTACAAATGAACTACAGAATGCACAAAAAGATACAGGTCATGTTTATGTAAGGAAGGTCGCCGGTTACGAATGAATCAGCAAATAGGAAGTGACAAAAGATAAGAGTGGAATCCTTTCACACGACCTTGGCCGATCTTGTGAATTTAGCTGCATCATCAAAATAGGGCAATTAACCACTGTAGCTTGAAAAACTTTATTATCGAAATATGTTTGTCCTTTTCAGGAAGATAAAGCCTCTGGATTCGCTCCGAGAGCACAACCTTTATACGAGAAAGAACATTTGAATAAAACTAAATATTGTGTCGTAACCAGAGTCACATATATTGGGAGGCACCCCCCTCCCCTTGGATCCGGGGGTACTTTCCAATGTATGTCGGCAGGTTCAGCCCCAAAAGGTATGGCATTTGAGCATTCTCTTCTTAAACATTTGCTTCTTACTCTGAAAATGAGTATAAAAAAATGAGTATCGATTATGACATCTTGAAAAAGGGAAAGTTTTGAGGATTTAATAGTCTGATAATGGGTCAGGAAAACTTACACTGTGGACTGGTGAAATGTATGTTTGTGGAGCATCCAGCTTCACTCCAACTACGCTGTTAAAACATTAGTCTGGGTGTGGATGTGATATTGCATACGTGAGAAAAATAACTCAGTTTGGTTTGAAATCGGGCAAGCCCCCCCCCCCGGTGTTTCGGCAGTGTCGTAAAAACGAAGAAAAATCCGTCAACTTTAAAGTTGAATGCTGAAAGACTCAAGACATCTCTCTGGATGTATCATGACTTTCCGCAGCATTTACAAGACAAACAGGAAATTCTAAGTAAAAAATTCACGAAAGCTTCAACAAAAGAGCCGACGACATAAATTAATGTCCGACACAATTGGGTCAATTTTAAAGGATTTTTCTTTCGTGGTAATCGCGCATTCTTCAAGCATTTAAAATAGTTTTTTTGGTAAAAAACGTGATGAGTGGTCACGATTTTTGCGGCTGATTTACTTCTCTACTGAAAGATCAACTAATAAATTCCTAATAAGATAGGCCATAATATAAGCTTGTTGCTAAGGCCCAGTTCAAACGTCGAACTTCACATGTGCCGAACCTAATGCAAATGAGCAAAATCTATTGTTCTTGCTAATTTGCATTAGGTTCGGCACATGTGAAGTTCGACGTTTGAACTGGGCCTAATCCGCCGCTTGATCATCAAAACTAAAAATGTGAAACAAAACTCTTTTCGGCTTCGTATTAAGTTGTATAAATTTTAAATCACACCCGCCTAGAAGAACTGCCCGACAGAAAAAAAAAACATTAACACTCTCCTACTGAAATTAGAGTTGCAATGGTACTATGAATTCTAGGGGGGGGGGGGGGGGGGGTGGTACACATCAAATGATATGATTTGGTCTGAAATTGGGTCGGGTATTAACAAGGAAATATTTTGATTGACAGTATGCAATAGAAGTATAGATTTTTTTCCTTTCATTAAATTGTCTCGAATAGCGGTGAACACATTAAGAGTTCAAACTGCTTTTAAATTGGACAAGAAATACAGTAAAAACCCGCAAGTAAGAACCTAGTTTTTAAAGGCCCACCTTCACCCAAAATGCTGTGCGCGCCGTGATCACTTTCTGTTCTGCTTGAGTGCGTATAACCAATCAGATCACGCGTATGAACAATGGAGCATATCAAAACAAAAACAAACGACCACAACGTCTTTTGGTGAAGGTGGGCCTTTAAGAACCTGGAAATATCGCAAATAATTATTTCCGATCCATGAACAGTGCTGAATAAAGCATCACTTGAGCGGATTACAAAAGCCTCATTAGTAGGTATTAATAAATCGTTCTACTGCCTTTAGACATAACCGCATAAGCAGTACAGCGTCTTAGATATTCAAATTATTTCCTCGGCAGTTCACAGAGGTAATTAAATTAATGAAAGCACACCTGTCCTGAAACAACAACAACAACAACAACAACAACAACAGCAAAAAACAATTAAGCCGACATTCAAGAAAAACAGAGGCCATTCCGTAAATTAGCCAAGTGCAGTAGCAATACATCTTTCAAATTTTTTAGGTTGCATTTGAAAAGTCAGTTATTTATTATTTATTATTCTAACCGAAATAGCTGGTAAAAATCTTTTTAGAAAATCCAGTGAAATTAAATTGCCAAAAAAAAATGAGCCATGTTTGGGTCAAATAACTGACTGATGGTTTCCAACGATAGGCGATAAAGCTTTTTCAAAGGTTATTCTGATATTCCAGCTTATTTCAACAAAACTTAGAAGAATTTCACAGTCTAAAAAATTTGCACTTCTTTTACTTTTCAGGGCCGGAAACCTGTTTATTTGCGCGATGTATATCGTTGGTTTTGAAAACTAAGCAATGAAATTCAGTTACGTTGACGAACTACATCACTATTCTATAGATTCTAATTTTAAAATATAGCGCCGGGCCCGAAAGGTTATCAGAACTTTCGAGAAGCGGGCCCCTGTAACGAGTATGAACACAGCAGGTGGGACTACAGAGACAGCTATAATTAAAACTTTTAATTCGATCTTTGGATCATGGAAACCTTTAATGATTTTAGCAGTTTAATGTAACTTCAGTTTCTACTGTCAGTCTAGTATTAACGAATTTGTATACATTTAATTTATTTTATTAACGTTTTAGAGCTTTTAGCGTTTTTAGTGTGTCAAGCAAGTGTTATTAAAATGTTTTAGGTTAATTCATAGCTTACAGATACACGACTCCGCTGCAAGCTTATAAACTTCTATTCAGTCTTTTCGTGTTTAATGAAAGGGTACCTTTCTACTTATGGGAGCTTCGCAAAATGCACAAACTTTGGAAGAGAAAACTCGACTATTTTGCATTTTTTGCGGCGTAAGCCGAGCAAAAATTTCGTAGGCTGTAGGATCAGCACCAAAATCAAGAATTCATGACGGCATACACAAATAAACTAAAACTAACTGACCATCAGTAACGAGGGCTCTGAACGGTAGCCACGTGTATACAAACAGTGCAGATAAAAGAAGAGAGGGTCAAAATAACAAATGAACATTCCGAAGTAATTTCTCCTCTGTAGTAATTGCTGGTAACTTAGAATGATATATTGTTATCCTGAGTGAAGATGTTTCTTCAAATTCCGAAGAAAATATCCTTACGTCGTGGCTATAACTTTTAAGTCGACGGGTACACTAATAGTAATTATACAAGTGAAGGTTCTTTTCCCGAGGTACCGTTGATTTTTCGGTATTTTACAAAATTATACCACCCGCCGGATTTCAGGCTAACATAAGGCAAACAAAAGTCAGTGATGCTCATAAGCCATATTAAAGTAAGGATGGTGACGATGTAGGAAGATCTTACGGATTGCGAACAATAGAGTAATCTCGAATTTGAAGCTTTTTGCAAGACGCAGCTCGTACTGGCACTGAATTCCCAGTCAAATATCAATTGACTTACGACCGGCAGCTTTCATATTAACTTCAGCATTTGGCTAGTAGTACTGTAGATTGACTTCTAATCAAATTTCAGAGCGGCAAGACTTTTCTCTACTCTTGCATCTATTCAGAACGAATCGTATATGATCAACCTGTCGCCGGATGTGTACAGCGTTTAGCAGTGACTCGATCTTACACCGAAAATGTCACTGATGAATCCGTCCAAGGAAAAAAGAAATATCTGCATAAATATTATAGTTTAACGGACTTACCCGATGTGACAGTAAGTAGGTATTTCACAGGCTCACTGAAGCCAGCGCCAAGATAGTGACGAGAGTCAATACTGACACAGACTCACCGCCAAGCTTGTCAACCAACCGTGAATTCATTAAATATCATGGTTTTTCCATTGAATGTTTTGTTTCTATTGTGAAAACGTGTTTAAAATGTGCAACGGAATGAAGAACAAATAGCTTAATTAAGTACAAGTGATAAACAAATATTCAACACAATGAAAACATAACAAAGAGGTTTTGCTTGAAATCGATAACTTAAACATCACCTTGACTCAAAATCCTATTTGGACAAATCTTTTCCTTCTTAAGTCATTTAGTTTATTTGAATCAATTAAATCAAACTTTATACCATAACACTTTACACTCGGTCACATTAGTTGCACCGCAAAAAGCAAACCGACTGAAATCCTCGCCTCTAATTATGACGTGTCGGCGGAATTTCTATTCAATGTTGATTACTTTAATTGACTTTTACTTCAATAGCTACAGCATTACAAAAGTTTGGCTGGCGCCATTTGTCTCGTTAATTTCGTTAAGCCGATGAAATTTGAATGGATGAATTAATTTCATTTATAAAGACCGCAAAGGATCGAGTTCATCGGGATTCGAAGCTTCGCGCGCTGTGATTTGGCCAAAAAAACATCAGTGCCAGTTTATCGGAGTATAAAACACGTTCTTCGCCGAAACAAAACTCAGTAGACCATGTGCATGTATTGCTGTACTCTGCCTCTCTGAGCGTACACTTCCTTCCAACCCGTGCTTTCTATATTTCTCTCTAGTTCTCAAATACCCGTCGTGTTCGGCGAGGATATAATACATTGTTTGGCTTTCTTTATTTTTCAAATTAACTTAACAATAACGAGATATTGAAACGGATGAATCATTATGCTATGTTGGTTAAAGGAACACTGTCACGAAGGCTCATGCGCCAGTTTCTCGAATCGAAACTTGAAAAGTTTAGCCTAAATTTTTCAACTTTATAAGCGTCAATTTCAAAATAAGCGTCGACTAGTGGCGGTGGTCACGGTGGAAAACTAAGAAACTCGGGACGGAAAACGAGATTTGGTACGCCGAAAAGAGCGATGAGAGAGTGGTTGAAATCCCATAAACGTGTTTATTTCGTGACGTCAGTCAGGTCGTCGTACACGAGCCATGAGCCGATACAATTTAAGTCATGGCATGAAGCGAAATTCAACGCAGGCTACGAAACTTGCTCCGATTCTGTCTTCGCGGCGGACTTGTTGTTGCTGGAATATTGCTCACGGCATGAGAAAGCAAAGGATTGTAGATTTTTAGCGGTGCGTGAGTCGGTACGTGACCCTTTCAGTGAAAGCGGTATTACACGGCGACCGTTGAAATTGAGCGCTTTAGAAGACGTTGTCATGGCCTAAAATCCCGGACATTTGAGCCCGCGCAGCAGTATGCGGCTTCCTCCAAAATAGCAGAAAAACCAACGTGGCGGCTGAAAAGCGTGCAGGCACTCAGGTCGACTTTTTACAACCAAATTCTCTTTCGTCTGTCGTTTTGTTTTTCAGCGGTCAAAACTCTTCAGAAGGTCAGACATTATTTTCTGTATACTTAAATGAAAATCCGTAATTCGATCCTCGATTTTACACAAAGAAAAAACTAGGCCTTTTACAGCATCTTCTTCATTCATCCGCCATGTTTGGTATCAAAATAAAGCTTAGAAACCAGGCTTTAAATCCCCGTTTAGAACTGGGGCTAGTAGTTAAACAATCAGGCTGGTCAGCGCTGTAAAGTTTGCATATTTTATCTCTCGCGCCGCTGGCGGAAATTTTAGTTGGAGGATCGAATTATGATGAGGAAAAAATAACGTAGACTTCGAACGCTATAAAATCAAAGTCTTGTTTTGTTTACATAAAATCGCTTTTCAAACTATCTAATGAATGAACAAACACATAAAAATGAACAACACAATCTTCTTTCGAAAAAATTTATTCAAATCTCCATTAGTTTACGTTTAAAAGCAAAACGCGTACCA
Organism: Cladopsammia gracilis; assembly: GCA_022457155.1. Taxonomy (NCBI): domain Eukaryota; kingdom Metazoa; phylum Cnidaria; class Anthozoa; order Scleractinia; family Dendrophylliidae; genus Cladopsammia; species Cladopsammia gracilis. The sequence goes on from JAJGOT010000261.1 coordinate 239,620, forward strand.
TTTAATTATAGCTCATCGAGTTCAAGCTTTCTTCGATGAAATTCAAGAGATCGATACAACTGAATTTGAGCACGTTTTAAAATCAATTCTCGAAAACTAACAATAACACCAATAAAAAGTCACTCACAGATTGATATCAACATAAATTCTCATCGAAAACTGTAATCTGTTTTACCTTTAAGTCCCTCGCTTGCTTGGAAATTCAAATCTCCGCTTCGTAGAAAACAAACATCTCCCGCATTGATAAAAACGTAATACATGAAGTTCCTCGAAGCAAGATTTTATCCCTGAAAGCTCGTCTTTTTCCACTAAAGCGGCTTCTGAGTATCCCTTAATTAGTATCCTTGTCTTGAGTAGCAAACTGCGAAATATTCAGGGAAATAACGCCTTTAATTTAAACGGTCAGTATAAAACATGGACTGCGGACTACGGACTACGGACTACGGACTGGGTATAAAACATGGACTAGGGTATAAAACGCAGACTACGGACTGCGGACTACGGACTGGGTATAAAACACGGACTAGGGATAAAACGAGGACTGAGAATCATGGACTCGGTATAAGACGCGGACTGTGTGTAAAATAACGAGGACCGAAGCTGTAAACATAAAATATTGATTTACCTCGATAAACTACGTAGATTTTTTTAATACGTAGGGGTCGCGGCATGTTACTTTACAAACGTTTGGTCTCTTGATATTTGAAAAAAATTCAAATAAAGGAAAGCAGAAATATTATCTTATCGCAATTTTTCTTATTTACAATTTGCTTTATACCCAGCGAGCAGAGCCCCCTTCGATCTTCACAGGCTAGAAAAATAAATCAAAGGCTCCTTCGAGCCAACCCGTGAATGCGAAATGCCGACGGTAACGCCGAATATTGCGGTTTTTTTGTTTGGAAATTAAATGTAACGATTTTTGATGAACGCAAACGAAAAAGCCGCACTCACTCGATCCATCACTCACTCAATATTTTCTTTCAGTATAGCCCTGGCCCTGAGGAAGACTAGTACAATTAGTCGAAATATTGGCCATTAATAAATCTGCCCTTTGCCGTAGTGCCAGCCTTGCATTCAGTTTTGTATTATATAAAACCACACACTACCCACAATCCCTTGATTCGCTCCGAGGAAGGGCTAGCGCTCGAAAGTAAGTTACCACTGAATTTATCGTAGTGCTGCGTGATCTTCTGCATTTAAACGTTTTATACTAGCTTTTAAGACACCTTAATTTTAGCTTTAAGTACTTATAACTGAGAAACGAGCTCGGTGACCCTCATTTTTTTTATTATCGAATTGTAATTAGCATGTTAAGATACAACTTTTTGCAAAGTTGAAAAAAATTCTTGGGAAGGGGTTCAGAGCCACCTTAACTTTTCGAAAATTTAGATCATTTTTTTTGCTTGTTTCCGGACTGAATCCTAAACTTTTTCACCTTTCAACTGATGCAAAGAACCACCAACCACTCAAAAATACGGCGAACGCTTGTGAGGAAAGTGGCCAACTGTGCGCATGCGTAGTATCTTGTGGAATGTCTACGGCGGATGCTTGATAGGATCAATGATCAATATGTTGATGTCATCTGGATGTCACTGATCATTACCATTCTATTTTGCTTAACAACTCCACGCTGTTAGATGGCCTTGATATTAACTAACGCTAATCAGACGAACTTTGGAAAGTAAACTTTGGTTTCAGAGGGCGACCTGCACCAAAATTGGAACTTGTGAATATATTTAATTCCCGGGGGGTGGGGTACCAAACAAAGTTTTGTACGGGGATGCTCCACCCCAAGGTCCAAACCCTTACTCTTTCATATACCGTTTTTAACAGAAAAGGTACCCCTTTCATATACCTTTCATTGAAAATTGTACCCCTTTCATATACCTTTCATTGAAAATGGCATCCCTTTCATATGGCCTTTACGTGCGTCTGTTTGATTATATATTTTGAAAGGCGCTTTTTGTAATACTTAAATGGCAGTTTTCCCTACCCTTTTTGTACTTCAACCGGTGTTTTCCCTACCCTTTCCTATACTTCGTGAAATCCCTACCCTTTCATATACTTCAACTCGTGAAATCCCTACCCTTTCACATACCGCCGGCCTAAAAAAGGTACCCCTTTCGGGCGGAGCATCCCTGTATAGCCCATTATAGGGAGTACCCCCCCCCCCCCCCGGGATTTAATTCCACTACAGTGTGACCTGAACCTTGTACCCTTGGCGTGCCAGCCAATCATTATTTTCCATTTCTCAGATCAGAAAGAACAAATAAACCACCATATTCTATACGATCTACTTCACGTCCACTCAAGTAATTCTGTGCACTGACGTTGTGAGTCGCTGGTTATGCGCTGGCGCGTTCTCGGCAATTCGCAACAAACATATTAACACCCACACATTACAGTCACATGCGAAATAAATCATATCAGAATAAAAGAAGATTTTCAAATCGTCAGTTCTTGATTGACAGAACATAAGAGCCTTTCGACATAAAATTAGCTATCTCTAGTAACTAATATGTATTATTTTTTAGATAAGCTTGTCACTTCACGCAAATAACATGTTGTGAATCAACAGTTTTCCTCGTCGTTCGCCGGAGTGGAACATATATTTTGACAGGAAAGTCATTCGAGGAATCTGCAGGCTTGGTAGGGCTGCCGGATGATCTACTCTCGCACGCCTCACTCCTTATTAATAGTTTTGAGCTACGTCTTAAGCCAATTAATGTGTCTAATTTTCGCCTCTTTTGCAGGTTGTATTGTTCTAAAACATGGACATGGACATGAAAGAGCATCATAATTGCCTTTGCCAGTGTAGTTGTGTCTCGCGGTGTAGCAAAACGTTCAGTCGACTTATGGATTGGGTCATCGATAAACGGCCAAGCCAACCTCCAAAGGACCCTGAAACAAGGATTTGGTACGAGCGAGGCAATTGCACTCGATTTGACCTTCTGTTTCCATTTTTCACCGCTTTGTTGGCTTTACTAGATCTCGGCTTGGATTTGAGAGTGGCCGTAACGCACTATGGCCGCGGTGATTTCGGATGGGCTTTACTCACCATTACGTTTGCATTAGTGTCGCTTGTTTCCATCGGATTTGTGTCTGCAAACTGGTATCTTGAGGACCAAAGGAGTTTCAAGAAGGAAATATTGAAGAAAAATGGGCTGGAGATCAAAAACTGGTTCTATGCGTGTCATTTCGTTCTCTGTGGAGGCCTGTTAAGGTAAAATAAATCATCGCAATTTATGAATTTATTTGAATTGATAAAGGAAAAATTCGGAATAAGATGATAGTGGGCATGAACAGGCTGCGTAGCAATACTAAGGGAAGAAAAGAAGAAAACATAAAATAATTTGATTGAAATCTTTCTTTGTGAAGGCTTGTTTGCAGTGGACTTTAAACTGTTCTACCGCAAGGTCAGAAATTCAAAAGTTCGGATTATTTTCAGGCTTTGCGGTTTGCAAACAGGATGTTTGTAGCGAATATCAGGTAATTATTGTTATGTTGATTTGGGTTTTCTTAAACTTCAGAGCCTTACGAATTGTCGTACTATAAAACACCTAGCACCTGGTCATGTTCGTGATCTTTTGTAACTTAAAGCAACCTAAGTTAAATGACCTATTAATGTCACGCTATTTCAGCGAATATTCAAGAAATGTACCGATAGATACACGACCACATAGCGTCGAGCAAAGATGATTTCTTCAACCATAGAAGTCATATAAAAGTGCCCGGCGGGGGCCGCCAGGCGGCGGCGCGACCGGGTAAAACTGTTATCATGGCTGATTTCATCCCAGGTTTTTTAAAATTCATTTTCTCTGGGTAGAATTAGCCTGCTGCTATAATTACTTCACCCGGCCTTCATGACCAGAAAGCACTTAAAACAATTCTCATTTTTTGTATGGATGTTAAAAGTTCAGAACGTCAGTGGAGCCTATGACCCGGCAGACTTCTTATGTGAACTCATTTCACAGGGGGGGGGGGGGGGGGGGGGTCCAAACCCTTACCCTTTCATATACCGTTTTTGACAGAAAAGGTACCCCCTTCATATACCTTTCATTGAAAATGGTACACCTTTCATATAGCCTTTACGTGCATCTGTTTGATATATTTTGAAAGGCACTTTTTGTAATATTTAAATGGCATTTTCCCTACCTTTTTTATACTTCAACTCAGTCCTGTTTTTCCTAACCTTTCCTATTCGTCGTGAAATCCTTACCCTTTCATATACTTCCGAATCGTGAAATCCCTTCCCTTTCATATACCTCCAGCCCCCAAAAGGTACCCCTTTCGAGCGAAGCATCCCCGTATAGCCCATTATAGGGAGAACCCCCCTCCATCCCCGGGAGCAAATCATAACGTACGGATCAAAAACCAGTGAATCATGGTTGAAATGAGCTGTCCTAATCTATTGCTTCAGTCTTGTGCTTCAGGCCCAGTTCAAACGTCGAACTTCACATGTGCCGAACCTAATGCAAATGAGCAAAATCTATTGTTCTTGCTAATTTGCATTAGGTTCGGCACATGTGAAGTTCGACGTTTGAACTGGGCCTCAGTTGCCAAATTAAACTTGTTTTACATGAAGACTTGAGTGAAGCAGAGTCCTCCATATAGCTAAAATAAAGTGGTGTTGAATTGAGTGTCTTAAGTAATGCTCCACATAAGAACTATAGTAAACTTCATTGTTCTGCGGCATTGGCTCTTTCCCACATAGAATATCTTTAATTTCAAGAATAGTGGAAGAGCTGATAGTTCACAATTATATTTTATTATAAAAATAACGAAAATCCATTTACGTCAAATAAATTTTAGGAATAATGTTCGTGCTTAACCGATCAGAATAGCAAAAGACAATAGCTAATAATTTTGCTCAGTTTGACGAAGTTCCCCAAATACCGATATCTTTTAAAACTTGCATGTTGTGCGATTGGGTCTCGAATTACTTGAAACCGTAAAAAAATTAGACTAAATGCACCTTGAATCATAACTTTTTAGCAGTTGTTGAGTCTTGGCCAATGAGATCACTAATTGTAACAACGAAAAAAGTTGACATTCCATCGTGCATTGCCGTTCAGCACTATCCTTCTTATGCGGATCATTACTTAAAACCACAACCAAAGTATCTGGCTAATCTCGACAGATGCATAAGCCAATCAGAACGCGAAGCAAATACACGTGGCCAGCGCCGCCGTGTGAGGAAGTCATGATTGCTTATAAGGCTTCTCTCGGGTTAAAAGTATGGCGCAAGTTTCCTGAACCAGCTTCAGAAACCAGAAATGCAAAACCAATGCAAACGCGTGTGTAGCTTTGGTCGCCATTTGTGGGTTGATCTCCAGCCAGTATAGTACTATATCCAGCGACCGTCACTATATACAGTCACGTCACGCCTGGATGGTATCACTTGTAATCTCTTAAGTATCTTTCATCTTAGTGTCTGAACTCTGTTGAAGGTCTGAAGAGTTTTATTCTCTTTCTTTTAGATGTTGTCAGATATTCAGGACTGTGCGTCTGATACGAAGTAGAAAAAAAGGGTCACCAGGCGATAAAGAACGTTATCGTTTGTTCATCGCTCAACTGCAGGACTCGAGCACTCTTGGTGTATTAGAGGCCTTCATGGAGGAAGCTCCGCAGGTTAGCTTTGGAGAACCGATATTTTCGCTCTTTTACCATAAATTATGAAGGTTCTAACCTTTTTTAAAAACGTTTTTCAAAACTGGATTTTAAGACTTCAATTCGTGATCATTCAAATGAAAACTGTTGAACAGTATTTTTATATGTTCAAAATGTTTGTTTCGGTAGACTGACATAACCTTTGAACCTAAGCCCGATATACGGTGGCTTGTCATTCGCAGTAAAACTGTGGTCACACACTACACCAATGAAACTCAAGGTCATTAAGGAAGAAGGTTTTTGCCAAGATGAAATAGACCACCTTTTTAACTTAGTCCTTTTACCTAATTTTATTTATAGCCTGTCCGTCTATGGTGCCGCAGATTCGGATCTCACTGGCATACAACATTTCCTAAATTGATGCTTTAAAAGAAAATATACATCTAAAAGAATGTAATAATAATATTTTGTGGTTGTCGTTAGAGATTTGTGGTTGTTGTCATCTAAAAGAATGGATATTCGTAAACTCTTAGAAAAAGCTGACAGGAAGCTTTTTAAGTCGCATCCATCCAATCCTTATGCCCGCTTTGCAATATATTTCTAAGGAAAAAAGAAATTAAGTACGATCTAAGAAACATTAGTGCGTATCGTCCAAACGTTAACTCGGACAGATTCAAGAATACATTTGTAAATAGGCTAATTTTTAAATACAATATTTAGCTAGTAATATATTATATACATTTGGATCATTATTATCACTACGATTATTTATAATTTCTAGTGATTTTATTAGACTTAATGTATTTTGCGCACTTCTTAGGTATTTTTAGATGTTTATTATCAGATTGTAACTTAGGATATGTCACTTTATCTTGAGAAAATAAAGATGATGATGATTATTATTATTATTATTATTATTATTATTATTATTATTAACAATGTGCCTTGACTAAGAAAATAACAGACTTGGGCGTGGCAGTGTTTTTATTGGCTAGAACAAGGGCTTAGGCCCAGTTCAAACGTCGAACTTCACATGTGCCGAACCTAATGCAAATGAGCATAATCTATTGTTCTTGCTCATTTGCATTAGGTTCGGCACATGTGAAGTTCGACGTTTGAACTGGGCCTTAGACCACTTTAAGTCCATATTTTTCTTGATGACTATTTACTGATGAATCCGCGATTCTCACTTCTGCGGCATTCTCTGATTACTGATTGACTATATTTTAGGCTACGAATATGGCGCGCGAACTTCCCAAGATGCTGCCGACTATGAAAAGTAGATAGTCGGTACAATTGTACTGGATAGTATCTAAGATAGTTCGGTAAATCATTTTCAACTAGAATCACGTTTTTCTTTGAAACGGTCAGACAGACAGACAGACAGACACCTTTATTTAAAAATAAAATTCTATGTTCTCCCAGGGTAGTCCCTTCAGAGGGTTAAAAAACCCCACTGCTATCAATGGGAGCCCTGGGAGACACATAATTAACTAAATTTAAATGTACAATTTAAATGTACAATGTACTTTTAATCCAGCATGTCATTTGCTTTTACAGGTGGCCTTACAACTCTACATTCTGCTCCGTCGAGGGACGCTAGATTTGGCATCATTTGAAGACCTTATAGTGGCTCTCAGCATTCCAAAGTCCTTAGCTTTGTTTGCTTTCAACTTGCTCATCTACGCACGATATATTCGACTTGCAGACGAGGACAGTCGACAGCTGAATTGGTGTAGCTTAGGGTCTTTGTTCTTTTTTATATGGCGTCTTTTCATGCTGACTTCCAGAATACTGGCACTTGCTCTGTTTGCCTCGTATTTCACTCGTTTCGTGTTTGTAGTCGTTGGAATTCATTTTGCAGCCTCGTATGCTTTGCTCTGGAGGCAAGAATGTGAATACTTTGAAGGCGAACCGATCAAACAGACGTTCTTTAGATGCGCCATTGCATATGTCCACGTATTTTGTTTTTTCCCGTTGGAAGGCAAGAACACTCGGATGTGGGGATATCCTTACTATGCCTTGATACTCATTGAAAACGTTATTATGGTCATTTGGTGGACTTTTGTTACAGATTACGGTTTGAAGTTCCGTGTGGCTATATTGACAACAGAGTGGGGAACGTTCTTGACCGGACTGATTGCCTTGATTTTGTTTTACCGTTTCTTTCACCCAGCGTTGAACTCAATGGAGATGGGAACTGACGAGACAGATGGAGCAGGGAGAAAATCCGCTCTTAAGATTATTTACAAGAGAGCGCGGTGGGAAAGGAAAGATATGGATAACAACGAAACAAATACAGCAAAAAACATTTGTACTTTTAATATAGCTAGTGACCTATAAGAACACAGGAAACCCTCACGTTGAAAATATGAATAAATGTTTGATTTACCAAACAACAACAACTTACAATAACAAAAGCGACTTTGCAAAATTCAAGCACAATTCGGCATTGGTGTTGCAAATGCGGCAGAGGATGATTGAAACCAAGAAATCAAATATAATCACGACTTCTTGTTCAAACGGCCGGCAGACTACCGAGTGCTAAATTACGAATAACCAACAGTCATATGACATAGCCCCCAAATACATCGGTCCTTGCCTATTTGGTTTGTAAAAAGGTTTCGGATAAATTACGTAAGGAACCAGTTTTTGAAAGCAGCAGATTTTTTTGGGAACAACTCATACTCGGTCGACTACAAGATCCTGGAGCGGACAGTGTTTCGGAATAAGCTGTTTGGAGACTTTATTATCTTCAGTTGGCGCGTGATCGAAAACTCCGAATACGGTTTCCGAACTTTATAACCTCTCGTGCACAGTCGAACAGGCTTCCCTTTTTGGTGGAGGAGGGAGTGGGGTGGGGCCTTTAGTTTTGTGAGAAACCCATGTATGTTAATTATTTTCGTAATGCACTTATCAGCGGCCATCCCGGGAGTGACCCCGGGAACATACGCGGGCATGGCGCGGGATTTGTCAACTTTGTTCGCTAATTTTAAGCCCGGGATGGCGGGATTGGATTGCTTTTGCACTTTCGTAGCAGGATCCCCGGGGAAAGAGCCGCGGGATTTGTAGCGCCGCCGCCATTTTGCAGATGGGAAAATGGCTGCTGATAATCTGAAGCTTTCGTGCGTTCGAAATATTATACCCCGTTCTAGGAAACGTCTCTAAAATGGACACCCCGTTCTAGATCAGGAGTCCCAAAATCAAGACCCCGTTGGGCGGCACATTTCCGAGCTCGAAACACGACCTTTCAGCTTGTTATTAGCATTCAAACGCAACATTTAGCGCCGCTCACTGGACTATTTTGGGTGGAAATTGAATTTAATTTTTCACGTTAATGGTTAATAAACAAGTAGTTCGGAATTGTGAGTCAGGCGTGTGAAATTTTCCTGTGTGCGTGTGATCGATGTTTTCGATCCGCAGGCGTGTGACACACGCATAATGCGTGTGAGTTGGTAGGTATACGCACGCATGCAAGCAGAAGCAAAACTAATTCTGTTGTTGTGTTACGTAAGTGTTCCCCGCGAGTAACGTACATTACCGGTACATGTACGAGTATAGGTTACTGGTAGCCTCTTGTTTTTAATCGGTTTTTAATAGAACTCTTTTGAAATATTGCACATTTTGACTTGGCAGAGCACACTTCTATGCCCTCCGGGGAGGGGCGTTAGTAGCTTTTTGTTAAACAATCTTGGTTTTGGGTAGGGGGGATTTGTAAACGTCGTTGTGCAAATGCCCGGGGGTTCCCCGGGGTCACCCCCCCCCCCGGGATGGCCACTGATAAGTGCATAAACATTTTACTGAAATATTCTCTTTCTATCAATTCAAGGTATCGGTCTAATCATGCTATCAGGATACTTCGATCAAACTGTTAGTAATTAAGTAGTTTTAGGCTTTCGAGTGGAAAAATTTAGAAAGTGATGGATAAAAAACTGAAACCGTGGCTAAACGCATCCCAGCATGGGTCCCCGTGAGCCAAATCGTTTTTGGTCGGCAGAATTCACTGTGAAAACAGCCATTTTTTAATAAAGTTTGGATTAAAAAGCTGTCTTGGATTAAAAAGCTGTCTTGTCTGCGGTTGCTACCCTGCTTTATCGGTTTCTGTCGTATTGGTGTCTCGCAAAATCTACTTTTTTACGTAGTCAGATCAGCCTTGCTGTTTGTCGGTTATGTCTGTTGTTATACAAATTGTTACTGTGGGTAGAATCTTCCTCTCGGAGTAATACTGATGGCTTAGTTTACAGTACAATATTTTGCGGAAGGTTGATGAAAAGGGAAATCAGATTCGGAGTATTTTTTGCAAGTATTAAGTTACAATTAATCAGTTACCAATATTAGGCAACAAATGAATAATTCATTAAAAATTATTAATCAATGTCAGCGTTTTGTGCAAATATTTGAGCTCGATCAGTGACTTTTTTAACAACGTTTTTATCTTCCGATTGAAGCCAGCGAATGATGCGAAACGTTGGATTTTTATCTTGCCTTGTCAAACAATCTTTAATTTACAGACCCCCATTTTGTACAATATTCCTCGTAGGTGCGAGGGAAAAGAAAAACAAAACGCCCGGAAATATCTTGTTGCGCCCGGGTGTTGCGCACATACTCAATGCGACTGACAATTTTGTGCGGGATTGAGCCTGAGAAATGGACATGCAAATTATTACAGAAGAAAAAGTAGCCTGCGTGGCCAGGCTTTTACGAACGCAAGCAGCGAACGAAGACGAAAGCCGGCGAACGAACGAAGCCGCACGAACGCAAATCTGACGGCTGTTTAACAAATGTTGAACAGTGTTGAATGTTGAAATAATTTAGCCCCCTCTCGGGGGGCAAAAATTTGGCACCCCTACCCAAAAATTTGGGTAGGAGTGTGTCGCTGAGTATCTGAAACCCTGACCCTGTTCCAGACAAAATAAAAGTAATTTTGCAACCCTGTTAAAGACAAACTGGCAAAAAAAGATACCCTGTTCCAGACAAACCACAAAAATAGGTACCCTGTTCCAGACTAGAAGAAATAAAAATGTAAAGTCTGTTCACGACTGTTATTGTTGCACATTTATTCATTCTAGACCATACTTTCATCAAGCGTTTGCCTTAAAATGTACTCCACTTGGGCAAATGTCATCAGTACTGGCAAACAACAACTGATTTGATCGTGAGTAATCAAGGCTGAAAAAATCGACCCTGCTCCAGAGCCAAAGTAGTAGTAAACTCTACCCTGTAGCTATAAATGTTGAGCCACGTAGCACTGGTGATACAAACAAGGAATCTGAGAATTATCTCTGTGTGTAAATTATAGTGCTAAGGTAAACCCATAAATTTCCCTGTACTGAGCGTTAGCCCTAGTAAGGAAATGAGGGACCACACGAGGAAAAGAAAAAAATCTTTGACCTCGGTGGGATTCGAACCCGTGACCTCCGGATTAGATCTTCCGTTGCTCTACCGCTTGAGCCACGAGGCCGTACGGGAGCAGATCGTGGGTAATAAGGTGGTAATTCGTGGCAATAAGAATGTGAAGGGTACAAATTAAATTTGAGCCACGTAGCACTGGTGATACAAACCCTGTAGCTACCCTATAGCTACCCTGTTCCAGGCTAGAAACAGTGATTTGTATACCCTGTTCTAGACTAAGAGAGACAAAAACCATACCCTGTTGAGCGGCACATCCCCGTATAGCCCATATATGGGAGAGCCCCCCCCCCCCCACCCCTGCCGGGAACAAGAGGCTAGCTGGTAGCCTGTACTCATGCGCTTGCATAAGAACGTTTCATGGTTTATTTTAACTGGGTCACGCACCCCTTCACTCTCAACGAATTTTGCGTGACATGTAAGTCTTGTTTTGTTTACATAATATCAGATATCATTTATTACGACTGAATTTCTGAACTGAATTTAAACACGTTTTATAGGCATTTCTTCAAAACTAGCGACAACACAAAGAAAAATTCAATCACAAATTGATATCAACATAAATTCCCATCGAAAAATGTAATTTCTTTTTCGGTGAAGTCCAAATGCTAGTGGCTTGACTCGGCTATTTGAAAGCAAGAACGTGATTACGGGCACGCCGAAAGCAAGAGGTCGCATGTCAACCAATCAGACCAGTGAAAGTCGTCCCGCGGGATACGGGAAACTTTAAAAAATTAAGGCAATTTGTGTCTACAAAAAGCGGGACGAAAAGAAACCTTACCGAAACCTTGACTCATGCCGCTATGCGCATGAGTAATAAGCCATTCAGTGAACGTTGTTGAACGAAAACAGAGACCGGCTCTATTCCGTTCAACAATTGCAGTTGCAGCCGTGTATCATTCGCTTAATTAGTTTTTGGGTTGAGAAGTAATTACGCAATTAAAAAACGTGCAATTTGTTGATAGTACTTTGAACGGTATTACTTTGCACTTATGATGATATCCAGTTGTTTTGGCAGTGTTTGGCATTCGATCTGTCACGAAGTTCAGTTGACCTTTTACTTTGAACCCTCGCGTGCACGTGAGAGGTGCAAAGGCTCGCCTCACGCACAATCAGTCTGTTCCAGGCGTTCAGATCGTGGGGAAAGTGCGAATAGTTGAGGAAGGCGCGAAGAAAAGCGAGTGAAAACAATTCGCTCGCTTTTCTTCGCGCCTTCCTCACTATCGGAACGTCCGAATAGGCTACTACCGAAATAGGTAGACTGTTTTTTCGTAGACGTGCGCCACAGTTGCCGTTAACGAAGAAAGTCTTTGAATTGAGCCCACGTGAAGTATGAGTGAAACCACAAAGGTCATCGCACGTGATCACATTCCTAAAGCGCTCAAGCCACAGAAATAATGGCGGGCTATTCCGTTAACAGCAAGAGAAGAACTTTTATTCGTGGGACAAGAATAGGAGAAAGCCTCCGATTTACTACATCGATGCACTACATCGGAGGCTTTCTCCTACTCTTGTTCCACGAATAAAAGTTCTTCCATTGCTGTTTACGGAATAGCCCGCCATTATTTCTGTGGCTTGAGCGCTTTAGGAATGTAATCACGTGCGATGACCTTTGTGGTTTCACTCATACTTCACGTGGTCTCAATTCAAAGACTTTTTTCGTTAACGGCAACTGTGGCGCACGTGTACGAAAAAACAGTCTACCTATTTCGGTAGTAAATCTCCCACAAAACATGACGCTTCAGCACACAAGCCCGAGCTGTTTAAAGCTGTTTCTTTCTTTTACTTACTACTACTACTTGGCTACAGGTAGGACAGTACAAAGATAAAATAGTTGAACAAATAAAAATTCAAAACTATGCGTGGCACTTGTGACACAATGAAAAATGAAAAATGGTAATTTTAACAAGTGCCAAAAGTAAGAAAATATCACAGACGGGCTTAGCCCTTCTTCAGTGGAATGACATTTTAAACCATTGGCGGCCGGTTGTGCCCGTTATGCGCATTTGAAATTGTGCGTTCGCCTCAAATAAAATATGGAAAGAAAACCTACGATCAGTTTTATTTTCATTTCGTTTGGTTAATCATTCTCGCGGGAAACCGGCGCAACGAAAGATAGCGAGCGACCACACAAGCGGAATGATAAGAGCGCTTAAGTGCATGACAGGTACCTGCATGACATGATCAGAGCGTGACTGTCATGCGACTCACGCCCCGTCATGCCAGCTCAGCATACCCATAGTTCCATATGTTATGTTCGTGTCCAGTTCCTATATCAACCTTCTCGGACGTGCAGCGTGGCACGAAACGGCACGAAATTAAAAGCATCTTGTCAGCTCGCTTGGTTTAGCATTTTGCTCTTCTTTCCAACCAAGATGGTAAGTAAACGAGCGTTACTGTATTATTTTTATCTTCGACTTAAAAATGAAATTTGTTGAGTCTAGCCAAATTTAAGGCAGGTCACACTCACAGCCCGAGATCAGTCGTTCGAGAGAGACAGTACAAATTTTAGAATTTAAATAAGGAGATTAATCTGTCGCTTTATTTTTAGTTGTTGCTTGCTTTTCTAAAAAATATTAAGTTAAAGAGAGTTGAATGTAACTGAAGAAAAAAAATTCTTACAAACGATTCCTGTTGCTTCCACCTACTGCACTGTTTGGTCAGGTATCTTGTCAACACACCCCCGATCACCCCCGGTCCAAATGGTTCACGAACGTGTGCGTAAAATCACGGATCCATTTTTTTTGTTTTTTTTTTCGACCTTTTTTTTGACCGTAGTGATGAAAATCTGTAGAAGTAAATCTGCCGATATCGTACATTTACTGCACAGAGTAATCGCATGGCATAAAATTTCTCCAACCCTCCAAAAAGAGCGAAGTTAGACTCCTGATTGGGGAAGGGAAGAGTAGGGAAGGGGTTTTGAGATAGCGTTAAAGGGCTTATTTCGATAAAAAAAATTAATAAAGATTGCTTCACCCAATTTTTCTCAAAATTTATTTTGACCACAAACTAAAAATGGAGTGTTATAAATTATTACAGTGCACTAACAGACTTTACCGCTTTGTGATCACAACAAACTTTTTTACAAGTTAGCCAATCAAAGAGTGTGAATTCAATTGACAGGCATGCCCCCTCACAAAGTTAAGCATGATACATTGTCACTTAGATAGTTATAAAATACAAAGATTTTATTCACTTTATTGCTTCACACATGTACCCACAGTTACGAAATTAGCGGGTGATATCATGGAAACTTTTAAAAATAAGTTTGCAGTGCTCATCATAAGGCACATCACACTGTAATCCTTAGAACTATGACAACAACATCCTTATTAACATCATAATACACATAATGTACTTCTGAACAATGAAAGACCAAGCTCCATCACAAACTGGAAAAAGCAGATTTACATCGACATTGGAGTTTACTTTATTGTCTTTTAACCTATGTGTTAGTTCTGAGAAGATGACGGGGAGGGGGTAGGGCCAATTTTGTAAGGCATGGAAGGACAATTTTTTTGTGTGCTGTTGAGAAAGAAAAATTATTAATATTCAAGAACCTGGTGTGGCATGACATGCGTACCATGATGTGTATTGCTAGATGGCTGGTCATCAGACCACCTCGGACCTTGTGTAAGACGAACTTGCAACATGTACGAAACCCGCTTTGGCATTGAAAGTTCGTTCTGTTGTTTAATTCTAGAAGTTGCTGTACTTTTATTCGCATAACAAATGGACAACTGGGGGGAGTGGTATTTAACCTCAGTTTTAAGCATGTTTTATACATGTAAATGTGTTTTGTTTATTATTGGACCTGTTTTTAAGTTAGGTATTATTGATAATATTTATGATTATGCTGCTATTTTTTTTAAAAAAATAAGATGTTTAACTCATGTCTTAAGTATGGGCTATAATGGGCCATAATCTAAACTACTGGGATGCCGGTTTTACCAAATAAAGTTATTACATTTCATTATTTTATGTTATAATTTATTTTGTTTGTATGATTGGAAAAGAGTTATTAAACATTAAACATCAGTTGCTTTTGTGACTAAAAGAAAAGTCAGGCACACAATAATTATTAAAATGAGTAAATTGTTCTGAACAAACATCCACTAATGGTCACCTCCCCATCATGGACACCTCTCTACGGACAAACTTGTCCTGACTTCTGATCTATTCACCCGTCCTCTTTTTATAGAGTGTTTCCACTTAAGTCAAAATTCAGAATCATTACAGCGGTTACCATTAACACGCGACCCATCGCCCTTCATCCCAGAAGGTCAAACTTGAGTTTGGTGGACGTCAATCAAAGGAAACCGTTAACATTGTTTTTGAAATTCCGACTGGATTTCGAACAATTGTACCAAAAAGAAATAGTAAACATTTAAAACAACCAAATTCAAATTCAATTGCAGTTTTAAAGAGAATTCATTCAACCTGATAAAAAACTGGTGCTGTGTGCAGCAGCGGCATTATTATTGTGATCTGCCTCCTAATCATCATGCATCACTAAGTTGCAAAGTATCACATGCAGTGAATTTAAAAGTTTTATTCTAAAAATATGGTTTCTGCAAACGGCAGCTTTTCTTTTTGTTTAACTGGCTTGGAAATCAACTTTGAGCAAGTTTTACCTTCTCTCAGCAGGTAAATTGTTGATCTTTTTGCTCTGTTTGCTTGAAATCATGTTAGAATCCAAAATAAGTTTAATGGCTTTTCTTTGATTGACATCCACTAGAACTTGGCTCCGCCAGTTTTGAAGGCGGTGGGTCGCATGTTAATGGTAACTGCTGCAAACAACAGTTTTTGATTCCAAAATGATTTTGGAGTTGCAGAGAGTTTAAAACTAGACATCTGGGCCAAATTTTGAAGTGCAAGAGCATTTCATTTAAGAGTTATAGGCGAATGAGTATTCAACATTTTTAGTAAGAAATGTATGGAGTGGCCATCTTGGTGCCCCACTTGGGGACACAGACATGGTGGCCAAAAATTAAAAAAAAAAAATCCAAAAATCTAATCACAAAATATTGTATTCACTAGAAGTGCCATTAAATTGGCTAACAACCATCTATAAATTATTCAAAAATGACTTTCAACTGGTTCAATTTTGTTTATTTTCACGGCTTATCTGAAATAGCCTGACAAATTTTCTGACAATTATAAACCTTAATAAATCTGAAGCAAAAAATAGTTAAAACCTGAAACATTTTGTGAAAGATTATAACACTGGTGATTTTTTATGATGTCATATCTAAACCAAGCTTTCAGCCAGCAGAGTATGTGTCCAGGCATCCTGTGGACGACTCTTTAACGACTCTTTGTGAAGAAATTCATGAAAATTGCACCTAATCCTGTAAAGTTATGATGGGAAATCTTCAGGACGCCCACTATTCAATTTCTGGCTAAAAGCCTGATCTAAACACTCTATAATCTATTGGAAACCTCCCTATTTAATGAAAACCTCCCTATTTGAATGGGATGGATTAGTGGATAGCTAATTGTAATCCTGCTGAGTGCTTCATGTCCACTATTAATAATTTTTTTTTTATTAATGCTTTATATTTATTTTATTATTAGGCAGAAACCTTGCGTGTTTGCATCACTGGAGCTGCTGGACAGATTGCCTACTCACTCCTAACATCTATTTGTAAGGGAGATGTGTTTGGATCAAATCAGGTAACTGGACTTTAAAATGAACATAATGTCAAGGCTTTTGCCCTGTTTGTGAAAATTTGGTGTCAAAGCAAATGTTGGTCCCTGCTGTGCTGATGTTGGTCCCTATTGTACTGATGTTGGTCCCTATTGTACTGATGTTAGGGTTATGCTGTATTCACATCAGCACTGAAACACATTAAGTAAAATCAGCCAATCAGAAAAATAGATTATTATTTGCCAGGACAATTTTTTTCCGAGTATCAGACCAGATAATTTTCCTGCTGGAGTCATGTAATAAATCTCTTATTAACCTGTACTGGGAAAATATTGGGCCCCTGTCTTTTTTGTACAGACATATCCCTTCACTTGGTCCATACTGTCAAGACTATACCTGCCAAGTCTCACTCCTGAGAGTCCCAAAGTCCGATCTCACGCCAACTCACGCCTATATGGAGTAATTTCTTGCACTTGATTTACAGATTTGAGCTATCAGCCTTAACTGATCGCATGATCCAATTAAAAATGTAGTTTCGTTCATGAAAATTTGGCACTTTTTTGTAGGTTTTTATTGTGAACATTACGATTACAGCTGGATGTTATAAAATGGAGGTCTGTCAGGTCCATGGAAACTTCCGAATTCTTCGGAACATCTTTAGACAACTTCGGAAATCTTCAGAATAGATCAGGTTGTCTTCAGATTGGTCGGGTCGCCATTGCAAATCCTGGCACTCCCACGAAAAAAATTTCATGCCTTTCACTCAGAAAAAGTTGGTGGGTATACAAGACCTCAGACCAATATTCTCCCAATACAGCCTTAATATTAGTGCTATTAGTGCAACCCCTATTGAAAAAGAACAAGAGGCACAAGAGAGTAATTCTCACATTTATTACCTTTTCTTAATTAAATGGTTGTTATTATTGTTAGCCATTGTGCTTGACCTTATTGGATATTGAGCCTATGATGGGAGTGTTAGATGGTGTGGTGATGGAGCTACAGGATAGTGCCTTTCCCTTGTTACGAGGTTTGTTGTCTGTTATCTTGCTTCCTTAAAATCTCACTTACTAGAACAATTGCTTAAGTGTTAGCTCTGCATGTCTGCATCCACATGATGTGAATATTGAGGAAACTGAAACATATTAAAATTATTCCCTTGAATAATAGCTGAGGGTGATTTATTCCAGCTCCAAAAGATGGCAGTTAGTCAAGGAAGGTGATTATGTCAATAATTAAATTGAAAATCCCTATCACCCTATCATTCCCAGAGTCAATTATGGAGACATGTACTGCAGCTCTGACTCTTCAGTTTGTGGTGTTAGCTATCATTCAAATGAAACCTCTCTTAGGTACTGCTTTTGCATGGTACCATTTTTTGTCAATATTAAATTATTTTACAAAATGAAATTTGAATTTTTTTTTTGAATTTTTAATTTTGGCAGTCTTCCACCCGACTACACCGCAATTTCATACTCTTCTAGTTTGCTGTAAGTTATGAAGTAGAAGAAGAGGAGGGGAGTGATAAATTCATAACTTCATTATTGTCCAATAAAGGGGACTGGTTATTCATGGGGGAAGACTGTGGTTGACCTGCACCTGCCAAGAAAGCAAAAGATGAATGTTGATGCTTTAACATTCCCAAATCCAAAGTGTCCTCATCAGAATATTGAATGTGAAGGTCGGAGCTATGAACGAATCTAGCCACTCTATTAAAATTAATTGTTCTTATCGCTCGCATGGAACAAGATGCATCAACTTCTTAGAACAAGAAATGGAGAAACGTGATCCAGTGATAACAGTTGTTTCATTCTTTTCAATTCAGAGGTAATTCCAACATCTGATGCACACATTGCTTTCAAAGACATTGATGCTGCCATCTTAGTTGGTGCCATGCCACGAAGAGAAGGCATGGAGAGAAAAGACTTACTGAAAGCCAATGCCAAGATCTTTGTTGTGCAGGGAAAAGCACTGGATGAGGTGGCTAAAAAGACAGTTAAGGTATATTGAGGGGAATGTGTTCACACTAAGCAGTTAAATAGGAAAAACAATTCACAAACAAGCATGCAGGTGACTCTCATAAATCACCCCCAACAGTACCAGGACAGATGGTCAGTTACAAGAATTAAAACAGTATTTTGTTAAGATCGTCACTGAAAGAAATAATTATCAGTGTTCTTACCAGACTGCAGCATTGCGACATTGCCGCACTTTTTCAGGGAATGCCGCATTATTATAAGCCCAAGGGATCCCAAGGGTGCAAAGAAGCAAAAGAAAAAAAAGAAAGAAAGAAAGAACGAACGAACGAACGAACGAAAGTACGAAAGAAAGAAAGGGGGAGAGAAACGTTTCACAAACGTACATTTCTCTATAATATAACTAAGCCAAAATTTGATTGGTTTTATAGCCTCTTTAGAAAGCACCCAGAACATTTATTATCTAAGGTTGTTTGGGGTATTTGCTGGAATAAAATGTTGAGTTAGTTGTGTCTAAAAATTGACCCGCTTTTCTCCCTCATGACCCCCTTTTTTAGCTTCTCTATGGGTCCTGTGGACCCCAGTGCAGAAAATCCTCGTAAGAACACTGAATTATTGATATCTGCTTTTGAGAGTAGTCTTTCAGATTTAAAGAGGGGTCAACTGTAATAAGAGTTGTACATATGTGAAGAGCCATGTGGGAAACACTGAAACAGATTTAATAGCAATATTAAAACTAAATAAAATTGATTTCCCCATGTATGCACTTCCTACATTGTACACTGTAGTATGAAAAAAAATATATTATTTTAAAGTCTTTATTTTTTATTATATTCTTCACAGAAACTGTAACGTAATGATCCTTATAGTGCTGTGTACATGGAAAGCTGAAAAAAATCAGGGCTTGCTGATATTAATATTATATTCTGCAAATGGAAGTCTTTGTAAGGTCCTGGTGGCACTACAGTCACAACAAAAATTAACCAGTGCAAAATGACATAAAAACAAAAACATTCCACAAAAAGCATGTCCCAACGGAGCGGTTTCTTTTGTTTTCCTTGATTTTTACATGGGCGGATTTTTGTTTTTGACTGTAGCTAGTGCGACCAGGCACTTTAATAGTTCATTTGGTTTTCAAGAGGTATGGAGCAGTTATAAATTATATTGTTTTTGAACAACTTATTACAGGTGCTCGTTGTTGGCAACCCTGCAAACACAAACTGTATGATTGCACAGAGGAGTGCACCGTCCATCCCAGCAGCAAACTTTACTTGTTTGACCAGACTGGATATGAACAGGGCTAAAGCTCAGGTTAGAGTGTAACTTTTGCTTGTATAGCAGTGTAAAGAATGTGAAGAAGGATGACAGGGAAAGAACTGTATAATTTGTAGGTGTAGAATTCCTCACTCTTTTTCAGTCAGTGAGTTGAGTCTATTCTTTGTTAGTTAATTTTTATTTATGTTGAATTGTGTTGTGTTGCAGATTGCGTCAAGGATTGGCACTCGTGTGGAACAGGTGAAGAATGTTATCATCTGGGGAAACCACTCATCAACACAGTATCCAGATGTCAATCATGGGACAGTGGACTTGCCTGATGGTCGTGTGCCCATTAGACAGGCAGTTAAAGATGACGACTGGCTAAATGGTGACTTTATCAAGGTACAGAATGCTGAAATTAACATTTACATATGAAAAAGACTTACCTTTAGTCTTCATGAGATATGCCCATTATATTTTCATTTTAGATTTCATGTAACAACCTACAGTCTGCTTGGTGATACTGTTTTGATTTTTAGACTGTCCAGAAGCACAGTGCTGCTGTCATTGCAGTTTTCTATTATTTTACTTGTAGACTGTCCAGAAGCGCAGTGCTGCTATCATTGCAGTTTTCTATTATTTTACTTGTAGACTGTCCCGAAGCGCAGTGCTGCTATCATTGCAGTTTTCTATTATTTTACTTGTAGACTGTCCAGAAGCGCAGTGCTGCTATCATTGCAGTTTTCTATTATTTTACTTGTAGACTGTCCAGAAGCGCAGTGCTGCTATCATTGCAGTTTTCTATTATTTTACTTGTAGACTGTCCAGAAGTGCAGTGCTGCTATCATTGCAGTGCTGCTATCATTGCAGTTTTCTATTATTTTACTTGACAAATATTGACAGTTAATTTTCATTTTTTATGATGATGTAACTATTTACAAACATTTCATGTAACAACAGACAGTATACAGGGTTTTCATTAAGAATTTGAGTAGCAGGAGAATAGTGTAAAGTAACAGGAGAATATTATGAAGGAGCGAAGATAGATACATATTGCCATCAAAATTCAGCCGGAGAATTGTTCGTAGTAGGCGGAGAATTCTCCGATCTCCGATGCCTAATGAACACCCTGAGTATACTTAACTTTGTTGTACTATTTTGATTTTTAGACTGTCCAGAAGCGTGGTGCTGCTATCATCGCAGCTCGTAAGCTGTCCAGTGCCATGTCTGCTGCTAAAGCCATCTGTGATCACATGAGAGACTGGTATTTTGGTACTCCAGATGTAAGGAATCCCCTCATCTCTTAATAAATAAACAATTGACAGTCGTTTGAAAGCTGTTTAAACCTTTCTGGGGCAGTCACTTATATATCTGTGTAGGTATATAGCTGGGGAAAAGGAAAAAAGGTAGCCATAAAAAAAGAAAACAGTTCTACATGTATAGCTCTTCCTTGTATGTCTCTCAAAATAGGTGGGGATCAGAAATGCCCAACCCTAATAATCATTATTGACAACCCTGCTTACTCATTAAAACCCTTCCACTCCCAAGGTACCATACATCAAAATTCAAAATTTCATTTTAGAAAATAGTGAAAAACAACAGGGCAAAAAACGTTTTTTTCTTTCCACTTGTCCATTGGACAAGGGCCACTCAAATTTTGGTTGTCCGAAAGTGAAATTCACTTGTCCAGAAAATGAATAAATTTAAAAAAAATGTAGCGATAAAAGGATGTACCATAAAAACTTGCGTAAGCATACATTTGCCCAAAATGTTTGCTCGAAATTGGGGGTGCGGCTTATCTGTGGGAACAACTGCAATAGATTATACTTTCCGGTGATAAAGAGTCTGTTTACACAGGCGATTGCCTCAGACGAGCGGAAGTTTTTTTGCCTAGAACAAATAGTACCATGCAAAAGTACTGCTGAAGAGGTTTCATTTGAATGGTCACGCCATACGTTTTTGTCCAGACTAAAAAGTTAGAACTGCACAACATGTCTCCATAAGTGACTCTGGGAGTGGCAGGGTTAACTACGGTTTCCGTTCCTCTTGTTTCAACACAGTTTTCATTGCCAATGAGATCAGTCAATTACAAAAAATTGTGTTATAATTCATTCATTCTGCAGGGTGAGTTTGTGTCCATGGGTGTGCTCTCAGATGGTTCATATGGCATCGCTGAAGGCATTGTGTACTCCTACCCAATGACTACTGATGCAAACCAGACATGGCAGATAGTTCAGGGGCTGCCTATAGATGACTTCTCACGTGAAAAGATGGATGCCACCGCTAAAGAGCTTTTGCAAGAGAAGGAAAGCTGTGAATCTTTCCTTAAGGAATGACTAGTTTTCCCACATCTATGAGTGACACATCAAAAATGTGAAAATAGCTTAGGTCAGAATGACGTGCTGTAAACCACAACCACAAGTTTTTTGTTTTCTTTTTTTTTTTTTATTGTACCAAAATTTAAATAAAGTCAAAACAGCTTAACTGTGTTATCAGGTGATGTTTTGTTGATCCATCTTCTGCTTGACCTGTTTGTTACAGTTTGTAGATATTGCAAAGCGAAATAAGGACAATGTTGATCACCATCTTATTGGAGCTTAAAGAGTTTCATGGTTTCTTTTCCTGAGGAATTCTTTTCTACTCTTGCTTCTTTTTCTTCCTTTCTTTCATCCTCTCGTATTGCAGTCTTTTTTCTTCCAAATATCTTGGATCAGGAGGTGACACAAAATCTTGCCATTTTTTCTGTGGATGAAAAAAAAATGGTGTTTACAGTAACAAGAACTTCAGAAACATGAATGGTCATTGTTTTAAAATACTGTCATCCACAGAGCCAGACCTACCAATTCAGTTTAAACACAATCAAGTGGCAAGAAGTGACCAGGCGTGCGTTTCTCGAAACTCCCGAAGACTTCTCGGGTCCGAAAACTATTTTTTAAATGTAGTTTCAAACGAAAGGTGTTGAAGTTTTTAGCCCACAAATCAGCTAAAGTTGTGTAGTAAACATAAGATTTTATTGCTTAGCAACAAAAACCGAATCTCTGTTGATAAACATTCTGCACGTAACACAGCTTTTCGGGACTTTCGAGAAACGCACGCCAGGAGTGTTACAGATGCTCAATGAGTAGTAGATTTTGTTGGAGAACAACCTGTCAATAGGCAGCTGTCGGGAGATAATGGATTAAAAGGGCTCTCTCCTCCGCAGAGGCTCCCACCAGTATTCCAAAAGGGAAATGTAAAAAAGAAGTGAGAGCGTGGGGGAAGAGAGAAGACTCCTCTTTCCCCTTCCCATCATTGCCCAGCTCTCCTGCTTCCAAGTGACACAAAACGAAATTGGTGAGCAAAGTAAACCAAGCATGGGCTGGGGAGGGAAGGGGTGGAATCATCCCCTTGCCAACCTCAGACTCGCCTGATATACCCTGAAAGGAGTCTGTTCACAGGTTATTCGAGAAAAAGAGTTTACGTACATCCTGTATTGTAACTCTCAATATGAACAGTCCATGAGAGGTTGGGTTAGGGTTAGGGTAGGAAAGGAGTCTGTTTACAGGTTATTCAAGAAAAAGAGTTTACGTACATCCTGTATTTTGTAACTTGCAATATGAACAGTCCATGAGATGGCTCAAGGAAATTGGCTAAATGTACTGCATCTGCCAGATTTTTATTTCAAGAAGCAACTTATTAGGTAGGAGTGTTAATAATCTTCCCTGGATATGATGTGCTAATCCACAGGAGTCTACCAGCTTTTTGTTAGGTTTTCAATCTAATATTCCAACATCTCCACACATGACAGTATTGGCAATGGAAGAAAAAGAGTGCAGAAAGAAGAATAATAGTATGGAATTTTCTAATTTCTTTGTCAAGACTGTTATAGCCTTTTGACTGTCCATACACTTTTGTTGAAGTGAAACAAAAAAAAAGTAAGCACAAGTAATCTATTTCCTTACCAGTTCCAACTGAACTGTCACGCCTGCTGGAACATTGTCCTGTAAGTACTGGATGAAGATATCCGACTTTTCAACTGGCACTTCACCAATCTGAGCACATTTTAACATTAATCAATTAGAACAAAAATTAATGATGCCTTGAAGGAAGCTGGGGCATAGGTGGTCACTCATCTATTACAAAGCCTTATTTATCGTGTCATTAAGGGTTGGGGAAGGAGACTTTTTTTTTGCCAAAATTTTGTTTTCTCCCTGCGTAGTTTTCTTGATTTATATAATAATAATAATAATAATAATAATAATAATAATAATAATAATAATAATAATACACTGTACACTAACCTCAATTATCCGTCCATGCTTCTTAAAATGATATGTTACATCATGTTTTTTGTAGCTGTCTGGTGGGTGGGCCAGTGTCTGACTAAAGTTCTCTGTTGCAAGGTTGAATCTAACGTTAAAACAAATCATCCACAAAAATTGATTTTCATTAAAGCCGAATATGTTGCATACATGTCTGTATTATGGAGTATGAAGTACATATAAAGCAAACACAGGCAAGTTATGAACAAATTAAAGGATATGCAGTTTGAATTGAAGGTCAACTTACTTTTTAGTTACCTCCAGATTCATTATTCTGCTTGCACTGATCACAAACTGGCAGAAGTTTTCAAGAACAGCACCATCCAGGCCTTCCAACTTGATCAGCAAATTAAAATATGTCAAGTATCTTTTTAGGAATTGTTTGCGCTGTGAAAAATGAAGCACCGCAGCAAAAACACGCAAACAATTAGTTATCAATCTACATTGTTAGCAAAATTCACTACATCATACACCATGTGTGTAACTCATTCATGGATCAAACGTTGTGAAGGCAAAGTCAACAAAGTTCTTC
Source organism: Cladopsammia gracilis (assembly GCA_022457155.1). Taxonomy (NCBI): domain Eukaryota; kingdom Metazoa; phylum Cnidaria; class Anthozoa; order Scleractinia; family Dendrophylliidae; genus Cladopsammia; species Cladopsammia gracilis. Next base: position 264,352 of record JAJGOT010000261.1, read on the forward strand.
ACTTTAGAGGTACGTAATGCTTTGTAATCATTACAAGGTAAAACTAATTACCTCAATTTCTGCTAAAGTTGCCAAGTTACAGCTGTTCCCAGGTGCTTGCTGTGGCAATAATCTGTATGGTTCATCTGAAAAAACAAAACAAAAACAAATTGATCATGGAAGGCAGTTTTGTTCAATAACCTTCATACTCAGAATTATGTCATTTTCTGGTATGTGGAATATTGTTGTCAGTTCAGCAGTCCAGTCTAGTCCATACAGTATAATCTTCCACAGACTGCAGCAGGGATGTGGATTCAGTTTTTAACTGGCGGGAATATAGAACTGACAGACGGGTAAAAAATAGAAAAAGGTAGTCCTTTTAAAGCTGCACTAGGCTTTAACAGCTGGAAAAATGAAGTTCACAGCCGGGTAATTTCCCCGGCTCCCGGCTATTATCTACATCCCTGCTGCAGTCCCAGTCTATTCATTAATTTTATGTGGTAAAATTTGTTAAGTTGATAAAATTATAATAAGGGGTGGTCCATCAGGTGGTCTGCAGAAATTGATGGAACTATTGTCTGATATCTGACACTATATACATTGTGTATCAATAACTTACTTGATTTATGCCAATAGATTAAAGGATGAATTCTTGAAAGTAACCTGTTTAAAAAAAGATTGTTGCGATCAAACCCTGCTGGGTGTCACAAGTCAGAGGCAGACATGCTGGCTTGCTCTGCTTGATCACAAGGAGCAGGAGCCAGGCCTTGCTGACTTGATGCCATAGTGACATGGACACATGAACAAAAATAATTATTTCTTGGAATGTTTTGTGATATGCTCATCATCATTAGTTCGGTTTCCAAAGCAAAGCATTTCCTCACATGTATTTATATTTAAGTTATTCCCTTTAATGTCTTAGTAATTTTAGTTTAGCTACATGTAGCTATATGTTTTCTTGTAAAAACAAAAACAAAATGCCATGGAAATGTGAAATAAAGTATTGTATTGGTATTGGTACTGGTATTGGTATTGTATTGGTACTGGTATTGGTATTGGTGTTGTATTGGTACTGGTACTGGTATTGGTATTGGTATTGGTTTTGGTATTGGTATTGGTACTGGTACTGGTATTGGTATTGGTATTGGTATTGGTACTGGTACTGGTATTGGTATTGGTATTGGTATTGGTATTGGTATTGGTTTTGGTATTGGTATTGGTACTGGTACTGGTATTGTATTGGTATTGTATTGTATTGGTATTGTATTGGTATAGTATTGGTATTGGTACTGGTACTGGTACTGGTATTGGTATTGGTATTGGTATTGGTATTGTATGTATTGTATGGTATAGCTGGCATCAAGGGTAAGTAAAGTTTGGCCTTAAGCTCTAAAAATTATTGGTTGAGTTAGTGAAATAGTTTTTTCAACCATCACAAAGCATAGGAATGAACAAGGTTATCTGACTGATAACTACTGGTATCATGGACAGTTAGACAAAACTTGATCATGATTGAATTAACATGATTGTATGAATGTGAATATAGATGAAAATGGAATAAAAACCACTCTTGCTGCACAAAGAAGACACATTGTATTATAGCACTGAATCATGAAAAGAGAACATCACAGGGTACCTGGAGGAAGCCCTATTTTGATGACTTGTGAATAATCTTCGGGATAGAAACTTTGCAGCAAAAGGAATCTGAGGGGAAAAATGTCACAAGTTTACTCAAATTAATGATTGACTAATTTTATATAATTTGTGCCTTTCTTGCAGTCTTAATTATAAGCCTATTACCGGTATTTTTTTAATAAACTTTTACCCGTATGTGGTATGTATGTACAGAAACAGAGAGGCAGTACAGTATGTGGACCCTGGACTGGCACTTGCACGAACATGATGTAAATTTTCTTCGGTAAATAAAATACGAAGAAAAATAAAAGTGTCCAATGATTTATTGATTAGTCTTCTGTAACATGAGCTATTTTTGGATTTCCTGCTGTTGGTGAAGGCGCGAAATTCCCGTTTGTTGACAGGTAAGTCTGTTTGTCTTTTTTCATGCTTTCCATTTCAAGGATCAGTAAACAGCATAGCTATATTTATTATGCTAGTAAATAGTTAAAACGCAATAGTAAACCTACGTTTTTTTTTGTCGAATAAAGTCCGAAAGAATAAGTTTTCTATTGATGAAAATAAATTCGCTGTAGCATTTGAATGTTTCGTTTTGTCATCTTTTGAAAAATGTCAACAACTGTCGCTTGGTGGCCCCTGGTCCGGCACTAATGTTGCTTGGGAAAATTAAATGTGCTTATTGACAATTTTTTGCCTGAAGTTGACCTGGAAGTTAAATATAATAATTATTATTAAATACAATGGATATTTTTGTTATTTAGTCGAAAATAATATTTTAGTTAGGCTTTAGGCATATACCAATCTCTAATATAATATTATTATATTATATATTATTGCTGAAGAGGTAACTACAAGAAAAAAGAGGGAAAACGGCTTTACTCGAGAATGGACAGTGTTTTAATTTGGCTGATATGTCTTGAGTGCCCGCAAAATTTTCAGAATGCCTAACCCAAAAAAATTCAGCTTAAATATAATTTTATCAGGAATAATACAAATAAGTAAAATACTATTAAAAAAACACTAACTTTCTCTTGTCAACTCTTGCAAAATTATCAGCATTAAGGGTTACTTTACGTGTCCTTATATGATTGCCGGACCAGGGGCCACAATGTCGGTCCAAGGGCCCACGAGCAAGACCACTAGTTTTCAAATAAAAAATTACGATAAAGGTATTTGAGGAAAGAAGTTTTTATATTGTGATGTAATAGAGAACCATAAAAGCTATCTCCAGGCAAAATTTTAGCTCATGAAGTGTTGATTCAGGTAAGATATACAAAATTTTGTTGTTTAGTGCTGGACCATGCAGGATCCATATCACTCTTAAAACAATCGACAGGTTAGAACTTTTTTGTTGTTAAATTAAATTTCTTATTTTAAGAATTTTATTCTTATTTTAAGAAAATTTTCTTCCTTAAAATCAGAATAACTTAAGACTTAAAGTAAGAAGCCAATTTTCGGCAAAACTCTTAAATCAAGAACAGACACCTCAAATTAAGAACATCCTTTTTTTAAAATAAGACATTACCTTTATTTGAACTAAGAAAAAACTTCTTAATTTACAGCCATGCTCCGTCATGTATGACCAGTATTATTTTGAAAATTTGAATGGAGTTTTCAAGTTTACGCATAGGTTTTGTAAATTCATTCCGAGATTCGGAATTCCCGTGAGAATTTTACTGCATTGTCAGAAACAAAGGGCAACAAAATATCATTTTATTTGAAATGTTACATATCCGACAATATTAGGTTTTTATGCGTGTAGCGAAGTTATTTTTCCGTTAATGGATGAGTCCTTGCTGGAATTGACTCATCCATAACTTGTGACTTTCAAAGTGTTTTCCAGAGAGATCTTCAAGGTTTCATTCAAATGTCGGACTTAACAAACACATATTCAAATGTTCATTTCGGTCTTGTGGATTCCTGGTCACGCGTGACGGATCATGGCTGTAAAACTTCAGGTTGAAGAGTGCATACTGTACATGACCACTCAATTTTATAACCGAATAATCATAACAAACATGTACAAATTTAAACTATAATGGATGTAAAAGTGCAGGTACAAAAATGACATCATGTAAACTTGATTGGCGCTAGGAACATCCAGGTCAAGAGATTTACGACAATAAATTCAAGATGGGCTGGCTGCTTTGCTCGGAGCAAATGGAAATCAGCAAGTAAATACAATAAATTAAAGACGAGATCGTTGACAAACATACAGCTGATAGCTGCAAAATAGTATCTTTTAGCGTTGTTGTTAAATTCACGCACTTATTTCAACAGGCTATTCTTTACTCACCTTGAAAAGTTGACATTTTGAACAGAGAAAGCAGTTTATGGAAGCCGCCATATTTAGTGCTGAGCAACCGCGCTTGCTTCCACTTGAAACGAGACCAATGCCTGCACACGCGAGATAACACGCGAGAAAAAAGTATTTCTTTTCAATCACTGCACAGGGTTCCCATGAGATAGCTGTGCTCTTTCAATATACGGTTTATTTTTATAGGTTAACCCTCCTTGGTATAGAGCTGTATTCTTGGAATATATTGATGCATGATTACTTCCTGTTATAAATTTAATAACAGGAAGTTATCATGCAACAATATATTGCGAGTGAAAAAGCATCTCAGCCATTGAATGACATTTTAACTGAACGTCTGATTAAAATTACAAGCACTATTCATACTATACAAATAAAATAAGAGATATTCACAAAATTGTTTACACCTAATAAACGCCCTTGTTTCAGTATACAGACAATGCAGACTCTAATACAACGAACCTTAATTTCAAAATTTTTGTCATTAACTAAAAATCACCGTGGAAAAGGTATTTTTCGTCAAAACACCTTTTCTTTTGAAATGCGGCTAAATTAAAGTTTTTGACCAAAACGTTTTAGATCGTACATTCTAAAATTACTTAAAACAGTCTCGACAGCTGATTGGTTATCTGTGTTTAAACATCCTGTATTTATTCTGAATTAAGAGTGATTCAGCCAGTGATTTGCGCTGTTATTGGTTAAAAGAAACTAAATAAATAAAATACACGCAGACCCACTTAATTCAGTTGTCGTGGCATGATATTTCGCGCTGGAGAAAATTATAAAATTGATATCGGTGGGTTTCCGCTTGTCATGCTTGGGCCAACATTTTAAATTTGAATAGAAAAGCAATAAATAAGAACTTATTTCTAGCTTTCGGATTGTTGGTTTTAAATTTCCTATTAAGTGGAACACGCATCTTTTAAACTTAATGATTACAAACGTGACCTCCTTGACATCATAGGGGAAGATAATGTCTGATAAATATCCCATGCTTGTCAATAGATTTCGTAAAATTCTACCAACGCGTTGCATTTACATTTTGACCAGAGGAAATCGACGGGTATTTACTTGCGTCTCATGCAGTGAGTGATCCCAATTTGGTCGTGACTTTTCGCTGTTTTACAAGTAATATAGAACAATATATCGACTATCATGGTGTTTGGAGGTCCATTAGAATGCCGAAATTCAACAGCTCCGCACACACTTTCCTTCATTACAGCTGCCGTGTCTTCGCTTCTTATGTTAATTACAGTACCAGGAAACCTTCTTATCTGTGTGGCAGTCGTCAAAGATCCATGCAAACGTTTGAGGACACCCTTCAATCTGTTCTTGTTAAACATTTCAGCAGCTGATCTTGTAGTCGGTCTGGGGGTACTCCCTCTCTCAATAGCTTACCACGCGATGGAGGGAATGGCTACATATTACAGTGCCTTGATTAAGACATTACATCTTGTCTTTTTCATTTCCTGTTCTGCATCTGTATTGGGAATTGCGGCTTTGAGTTTAGATCGCTACATTTGCGTTACGTCGCCGTTGAAATATCGCTCGAGGCTGACAACTTCAAAAGTCAAGAAAGTGTCTTTAAGCATTTGGCTAATTTCAGTGGTCTGCCCTTTCACCTACTTGTATGTAGATTTTATAATATATACCTTTGTGTTTGCGAATGGCACCATTCTTTTCACTTTAATCATTTTAGTATTTGTAAACCACAAGATTTATCGTAGTCTTAACGCTCAGCGGAAAATACTTAAATCGCTTGCGGACGGTAAAAATATCGCATCTAGATTAATCCAACGCGATGAACGAGTTACTAAGACATTTCTCTGTATTCTCGGCTCTTTTATGATCTTAACCATGCCCCCTTTGTCGTTTAGCTATGTGTTAAATTTTAGTACAGCATGCGACTGCCAATCTATTCACATAATTCGAGATTTGGAGTTTCTGTCGATTTTATTTCCAAGTGCATTGAACCCTTTTATATACACACTAAGGCTGCCGAACTTCAGAAAAGCCATAAGAGTGATAGCTTGCAAAATGGTGCAGAATTTTGTCAATAATCTTTCCATTTGGGATTCATGTCCAAGTGAAGCACCGAATGGCCAGTTTAGACGACAATCTGAAGCTGAGGCCAATCAATCTGTCATCAGTGAAACGAACGCAAGAACTGAAGCAACACGTAAACTTTGTGCGTATTACACAGAAGAACGCGTTTCTTTAGATGTGGATCCTGCTGTGACGAGTACTTTAAATATAAGTACTTATTTAGAATTTGGTATGGAACAAACTATAAAGGAAAAGGAACATGGAATCTCGCATTTTTACAGAGTCACTACAAATTTATAAATGTTCTTTATGTGATTCAGCCCGCACTGTCAGATGTTACGTCGTACAATAGATGGTAATAACCGCAAACTGAACGGCCGACTGATCCATTTGATGAAATGATGAATACATCAAAATACAAAATACTTCTTTACAAGTGTGTTCACCACGATGAACAACAACAACCCTTTTTACGATACAGATGAAGTTCAATATACAACCACCTCAGAGAAACGGATTCAGGGGGGGGGGGGGGGGGATCGTCTACAAAATCTACGGCTCTTCTGCGCGATTGAGGCTGGAGTAATATTCTATGATACCTTTAAAATTAAATATTATTATCCTAAATAATAAAAGGACGTAAAATAATTGACGAGTAATTTTACGGTTGGTGTCTATGGTCAGCTTGCAAGAAAAAGCTGTATGCAAATACAAAATGTGACTTCGTTTGATGTCTTCACATTCAACCACACCTCGTCAACCCCCCACCCCCCCCCCCCCCCCCATTCATTTACTGACAATGAATGAATGAATTAATGCAGATGTTCTTCTTCATATTTAATTGAATATGTTGCTTAAAATATAGACACTGATATAGAGATTATTTCCTTCCCTGCTTCATTTTCTGACACCGGACTGGAGTGGTTTTCACAACTTTCAAATTTCAATATGCAAGTAGAATATCTAAAATTATACACTTTATGAAAGTTGTTTATATTCGCGGTAAGAAAAGCTTCAGATGAATTAATAGCCAGTTGTGGACGTATTTCTTAAAACTCTAAAACTGATTTCATATCAATCTTGTGATCCCTGCATGAATGATGATCTGATTCTCCCACTTTATAGGCTTAGTTACAACGTTCGAGTTAGGGTCGGATCATCGGAGCCGGCGCAGCGAGACAACAGATATTTTCTGGCTTCAGTTGACATTTGAACGGTTTTTGCACTAGGATAAGTCAAGCGCTAGGGCCAAATACAACATTTCTCATATGAAGTGAAGGCAAGAAAAATTTCGTGTTCGGATGATCCGCCTGCGGAATTAGCGCTGTAATCTTTTATGTAAAGTGAAAGCAATGCAATGAAAAACATGGGCCCTTAAATAGACCATAATACTCACTTGCACATCACTGTCTCTTTCTTAAATAGACCGTATACTCATTTGCACATCACTGTCTCTTTCTTAAGAACTGCCTCAAGCAACAAAGGTACTAACTGAGTGTTGCCGGAAACTATTAAATTTTCTGTCCCATTTTCCCGGTCATTTAAAAAGGAAATTAGTTTTCCTTATCTGCATGCACCCGAAAGGATATCATCACCAAAAAGAATATATATTGAAAGTACTTCTGCAATGAAGAATTGAGAAATCCCATTTGGCTTGATTTAGCGACCTTCTCTATTGTTGTTATCCGTAACTATACCTATCTTTTTTCTCTTTTCCTTGTCCAAAATTATTTATTTGTCCATTACTGATTACATTTACAGTCGAACCTCCCGTAAGCGGACACGCTCGGGACCAAGGGTAAGTGTTCACTTACGGGAGGTTGAAAAAAAAATAGAAATAGTGCACCAGAGGGCGTATAATGTACTAGTACATGTCTTTTAAAGCTTTTAAGACCACTTGTAATTGTATTATCCATCACAGGGTTGATGGATTTTGCTTTTTATATCGCACATAAATTTAACACTTATTTAAAAACTGCGGTTCAAGATTGAAACTGACTTGCCGCTTAATAAATGCACATATCTGTTAATCTCGCATTGCCGATACACGAACTGATGTGAGCATGAAACAGTAACATCCCCAATCCGCCATGTTTCAGAGGTGAACAGAACAGAAGAAGTACATATTTTATGTACATTGCATGTAGTTATTTTCTAAACCGAAAATTGTCTTTAGGTATTTTATTTATTTATTTATTTATTTATTTCCCCCAAAATTAACAAATTTACAGGAATAAATAATTAAGAAATAAAGAGAAAACGGGCAAAAATAGTTAAACTAATATCTTGGCTTCATCCTGATAGGAAAATATAAAAGATATTTAATTAAGTGGATATAAGGAGAAAATGCTAATAACATACAATAAACAAATAAACACATACGCACACACGCACATACACACATATGAAAGCAATAATTACGTATATTAAGTACGAGTAGATAAAGCAATTAAGTCAATCTAGTATTGGGATAAGTAATGACTGAAAAGAGATTTCTTAAATAGTTTTTAGTGGGCTTAGAGCGGATGGAAAGGGAAAGATCGTTCCAAAAAAATTGTCCAATAATGGTGGGAGAGAACTTTCTAATGTTTGTTCTATAAAAGGGAATATATAGTTCTTCTGAAGAGGCATTACGAGTAGTATAGCTATGTTGTTCTGATAACAGCGGTATGATAAAATTGGAGGGTTCAGGATTACACAAGAGATCAAAGAAAAAGACACATGTATGAAGTTTAACAATATCAGTAAATTTCATAATGTCTAGATTGACATAGAGGGCGGGGGTAATATTATCCATAATAGGAACATCATTAATTACCCTAATTGCCTTATTCTGAAGTTTAACAACGTCATAAATAGGACTATAATAATTATTACCCCATAATGTTGAACCATATGTTAAATAAAGGTATGTGAAAGAGTAGTACATATTAATTAAGGTTTCTTTAGAAAGGAATTTCTTTACTTTAGTCACAATGTTTATGTTTTTACTTATCTTGGAGCAAGTATACTCAATGTGATAAGATAGATGACAATCAATAATTAATCCAAGATATTTGACATGAAAGGAATAGTCAAGAGGCTGACCAGCCAAGACTATAGAAAGATGAAGGTTAGAATTTAATTTCTGGCTAGGCTGGAAGATTATGTATTTCGTTTTACCCAAATTTAATGTCAACTTATTTGCACAAAGCCAGTCATATATCTTGGGAAGTTCAGTATTAATATGATGGATCAGACTGTCAAGGTCTTTACCACATACAGTAAGTGAAGTGTCATCGGCAAAAAGGCGTGTTGAAAAGTAGGATGTGGCTTTACAAAAATCATTTACATGTATATAGATCAGAAAGAGAATTGGGCCAAGAACAGAGCCTTGCGGTACTCATAATTTAATACCTTGAATATCCGTAAAAACACCGTTCACATAAACTGTTTGTCTTCTATGCTGTAGATAAGATTTAAACCACATATTAGGTACGTGATGAAAAGACACAATCGACAAGTGACACAATTGTCTGCTTTTGCATAAGAAAGTTTGCATCAACCAAACATCGGCTACGATTTGTGGACTCTCTGCGGACCTATACCTGGAGTAATCAAAATTATTGTCAGCGGACACCCGTAAAAGGAGCGTACAACATGACGGTTCCAAACAACATCTGGAAGATAGCTGGTCCTCTGTCCACTTTAGCGGCTTTTGGAGGGGGCATTTTCTTGCTGAAAAACTACGCAGCTGGTGGAGCATGTAATTGCAAAGAGAAACTAGATGGCAAGACAGTAATCGTGACTGGAGCAAATACGGGAATCGGGCGAGAAACAGCTTTGGGTCTTGCCGGTCGAGGAGCTCGGGTAATCTTGGCTTGTAGAAATCTTACAAAAGCAGAAGAAGCAGCTAAGGATATACAAAAAAAGACCGGTAACAACAAAGTCGTTGCAAAGGAGCTCGACCTGGCTTCGTTGAAGTCTGTGAGGAATTTTGCTCATGAAATCAACGAGAGTGAAGAACGATTAGACATTCTTATAAACAATGCAGGGATCATGCGCTGCCCCTATTGGACAACCGAGGACGGCTTCGAAATGCAGTTTGGTGTTAACCATCTGGGCCATTTTCTTCTCACGAATCTCTTGCTAGATAAGCTGCAGCGATCACAGCCAAGTCGCATCATTAATGTTAGTTCCTTGATTCACGTTAGAGGCAAAATTCGCTTTGATGATTTACAAAGCGAAAAGGAGTACAGCCCAGGCCCCGCCTATGCCCAAAGTAAACTCGCTAATTTGCTATTTACTCGTGAGTTGAGTAAAAGGTTGGACGATACTGATGTTACAGTTACTGCTGTTCATCCTGGCATCGTGAAAACTGAAATAGGCCGTCACTTATCTGTCACAAAGTCTTATCTGGCCTCCATTTCTTTTGTTCCAATTACATGGCTTTTTTTCAAGACCCCTTTTCAAGGCGCCCAGACAACAATTCACTGTGCGGTAGCTGACAGTGTGGAATCAGGCTTGTATTACAGTGACTGCAAACCCAAGGAGCCGGCTAAGCAAGCCAAAGATGATAGGACAGCCAAGAAATTGTGGGAAGTTAGTGCTGATTTGGTTGGGCTAGAGGAGACTGTTTAATCTTGTTTCTGATGTTTTTTTTAGGAGACTGACAGTAAACTATAAAGTATGTCTTCCAATAAAACGATAGAAAACCAACTTTATTTTTAAAAAATTCAGTATACCTTTTATAGGAACAGCAGGACTTGTGCCCAGGAGTGGCATATTTTTATTTTTTGCACAGTCAAGACATGGAGCTAACCAAAGTAACTCATATTAATACAGCTGACTTGTTCCCAGTCATCTCTTGATGATAATGGGAGTTGAGAAATAGTTCAGGGGGCTGGAGAAGAGAGAGGACACCCTTTGTGTCACACTCTTCTTTTGACAACAGACATGACTGGAGATGAGAAAATTTGTGGAATATTCACAGTTTTCCTCTGTGTTCTCCAAGTTCATTTGTCAAGTTGGTTCATCCTCTACCTTTGAGAGGGGAGAGTACAAAGCTGCTCCGGGATCCGGGGAGAGTGGATTGAGATAGTGAGGGCCCAGCTCCTTCCCATCCCTACCCCCTGCCACAAGAGCACTCTTGTTGTCTCACCAGATTTTATGCACCATGTCTTTTAAGACAGTGGCTAAAGTACTCTGTGAACACACTGGAAAATTTGCAAAGTGATGCTCATAACTTACTCAAGTCTTTTTATTGATTCTGCAAGAATAGTCCTGAATATCTTATTTTTTGTGTGAAATAATAATAAATGTAAAAATTATGTTTTATTAATTGGAACAGTCAGCAAGAAATAGATTTGACTTGTACTTGAATGAATGCTTCATTGAAATGAGGAATGTGTGAACCTAAAGGATTTTTCTTGAAACCAATGCTACGTATTCTGTACCATCACTGTCATAATAATAAGACAATACTACTGATGCGAGAGTAAAGATACATAATGAAAACTTGGATAAATATTAAATTCTATTAAATCACCAGATTGGTGTTTACTGTATGTGTGTAATTTGCAACATGTAACTGAACTTTAAAAGCTCAACTGATAAATTATTACAATAAATGTTGACCCACACATTCTTACTGCCACAAATTACCAACCTATCACCCACAATCTGCTCTTATGCTACTTTGTAGCTCAAACGATAGAGGTCAAATACTTTTCTTTTCCTTGTGTGGTCCTTACAAAGGCTAATGTTAAGGCTAATGTAGGAAATTATTGGGTTATTCTCAGCATGCAAATATATCACAAAGTTAATTCTCTGATTTCCTACTTGTATCACTCAGCCAACAAAGATGGCTGTGACAGACTAGACATGATTGAAATCACTGTATTTTGAAACATCAGACTTGCCAAATACTGATATCACTACTTGAATCAGTATTCTGATTAATCTGTCAGACAAAATGGAGGCAAAGACAAAAGCAGCCTGTCCAGTTTTTTGGGCCAACTTTGTTTGAAAAATTGCCAGGTTTCTTGTTATAAATATTGACCACCTTGTAGTTTATTTTCGGCTTGGACAGACAAACCATTGATGCAGCTGGAAAGAACACCTTAAAATTAGGAAACCTTGTGGAATTGAGCATTATATCTTGCCCATATGTAGCTTAGTAAATTTGTCTGTAAGGTGACATGTGACTCTTGAATACTGGGTATGCAAAAAATTGCTACTGCCATACAAAAAATTAAAACATTGATTCACTGATCTATATTCTAGGCAAGGTGCAATGCTCAACGATTTACGAGTTTGAGAGTTTTAAGGTGTTCATACCAGCAATTTCGATGTTTTTTTCTGTTCAAGCCAAAATTTAAAATTTTGAAAAACTACGAGGTGGTCCAGTATGGACTGTTGGCTGTCACAGCTGTCAATCAAGCGGGCGAGCTAATCACATAAACAAGCTCAGCTAGACTGGAGCAAGTGAACGAGCTGAGGGGAGACTGGATCAAGTGAATGAGCTGAGGGGAGACTGGAGCAAGTGAATGAGCCGAGGGCAGACTGGAGCAAGTGAATGAGCTGAGGGGAGACTGGAGCAAGTGAACGAGCTGAGGGGAGACTGGAGCAAGTGAACGAGCCGAGGGGAAACTGAGAGATGTACCTCTTCCTCAACGCACCCTCGGCTTGCATTACTTGCGCTTGCTTGGGCGATCGCCAATTGCATGATTTGTTCACCAGCTCGGCAGCTATTCAGGGAGGTCTGTGTTAGATCTAAATGCCTACATACAATCATGTCAATAATTAGGTTTCTCTTGGGTATTCAGCATACATTGCATGTAGCCTTATTAGCATTTTGCTATATATCGGTGTTAACTTTTTCTTTAGTTTGTCAGTTTTATTTTCCACCGTTGAGTTCAACGATATGCCTCGTGCAGTACATTAGTCTATTGCAGAGTTCTCTAGGTTCTTTTACAGCACCGTAAGCAATGTAAGTGTCTGATTAGTTGTCAGACTTCTGTTTCCTTTCACCTTTGCGTTAGTATTCATACATTTTGTAAGTTAGTTATTTGTTTGTTATTTCAGTTTCAATCTCATCTCATTGTACTTATGTCATTCATCTTACTTGACTGATCATTCAATTGTCAACTCCAATTTGGAAGAATAAAATGAGCGTTAAATTGTTGCTGTAAAGGACATTTGTCTAGAAGTTTCGCCTCTGGCTGCATTTCATAGAATACTTTCTTGGAAATACTTTAGTAGCTAAATATTTGCTACATTTTACTCTTAAAAAAAAACTACATGTATTTTGAACAAGGAATCAGAGAATTAACTCTGTGTGTACATAATATTACATGTATTTTGTGTGTACATAATAATACATGTATTTTGTTTTCTTAGTTTTCAATAACCTAAGCTAAGAAGAACAAGCATGGTCTCTTAAATAAGTAATATGACTTTCCAGTTGCTGCTCATCGCCATCATTTTGAATCACGAGATCAAATTTCTCCTCATCAAGTCCGCATTCAGATTCGGCATCGTCCACATCGGGTGTAAATACCCAGCCTCTTGATCTCCTCGTCTTCTCCGAAGCATTTATTCGCAAACTTACAACGTTGTCGTAATTTTCTTTGAAATAACGCACATCCGTTTTTCTCCTTGCGTCCGATACAATCCACACTGGTTTGGCTTTAGAAGAATTTTCGTTGGAATTTTCAGAGAGTATCATTTCTATTGCTAATCTGCAAAAGTATGATGGATCAGCGTTTCTTTTCTCCTCTCCCCATCGAATCATTCCTTGACGATAAAATTCCTTGTATGTTGAAGAATCCAGCAGCCGATTAAAGTCAAGGCCGTTTTGTCTCGCATATTCATATTTCAAAGGACCAGAGAGCCTGATAATATCACATCTATCAAATCCAAAGGTATCTTTTAGTTTGTTAGCGACGAAATCCTTTCCCGATTTTCGTTTTCCGCTCAAAACAAACACAACATTAGGACATAGAAAGTTTGCCTTACAATCCGCCATCTTGTTGATGAGGCATACACAGCGCATATATCGCTGAAATAGGAATCCGCAGACCAACTGAACTCGTGCCAGTTCTTTCTCAACTTTACATATCAAGATGGCTTCCGAGAACGATGATTTTTCTCAATACATTATTTCTCGCGAAATTGATATAAATCCTCTCAACTGTGGGACGGCATTTTCTGGACTTACAGAAAAAGAAAAGCTCTACGCTCATTATCTGTGTCGAGCATCATGGGAGGGTTCTCTTATTTGCCTGCTTCAGACATCTCCGGAGTCACCAGGAATCTTTTTACTTTTACAACATTTATTCCACGCGGAATCTGTAGAAAAGCTGGTAGAAAGAGCGTCAATTGCTGAAAATGGTCCCTCCAAGGAGGAACTTGAGGTACGTTGTAAGGTAGTTTTAGTTTGAACTCATTACATTTTAACTAACATTAAATTATTTACTAGTATATACAATAGACCTCTTTAGCTTGTATGTTTTGTTTTTCCAATGTAGGTCATGTGATGTTCTCAAGGGAAATTGCCCTTTGTCTTTTCATAATTAGGCATACATATTCCCGTCAAGAAAACAAAATTTAAAGGAAACAGTTCTCTAGGGTAACATCACTTGATCTATGTCACATCACGTCACATCACATCACATCACATCACAGGTAGCCCAAGCTCAAGTGATGTTTACAGGAAACTGTTGCGTAATAGCGAATTTATAAGAATTTGTATGGGGAAAATTTGCTTTGAATTTGAGTGTAAAATTAGGAATGATATTTGAATAAAACTGGCTCACCTGAACTTCTTTGTGTGTTTACTTGTGTCTTGAGTGGTTTTGGGGTCGATTCGAAGCGATTCCAGTGAGTTTTAGTTCAACTGTCTCTTCCTCCCTAAAAGAGTGACAAGGTAGGGCACTCTGCTCAATGAGCCGATCGGATCCACCGAAGGGATTCGGCCGTAAATTCATTCCATCGCCTCCAGTTGCCTTGAAATTCCACGTAGACCATAGTCGATAGTTCTGCTATAGTTCCCCGAGTGTGAGTAATTTGAGTCTTTGGCCGGGTCGCTAAGCTATCATCCAACGGTTTGGTGAACTCAAAGTATGATAAAGCCGTTTCCGATGGCTCAAAACGGGAAAGTTTGCAGAGGTTGGCGACCTTTAATTCTCACTCAGTGTATATGCTACTCTGATGAAGATCATGAATGGAAAGCAGAACTATCGACTATGGTCTACGTGGAATTTTACGCTGAAATTTGAAGTGAATTTTCCCCATACAAGTAGTAACCTGTGTCTTTGTCGCTGGTTGCGATTCCTTTGTTGCTAGGCAACTGCAGGCAACCCAAGATTTTATTGCCCTACAGCGATCCATGTGTGATTCCATGTGAATCCATGAGACAAATTTATAAACCGCACTACACTCAGGTCTCCGGCCCTCGCTTTGCGAGGAATAATTTTAATAATAATATTAAATTTTGTAGTATTAGCCAAAACCTGTTGAAGGAGTAGTATGGTACACTTTACCTCAGACTGCATTACAACCCTAAAATGCTGAAAATAGGGAGTAACTGGTGGAGTCTGACACCATAGCTTGTCTTACATGTATATGCCCACCAGAAAATCCAATTTTCACTCCAGGGCTATATTTCGTAAAAGATTTTAAGTCCCGGCTTCAGCCTAGGGACCCCTGCAAAGAATAAGCCTCTAATTTTGAAAACTCCCGAGATTTGCTGCGTTGAACCCCATGCAGGCCAAAGATACAGGTACACAGAGGTCTTTAAAAGCCTGGGAGGTCCATGTCAAAGATCTTTTGCAGAGAGGGAAGGAACTAAGAGAAGCCAAGGGTGTGGAAAAGAGGTTCTATAACAAATTACATGTGTAGTCAGTGATCACCAGTGGTATAGTTGTCCTTGCATACAATGTTATGTACATGTACATTGTACAAATAGTCTTTAATTTTTTTTATCATTATTCCATCTTAGAGCTTCTTGATCTATGCTGCTGCTTTCTATGGTAACCTTGGCAACTACAAGTCCTTTGGAGACACCAAGTTTGTTCCTGATTTACCAAGGGTACTGTCTATAGGGTGATATCATGCTTAATTGATTATTCTCCTAGTTACTGGTAGTATCCACAAGTCAGTAAACTTTGAAAAAATTTTAAGATAATATATTGAAATACAGGTCTGTGATACATACATGTGTCTACCTGTCACTATATAATATTGTTCCTTAATTTCACAAGGCACATTTCAATTTACTTGATTGATATTATTGTCATTTGTGACATAGTCCTGCGCGTCACTATTTCAACAATTCACGCTTACATGTACCATGGCAAGATATGGGGCCTCGCCAAGATCTGCCACTAAATTTGTCAGCCCAGCCACATCACTAGAGAAGAGGTAACCCATATTTTTCTTTACTGTTGTAGGAGAAACTTCAGAGCATCATTTTTTCAAGCAAAGCTTATGAAGATGATGCTAAGAGAATGGAGCAGTTATGGAATGTGTGTGGAGATGCAATGTATTCTCTCAGCACAAAAACACAGCAGCTTGGTCTTGGACAGCAGGTCAGATTTGTCTTGATCATGCATGGGTGTATAATGTTTTACAAGTGTATTAATTAGACTTTTTTATTAGTCCAGTTAACAATATTATTTTGACAAAACAAGTCTCAGCAATGATCTGATTTGGTACTGCAAGTCTGTGTTTAAGGATGCAATGAGAGGTGAAAAAGTACATTTAGAATGCAAGAAACCCTTATGTTTTATTATGTTTTTTATTTTGTCAGAATGATTTTTTGTACATTTTCAGGGTCTTTCAACATACTATTCCAGCAACTGTGTCAAAACTGATGCTGAATTTGCTCAAGAGTTTATGAAAGAAAAGGTACCAAACACGGCATCTAAACATGGTCACTTATGTATTACTTTAAAATGTAAGGTGCATCTATTTAATAATAATTTTTATAGTGATTTACTAGAAGTACATGTAGTTGTTTACATGTACAAAAGGCAGGTTTTAGCTTCAAAAAGTAGGCATCCATAGAACATCTAATTCTTTTTTGGCAAAACCTTGATAATCACACAGGGAGGTTAAAGTGCAACTTTCAAATCAGTAAATCTTACTTATGATCAAAAATAATTTATAAAGCAATGACATCTTCTCCTCTTCTTCTTCTTTTTCCACTTGTGCTGTTCTGGCAAATCCTGTCCTCTTTCCTTCACAACGTTTCGGCAATCCTGCCCTCTTCACCACATGTGTAGCAAAGACAAACGTATAGACATTAGACAGAAAAACTAACGCGCAACAAGACACCTGAAGAGGGCAGGATTGCCGAAACGTTGTGAAGGAAAGTAGACAGGATTTGCCAGAACAGCACAAGTGGAAAAAGAAGAAGAAGAGGAGAAGATGTTCATACAGACTTCCACGGTGGCCCACTTGAAGAAACTTATCAAAAAAAAGCAATGACAAATCTCATTTTTTTTATTGTCCATACAGTGTACATTCACATTTAGTTATTTTTGTTTTCAGGAAATAGAGACATACAACACTAGACTGTTTAAGGAGGAAAAGAATGGTCATGTGACATACATTCTTCGCCTGGCTTCCGTTGCATCCACTGGTAAGTTACTCCTTGAAAATTAAAGGGTGGGCCTTGATTTTATGCTGATTTTTCACTTCAGATGTCCGAGTTTGGGCCTGTGCCGCTAAATCCTGCTCAAGAGAGCAAAAAAAAAAACATCCTGAAGTCCATTCCCTCAAAAGCAGGGCATAGGGTGGGGGTTTGATCGGCATTGTTGGTGCCTGGGTAGGGCTTTTGAGTGATCCTGCTTTCCCTGGGGAAGGGTCATTTGAATTTTTTCTTTGCCCGCGGACAGGCTGTTTTAGACATTCGGTTGAAAGAGACTGGTACTGAGTTTACAATACCAGCTTTGCGCAAGTGGTGTAGAACTTTGAAAGCATGGAAGTCACACTGAGAACAGAAAGGTAAATGAATTTTATACTGTTTCTTTTTGCTTTTTTGTGTTTGTTTTTATGTGATTTGGTGTAAGGAAACATTTTCAGATCTTCTGATGTAAAATTTTGTAAATTTAACAAGAATTGACATAATTTCGTTTGAAAGAAGCTGCGATTTCATTCAATTTTTCACACAAGTACACGTAATCATTGTAATTTAAATTTTGAACACTGCTCTGACAGTTGTTTCTGTCTCAGTTTTGTGTCCAGCATTTCAGCTTTGTAGAATTTGTTAACATTTCATAAGAAATGAGCCATGGAAAACACTTTGAAATTGGCAGTTGTAGTGGTATTGAAAATGTTTGTATGTATTTAATATTTGCCACAATAAAATATGACTGTGTTGTGTTTTGAGGTTTTAAAAGTCTTTTCTCCTGTCTGGCTAGGGCCATACCAGGGGACATTTGATCATGATGTACAGCCTTGGGTGGGGCATTTGACAATATATTTTTTCAAATATTGTCAAATCACTGCCCTATGCCCTCCCCCCCCCCCCCCCCTCCCTGCCGGTTTAACATTGATAGGTGCATAACAGTCAAAGCACTAGAGGACCAGAACTCTGCTTTTTTTGGGAGAAATTAGTCAAATCCCTTAGGGTTGGTGCAAATTTGACAAGGGTTTGTGATATTATTTATTGTATGATAAAATAAGGCAAATCTGAGTGAGAAAAAATTAAAAAAAAAAAACTAAAAAGAAACAGTCATTGGTCAGTTATGCCCTGAGCCCTTCAATATAATAAGTTATAAACAGAATTATAAAATTAATTGTAAATTAACTGATTTGTTTATG
Organism: Cladopsammia gracilis; assembly: GCA_022457155.1. Classification (NCBI taxonomy): domain Eukaryota; kingdom Metazoa; phylum Cnidaria; class Anthozoa; order Scleractinia; family Dendrophylliidae; genus Cladopsammia; species Cladopsammia gracilis. Next base: position 283,139 of record JAJGOT010000261.1, read on the forward strand.
ATGTATTGTTTGTAGCCGAACCATGTCTTGGTGCCAATGGAGAGGAAGATAAAGTCACATCTCTTTTAGGTTCACATGAATTTAAAGGCTGTACTTTTAAGGTTGAAAGAGGAGATTATTCTGGAATTCTGAGGAAGGTTGTAGAAAATCTGGAGAGAGCAAAGGTAAAGCTGTACATGCATCGGTACCCTGCTAGAGGTTGTTCATTTAAAATGACCCTTAACTGCAAGTCTGCCTGAGATAACTAAAACTGATGAGGCCCTCTCCAAAATAGCATCAAAAGACTCTTCTTTTGTTACCAGTATATTGTTGTAAATGCTGAATATGGATCAAAATGGTTTTGTCAAAACTAGTATTTTTGTTTGGCTTCATGTATCTCTTCTTCACACTTATGTGAATGTACAAAGTCATGTATATGTATGACTATTTTCTGATGAAATTTCCTCTATAATCCAGACTAAAAAGAAAAAAAGGTGTCATATATTGTTTTCCGAAGTTGTCACTTTTTAAACTGTTTTTAAAAATCTCCATTTTCATCAGAGTATTTTTTTTTCAAGGTGTGGATGAAAGGCAGAAATGCATCACAAAGTATATGTACTGCAATGGACAATGCCTTTGGGTGAACTTTTAAACAACCTCATAAATGTTGCCTGTTTTTTTCTTTCTTTCTGAGTTTTTAAAAGTATTTAGGAGTATCACTAGTGAGATCAATAAAAAGAGATTTAGAGACTTTCATTATTTGAACTTGCTGAATGTATGCAATAATAATACATGTACAAATGCTTTATCAAATAGATTGCAATCTTGTGTTGCTTTCCAACATCATTTGGTGCCTTCTTCAAAGTTTTCAAGTTTCACAAACAGTCCTTCAAAACTTAATTACCCCACAAGTAAAGATGTGGAATTTTTAGCCCAGTAGTTTTATTTCGTAGTAACCTGTCTGTAATCTGGTTTCAGGAATTTGTTTCTAATGACAATGAGCTGTCCATGTTAAAGAACTACATTCACAGCTTTAACACAGGATCTGTTGACGCACATAAAGATGGCTCAAGGTTTTGGATCAGAGACAAAGGACCCATTGTGGAAACGTAAGAAGATAATTATAATAATTTATTATAATTTATTATATGGCTATGTTTATAATATAATAGCATCCTTTTTATGGATGCCTGGTCTTACATATTTGTAATGGTAAAACCTTCAAAAGTGACATGAAAAAATATTTGTCCTTACATATATCTTTACTTTTTGTTGCGCATTTGCCGATACAAATGTGTTACCAGCTGTCAGCAATTCATTTTAAAGGGCCATAGTTACTGAAAAAGTAAATCCTTTATTTTGCAATTTTATGGACCTTGCTTTGTTTTTAAAGGACAACGGGGGTGTTCCATTCATTATCAGTGACCCCATACCGTTATGATCCTTCTGGTAGGAGATGAGAATGTTATACATTGCGTTTATGGACTGATAATTTTTATAGCAGCACTGATGAATTTAATTTTGAGAAAAAAAAAACGTTAAAACTGGAAGTAGTATGAAACGAATGGCATACCATATTTATTTGATACCTAAATAGATTTTTGTAATAAAATGAGAATTTCAGTTCTGATACAATTATCAGGAAGAACTTGCACCAGTACGAAATTCGTACCACCGTCATGTCAACATTGTTTGTACACATTTTTTACTGTTTCTCTTTTAGCTACATAGGATTCATTGAGACCTACAGAGATCCTTTTGGGGTTCGTGCAGAATACGAAGGTAACCTGTTATATTTTGCTTCTTTTATTGTAAGTTGTTTATATATTATTTTCTAGCCTGCGTGGCAGGCGTTCTAAGGGGAAGGGGAGAATTCGGGCGCGCGACCTTCGCGTTCTCGCGCCCCCGAATTTTCTCCCTTCCCCTTCCCCTTAGAACGCCTGCCACGCAGGCTAATTATTTTCACGTTTAATTACTCAATGCACCTTAAATGTCGTAAATGTGTCATCTCGTTGATTTTGTCTCTGCCATTGACAACATTGACCTGGTATGAAAGAGAACCCTTCAGTTTGCTTTTGTGTGTTTTCAATTCATTGCACTAAATGTTGGCTTTTCTTAGACTGTTTTGCAGAATTGTAGTTTGTGTCAATTGGCTTGAAAGGAATACAAGTGGGCTGTGCTTGAAGTGTTTTATGTTTTTAACTGGTTCTGTTTGCAGGTTTTGTGTCTGTTGTGAACAAGGAAATGAGCGCTAAGTTTACATCACTAGTGTCCAGTGCTGAAGAGCTTCTTCCAGGGCTTCCTTGGCCTCCCGAGTATGAAAAGGACAAGTTTTTACGTCCAGACTTCACTTCACTTGATGTTCTGGGATTCGGTAGCAGTGGAATACCAGCTGGAATCAACATTCCCAATTGTAAGTGTGCGCTGAATCCTCCATCACTCGATCACTCGATCACTCGATCACACTCCATAACACTAACTACTATTAGTGATTGCTTACTGATTCGCTTCACCGAATACTATTCAGCTTGACTCTGTAGTGAAGGCTGATTCACACCGCATACTTGTGTTGAACCCAATAGACCTCTTCAGCTTGTATGTTTTGTTTTCCCAATTTGATCATGTGATGTTACCCTAGAGAGCTGTTTCTTTTTAATTTTGTTTTCTTCACGTGCATATGTATGTATAATTTATAAAAAGACAAAGGACAAATTCCCTGACTTACATTGGGAAAACAAAACACACAAGCTGAAGAGGTCTATTTGGCGGCCTTCTTTGTGTGCGCACAAGCTCCAAATCTGACTGGTCATTCACCAGCCAATCGAAAGCGCTGTTCCATAAAAAATACATTACAGTAATTTATGCACTGCGCTCAACACACAAGACGTACAGAGTGGCTAAAATGTCGCGTTAGGCGGCAAGGTTTGCCGAACCTTGAAATTTCGATGTACCTCAGGGTCTAAACACGGCCCAAGTTGCCGCTCATACGTTTTGCTGTTATTTAATTATAGGCTTATCTATTCACTGCATAATGTATCCCATGATTATTTCACGACTTGTTTACAGGCATCCTTATAACATAGCTTATGCTTTTTTTTTTACAGATGATGATATTCGTCAAGAAGAAGGTTTCAAAAATGTTTCTCTTGGAAATGTACTGTCGGCTCACTCAGTGGACAAGAAAGTCACATTCCTGAGTAGCGAGGACCAAGTAAGACTCCTCTAGCCTCCTGCGTTACATTTTACATTCGATATCCGTGGATCGATTAAAAGCTGGTGCACTTAGTTGAAACAACTGTAATTTGAAATATTTTCCGTTATTTTTTCCATCTACTGATATGGCGACGGCAACAGTGCATTAGTATCGTTGATTATCTGTCAGCTTTCATTATTTTTCTTCCATTTCCAGGAGCTGTTTGCGAAGCTTAAAGCGCCAGCTTTTGAAGTTCAAGTTGGCCTTCATGAACTGTTAGGTCATGGAAGCGGCAAGCTATTTGTTAAGGTGATTCACACACATGCGCAGAGGATTCGTTATTGTTGTTTTCTTGCTTTTTAACAAAGCATGATTGTTTCGTTTTGTTTCTTTTTCAGCGACACGATGGCTCTTACAATTTTGATATTGAAAATGTGAAGCACACAGAAACCGGAGAAAAAGTATGGGCTATAAATTTGTTATTTTACGATCGATTAAACAGGATATTGATGGTTTGCAACCATTCCCAAAGGAATTAACGAACAAAAGACATGACGGCCATGTTGGATGACACAACAATAAAAGCCAATGAGAAATCTTTTGTTTACTTTCATCCAACATGGCCGCCGTGACGTAAGGTGCAAACCACCTATAGTTCACATTTTAACCATTCATTGTTGCTGTTTGCCTCCGCATAAACGTCAGGCCGTGCCCTGTTCCAGCAGGGGATATTAAAGAGCAGTTACCCCAAAAGGTTTTGGTTTGGCTTCCTTGTTTGTTTTACTTCAAAATCAGAGGAGTTTAAAGCCTTTGATGTTGTCCTTGTTCCCAGATCACCAGTTGGTACACAGACGGGGAGACCTGGTACACACGGTTCGCTGATGTGAGCTCGTCATATGAAGAATGCCGTGCTGAATGTGTAGGAATATACCTATGTACAAATAGACATGTTCTCAGGTCAGTCTCGTTACCTCCCCGGACGGGGTAAGCCTTGAAATGTTTGGTGAGGTTTTGCCGCCCGCAATAACCACGCGTTGGTCAGTGTGGATTAAGCTTGTCCTTTCTTGCTTTTCGATGCAAACAGAATTTGGGGTTTGATGTTTTAGACACTAGTTTGCACTGAAATGATGTCTGACCTCTATAATATGGACACTTCTCTAATACAATGTCATAAATGTCGGCACTAACTGTTTTAAGTGTCCTAATTTTAGAGTGGGAATTTTTGTTTTAGAATATTTGGCCACGAGGGTGCAGCTGCAGAGAACATAGTTTACATCAACTGGCTCAACATGGTGCGAGCAGGAGTGTTAGGACTGGAATTTTTTACTCCTGAAAATACCAAATGGAGACAGGTTTGTTCATGTAAACCGACAGCGTAAAGTGCCACTACGACGAAAATTTTTGTATTTCTTTTCCGCTTTTTTAATGCACATGTATATAATAGGTTTAGACAAATGCGAACTGCTATAAATTAGATTGATATATTCTTACACAGCCGAGAAATAGCTGGCCGAAAACCTACGAAAATCACGTAAAATCCGTCCGCCATTACTCCGTTCATAAATCCGAACCAACGTTCTACTGGTTTGCGATCTGGTACACGTGACTTGATTTGTGACGTCAATGACTCAACGCGGTTCCTTCCGGGTCACAGACAACAAAGCCAAAAGGCACGTGTTGAGTCATCGACGTCACAAAATCTTTAGGCCAACTCGATCCAACTCTCAGGGTTCGGTCCCGGTCATTTTTGAATTGAGTAATGGCGGCAAGCCGAATTCGAAATGGCACTTCCCGTACGAGTTTTGACTTGAAACTTCGCAAGGTAAGTAACGAGTACTTATATTTTCGAAATATGAAGAGAACAGAAAATGCATATCTTTGATCATAGTGACACTTTAAATAATCAAGAATTTGGTTTTATCGACTGAGTCGATAAGGTAAATTAGCCACCGTAAAAAGATTCGAGAAAGCTGACGTTTCGAGCGCTAGCCCTTCGTCGGAGCGAATCAAGGGATTGTGGGTAGTGTGTGGTTTTATATAGTAGTTGGAGCTCCGCTATTGGTGGAAATTTGGTGACGTGAAAAACAAATGTAAATTAGTTGAATGAAAAGCGTTCGTTAATTCCGTGGGGTTTGAGAGTGCCGATTCGAAAGATGATTTTTGTTCTAAGTTTTTACGGCTTTCTGTGTTGCCCTGGTGTAAGGAAACGCCACAGATTGTCATGTGTTGTTTAGAATGGTTAGCAAGATTGAAATGACGCGCGACTGGTTTGGATGCGTCTTTGTCATTTCCACCAATAGCGGAGCTCCACCTACTATATAAAACCACACACTACCCACAATCCCTTGATTCGCTCCGACGAAGGGCTAGCGCACGAAACGTCAGCTTTCTCGAATTTTTTTACGGTGGCTAATTTACCTTATCGACTCAGTCGATAAAACCAAATTCTTGTGCTTCACCCCCACCGACGCAGCACCACAGTTTCTCTAGAAACTAACCCCATTCTTTAAATAATCAGGCTAAACTAGAAAGCTTTACAAGTGATAGTGTTAAATGTAATATATCAAGCACGAGTTAGTCTGTTACATTTAATATACATGTAATATATTAAGCAGGAGTTAGAATGTTACATGTAATATACATGTAATATATTAAGCACGAGTTAGTGTGTTGTAATATACATGTAATGTATCAAACACGAGTTAGTGTGTTACATGTAATATACATTTAATATGTTAAGCACGAGTTAGTGTTACATGTAATATACATGTAATATACATGTAATATATTAAGCACGAGTTAGAGTGTTACATGTAATATACATGTAATATATTAAGCACGAGTTAGTGTGTTACATGTAATATATCAAGCACGAGTTAGAATGTTGTATGTACTATACTGTAAATCGATAATGATCAGTGTTGTAGAAGCATTGCGTGTCGAGAAAATATATTACTTAGTCTCGATATTAGCATAAAAATCGACAAAAGGTAGCCATTTAAACATGTTCCACATTTCCTGCTCTTCAGGCTCACATGCAGGCGCGCTACGTCATTCTGCGCGTGCTCCTTGAAGCGGGTGAAGGGCTGGTACAACTGACCAGTGTAACGGGCTCAGACGGCAAACCGGATGTGTTGATTAAGCTGGACAGGACAAAGATCGAGTCTGTTGGCAGAACAGCTATAGGAAACTTCCTTAGAAAGTTGCAGGTTTGCCAGTGTTTATTTGGTCTGTGTCGCATTAAAGTAGAAGGAATATACAAACACGTTTATCTTGTCATTTTTTAAAGGAAAACGATATGTTTGTTGCTTTTGTTTTTCATAAAACTCTCGTTGCGTTTTACAGACTACTGAGAATGACATAAGGCGTCAGCTTGGGAAGTGTTTTAGTAGCCTGCGGGCTACTGTGGAAACCGATTGGCTGCAAAAAAGACCCCCATTTGTTCATTCAACTCCGATTGGCTAATTCGCACTGGGCGGTAAACATAGTAAATTCCTGCGTGAAGTCAGCGATGCGTAAAAGCGCGTGCCAGTTTCTGATTGGTGAACGTAATGTCAGTTGACGTAATTCGATTAGCAGGGAATCGGTCAGCGTAAGGGCTAGGATTAGTGTGTACAGGTGTTTTAAATCGGCTGTTCGCCTTAAGGAGGTGTCAGCCTTAAGAGAGTTTAGTTACAGACAAGCAAGGGAAATTCGGCCGGAGCCAGCTAACTACTGATATCCGTCTTACTGAGGAAGGTGTGTTGACCGTATATACTATCAGTTCATTGTTGATATCTCCCACCCATGCACCAATCAATGAACTCCCTCTGCCGACTGCTGTCCTACCAATATCGCTGAATAGGCCGTCATTGGGCATTAAATAAGAACTGTTGTGCTTTACACAGGTTTACAAGTCAACAGCAGATTACAATTCCGGGAAAGCGTTGTACGATGGCTACTCATCAGTGGATGATGAATTTCTAGCTCTTCGAAGAACAGTTCTTGCACGGAAAACGCCTAGAAGAATGTTCGTCCAAGCTCACACTAGTGTTACAGGTAAACTGATGCCATGTGGAAATCAGTTGAATTAAGCTGGACTGTTGGGGGAGGATGGAATGGGTAGCGAGGGAGGGGGGAGAGGGGGTGGGTGTTTGGGGTGTCCTTATTAGGGGGAATCTTGCAACGAAAATAATTGCAATAAAAATACCATGAAATTAGTCATCAAAGCAAAAATAAATGCAAACCAAGTTCATCTAAAGATAGATTTTTTTTTTTTCAATGGAGCACCAGTTTAAAGGGACACTGTCCCGGCTGATATACCATGTGTCCCAGCTGACATATCGTGTGTCCCGGCTGATATATCGTGTGTCCCGGCTGATATATCGTGTGTCCCGGCTGATATATCGTGTGTCCCGGCTGATATATCGTGTGTCCCGGCTGATATACCGTGTGTGTAGGAAAAAGAATCCTAAAGATGATGAACGCAAAGAAATATGAACTAAAAAGATGAAATAACGACTATTAAAAAACTCAAAATTCCGCCAGAAAGGTAATGTCGATTTCTTGACCGCCTGACGCGAAATCAAATTTGATGAATTGTAATCCATTTCCATTCTTGCAATCCGGCACTTTAACTCCGTACCAAACTGCTACTTTTGTTTTGCTTTATAGTAACGTTTTATCCAATTTAGTTGTATATTTAGTGGCTTTTGGAGATATAACATGGAAATAAAGTAAACATAATTTCGTTAGATGATGGTACAGTGGTCTTTAAAGTGTATACACCTAATTCAATAAAGGTTGCTTTGGCAGTTGGTCATTGGTAATTGGGAATTGGCATTTGGGCATACGGAACACAATGCAATGCTTCGCTTGAGTGACCGCCAAACAATAGCTTCCCAATGCCCAATTACCAATGACCAAAGCAACCTTTATTGAATTAGGTATATGACAGATATTTTTTTATTTGCTTGATGGAATCTACATGGCGTTCTGATAAGAAAGTCGAAAAACGTTTTTCGATATGGAATTTGTCCGTGATTTTTTTATTTGCTTGATGGAATCTACATGGCGTTCTGATAAGAAAGTCGAAAAACGTTTTTCGATATCGAATTTGTCCATGATTTAGCCGTCTAAAATCGTTAAATTTCACTTCCGGTGGGTTACAAAACCGCGCAAGAAAAAAGACTGGAAATAGTCCGCTGTGACGTCAATACAAGAATGCCAGTGTCGCGGTTTCTTAGTTCCTCCGTTTTTTGGTGCGTGTTGCTACAACAATAGACAACACACCTCAATAGAACCATGTTTCTTCCTCAGGGCGCACCAAAAAATGCGAGGAACCGAGAAACCGCGACACTGGCATTCTTGTATTGACGTCACAGCGGACTATTTCCAGTCTTTTTTCTTGCGCGGTTTTGTGACCCACCGGAAGTGAAATTTCACGCTCTTAGACGGCTAAAACACGGAAAAGAAAATCGATATCGAAAAAACCCTTTTCGATTTTCTGATCAGAACGCCATGAAGATTCCATCAAGCAAATAAAAAATATCTGTCATATAGACTTTAACATAAATTAGCATCACTTAAAGGGGCAGTATCACGAGGTTCCACGCGCGGCACTGTTCACTATTCTTGCACCGGAATTTTGGACATATCACTGTTACAAGTGATTTTTTGAATTTGCCGAATCAAACTCGAAAACGTCGGCCCAACGTTTTCAATTTTCGCCCTCATGGTACTGCCCCTTTTAAGTGCCTCTAAGACTAACCCTTAAATATATTTTTTTCAGAAATCAACCTTATGTTCGATGAATAGTAAAATACTTCTTGTTTTTAACGTCGCCCAAGTGAGTTATGCTAATAAGATGACGTTGGTTTACCTTGTTTTACCTGCTTTACTTGTTTTTCCTACAGCCGACAACTGTGTCACTCTGACAGAATTTGAGGCCAGTCCCGCCGGGATGATCAACTCCTTTACAACTCGTTTCGCAAGAAACGACAGTGTGTTGGAAGGTCTGTGGAGAGCTGAGATGCCCTACCACAGACTGCGATGAGCAAATGAATACTGTGTTCTCTTGGCTAATTCTCTCCTCTACAGAGGCTCAAACAGGTTTGGGAGAGAATCCGCTGGGCGAAGAGAGTGCTGTGGTAAAAGAGAAAGACGAACCTGGGAGAAAAATTACATGAATCCGAGGCTCGACCGTTCAAACGATTTTCTCGTCTTTTAGACCTGTACTCACCTTGTTCAGTAAATCTTCCCTAACTTCCCGATAAGCTTCTACGAAAGGAGAGCTCTTGGCTAGAATCCAGTCTTTTTACATGCGACTTTAGAAATTAGTAAAAACTGCTGTATCCCCAGTAGGCGGTTAGTACGCACAAGCATAGCTATAGAATTAAAGACCGCGTCCTCGACTTTGTCAGGCTCTTTAATTATAGAGAACAGAACCAGTTTATACCATTTCCAAATCTTCTCCCACTGAGGGTCACTCAACAACATAAAAGTTTTATTTAATAACAGTTTATTGCAGTACCGTTACTGCGAAAAAAATCAACGTTTTCTCTCCCGATTTCCGCACCCAATACACACAGCCTTTATTTTCTAACAATACTTTTAATGGTATGTAGCCAATATTATACCTAGTTTATTTTAATTTTTTGTCCCAAATTTAGCTCTTCAAATTAGACAATAAACAAGTCTCTTCAAGAGTCAAATTGCTTTGCTTTCACTGACTGGACTTCTGAATGGTCGCGCAATATTGTGTTCAGCAAAATACAAATTGATCTTCTTTCCTTTGAAGCTGCCTTTGCAAATATATATATATATATATATATATATATATATAAATTTCATTGAATGCAGATCAGACTTCAGAAGATATTCATTCGTTTAATGCTACAGCACTGTTTCGTATGGTTAAAAGATGACCACACTCATCAGGCAATTTTAACATAATATATATATATATATATATATAATATGTATATATATAATATGTATATGTATATGTATATATGTATATGTATATATATATACATATATATATATTATATATTGTGGAGGAAAGAGACAAATAAACTACGCTTTCATCCCGACAAGCCTGTTTCGTGGTTGTCCACTCATCAGGGGATGAAAGCGTAGTTTATTTGTCTCTTTCCTCCACAAACATATACTTTGCTCTACATTAATGTATTGAGCACTGTTTTACGTATATCTAGTTGTACACTTTTTCTCGGTCTAGAATAACTAGTATGACTAATTTCCGAATAAAAAAAAACCAGTTGCGTATCGTAATTGCCCGAGAAACTGATTTGGAAATCAAAATTGTAAAAAATACACAAACATATTTGCATAAGGCGACGCGAGCGAAGTTAGAACTATAAAATCCAAGTCTTGTTTTGCTTACATAAAATCGCTTTTCAACCTATGCTCTTGGAATTGACTGGTACCTAAGTTTATGTTTAAAAGCAAAACGCGTACCATTTATAGCGCAGCGAGGCCGAACTGTCTTTGAGGAAATTCAAGAAATCAATACGACTGAATCTGAGCACGTTTTATAAACAATTCTCCAAAAACTAACGAGAACACAAAAAGTCAATCACAGATTGATATCAGGATAAATTCCCATCGAAATATATAATTTGTTTTACCTGTAAGTCCCTTGACTGCTTGGAAATTCTTTAAATGTCCGCTTCTTCAGTTCTGAAATCCGCCGAAGAAACATCTACCCGCATTGCTCCCGCATTGGTAAAACGTATGAAGTTCCTCGAAGCAAGATGTTATCCCTGAAAGCTCTTCTTTTTCCACTATAGATGGTTTTCACTCACGTGACCTTCAGTCCTGTGGGACTCAAATGACAAAGGCCATGGCGGCCATGTTGGTGCACATAACGAAGGAAGTTAATTAAAATTCTTTTGTAGGTGTGCACCAACATGGCCGCCTTGACGTAACGTGAAAACCACCCATAGCGGCTTCTGAGTATCCCTTCATTAGTATCCCTGTCTGGAGTAGCAAACCGCGAAAAAATGCAGGGAAAAACGACTTTGCAAACGGTTTTCTTGGTGTGACATCGGCCGTGTAGCCGCGCGAAAAACAAAGCCTCGCTTTGGTTTCAAATTTGCTAAAATCTCGAATGTTGCGTGACGTCATACGCGCATGTTTTACGACGTCATACGCGCCCGCAAGCTTGCCTTCCGCGACGCACGGACACACATGTATGGATGCGCGTCTGCGAAACATTCCGCTAGCCATGACCATGAAAAATAACAGGCATAGGTTCTATGAGTATGGAGCTCCGCGAGCGGGCCTTCGGCCTGTGAAAGCTCCACTACAATGTAAAACCTCGTTCCCAGGGCTTTTCCCTACAGTAGAAACTGAGCTATGCGGACATCTTGCTCGTGGTGCCAAAACGGAAAACGTACCTTGCGATTTGTGTTTCTTCAAGCCAAATGAAAAAGCAATGACTTGAAGATCCCCTCTACATTTTGTCTGCTTACTACAGAATCTTTCCTAGTTGACCTTGGCGCGTAGTTGAACGTGACGCCACCCGTCGATTCGCCCAGAATTCCTAAAATAATGTTGAATTTTCATGTTTTGTTTCCGAATTGTTACTGATCCAGGTCGCACTCTTCATTGGTTTGTCGCTGTGGTTTTGCCGTTTTTATAGTTTTTTAATATAAAAAATTAATCAATAGACCAATTCCGATATATTAAAATTCATACTTGGCTCCGAGGCTTAGGGGAATAAAACAAAAGAAATCGCATCGAGGTTCAGGGATGAATAATTAATTTGTTTTGTTTTATTCCCCTAAGCCTCGGAGCCAAGTATGAATTTTAATATATCGGAATTGGTCTATTAAGAAATGATCCGCATAAGAAGGAAAGTGCTGAACGGCAATGCACGATGGAATGTCAACTTTTTTCATTGTTACAATTAGTGATCTGATTGGCCTATGCTCGAAAACCGCTAAAAAGTTAAGGTTCAAGGTGCATTTTGTCTAATTATTTTAAGGTTTCAAGTAATTTGAGACCCAATCGCACAATATGCAATTTTTAAAAGATATTGTACTCGGTGAACTTCATCAAATAAGCAAAATTATTAGCTATTGTCTTCCGCTATTCTGATTGGTTAAGCACAAACATTTCCCAAAATTTATTTGACGCAAATGGATTTTCTTTATTTTTATAATGAAATATAATTATGAACCATCAGCCCCTGCTCTATTCTTAAAATCAAAGATATTCTATGTGGGAAAGAGCCAATGCGACAGAACAATGAAGTTTACGGTAGTTCTTATGTGGAGCATCACTTAACATACAAATGCTCCACATAAGAACTACCGTTTTTATAGTTTTTTAATATAAAACGCAATTAACATACAAATAGCTCGAGAAGTGAATTGCCAACAGATAAACATAAACCCGGGAAATGAAACACTATGAAACTTGCACTGAAATCTCATCATTCAAGAGGCAAGATCAACTTTGAATCTTATTCGTGTCGACAATTTGGATGACGAAGTTGCTCCCACAACCTCAGGGAACAATCCGAGGCCCATTGCCAACATTCTTTGTACCAAGTAAGCACGAATCAACGGTTTCGGCCACATATTAACCGGCACATATTATGGTCACGGTTTTATTAGTCGTGGTTATGACCAGTTCACCATCGAGACTCGTGAGACACTGTTTTCAAGATCCCTGTTTTCCGTGATTTTGACCTGAAGAAAAATATCATTCTACTAATTCATGTGATCTTTCTGTTGTCAATGATGAATGCAAGCCGAATGTCTGAATATTCATGACAAATTATCCAGATTCTGCTCTCCGCATCGCTAATTAGTGCTCTCGAGGAATACGAAAAAATTGTAATGATTTTATTATTTGCTACTTTTCTGCCCAATCATCGAAATTTTATACGCCACTGCTTGTGTCGCAGTGAGAAATTTGATTCCAGCTCTGGTGCAGTCGGCATTTGCTTCTCGTTCGAAAGGTGTTGCTGCCCAACTCTGAGAAGAACACAAGGAACCATAACTGAAGTTACGTTTAAAATAAGTCAAGGTGGGCATCTCATCTGTCATGTGCAATAATTATAATAATAATAATAATAATAATAATAATAATAATAATAATAATAATAATAATAATATTAATTTTGATGATTAAGCAATTCCAATGGCCTTTATGTAAGGGTTAGACAATGAACGCGAGTGTTCTATGGGATATAGTGCCTCGAGCATAGATAGAAGTCCACGAGGGTGTAGCCCGAGTGGCACTTCTATCTAATGCGAGAGGCGCTATATCCCATAGGACACGAGCGTTCATTGTCTAACCGTCTTAGAAAATGGTCAAATCCGCGAAGAAAACATATGTTATGCAGATCGTATTTATGAGCGTCAGATTTTAATTGTGTCATTCACACTTGGGAATCACATTGTTATTTTGTTTTGGATGTCGCCGTAATGTTGGTAGAATTTTACGAATAACAATGCTTTTCTTTCTTTGGAGCTTTGTTTATTCTTTGTTGTTTTGATGGCTCATTTGCTCCGGCTATGAGCCAGTTTACAGAGCTCGAGTAACTTGAGGCCGTCCTTGCCACTCAAGAGTTACTTGCTTTTGAGAGCGTAGACATATCCGAGTGCTTGGGGATGATATGAATTCCACAAAAGTGCACGTTTCTAAAAGCCTACGATAGTGAACGAAATTGAGCAAACAGAAAGAGACAGAATTCAAAAGCACGGTGAGACCAGTCTTTCGGTTGTTTCGGTGTGTACCGGAGGACAGATGACGTAAAACAAAAGGAACAAAGAACGACAATAATACAAATGCGAAACAAGACCAAAAATACAATACCACACAAACAATAAAAGGCAATGAGTACCGGTACACGGAGAAAGACCTAAAAATTTCCTAAAAATTGTTAAGTCGAATTTCGTTTTGTTATTTTGGTGATTAATCTCTTGCTTATGTTATGTAAAGCGAAAACTTCAAATAAAATTGTCATTGTTGTTTTTATTTACATTAGCAGCCTGTAATTCATTAGTATGCTCTATATACTCATTAGTATGCTCTATTTTCTCATTAGTATGCTCTATATAGAGCATACTAATTAGGCTTTAAGACAAAGCAAAACAAAAGAATTCATTAGTATGTTCTATATAGAGCTTACTAATGAGTCGTTATTTTACCCCACAATTTCCCTGGGCTTCAAAGCCCCCGCCTCTTTACATAATTTAAGACAGTTTATGGGATATAGAGCACGCAAATACTGGGCACTGATTGGCTGAGTGGGTGTGACCATTTTCTAATAACAATTAAAATAACTATTTACAATACATTAAAATTCTAATTACGATAAAATATGTATAATATAAAATATTATAATAATAATAATAATGATGATGATGATGATAATAATAAAAACCAGACAGAACATCGTGCCTGAGCCTTAAAGGAATAAACACATAATAATAATAATAATAATAATAATAATAATAATAATAATAATAATATTTTTTTAATAATAAAACTTTATTAACAAATTTCTTAAAACAATCTTAAATTTACAATATAAAATTACAACACATGTATAATAATTACAAAATATATAATAATAAAAACTCCTCAACATTGCATTTTTCAAATGAACTGATCATTGTCATACAAAATAATAATAATAATCATAATTTTAATCTTTAAAATTGCCTATATTACATCTCAACTGGCCGATCGACTGCAACTGCAACACTGTAAATCCTTGGCAACTTAGGTCCTCGGTGCCCTTATAATAATAATAATAATAATAATAATAATAATAATAATAATAATTTTTAAATTTAATACCAAAGCAATACTTTATTAACAAATTTCTTAAAAATCGATTAAGCCTTAACATCAATTTTATGTACACTTGCAGGAAAAAGCTATAAAAGTTCATTAATATAATATATAATATATAATATATAAAGTTAATTTATATTTTAATACAATAGTAATCTTTATATAATAATAATAATAACAATAATAATAAATATTTCATTTCACTGTTAATAAAGTTTTATATTTCGCTAAAAAATAATAATAATTATAATTATAAATAATAATAATTATAATTATAATTAAATAATAATAATTATTAATAATTATTAATAATTAATATATTTTTAAATATCTATTTGCTTGAACTTGTCAAGCGTTATGAAATGAAAATTTATATGAATGAACTTTATAGCTTTTTCCTGCAAGTGTACATAAGATTGATGTTAAGGCTTAATCGATTTTTAAGAAATTTGTTAATAAAGTATACGTTTATTACTTTATTTCTCCTTAATTAAATCATCAACCATTAATTTACAATGTTTACAAAATATTAAAAACCCTAGTTAAAAAAACTTATTAAGAGAAATATATATATATACATATTTATATACGATATATATGAAATATCATTCTTGTGTACGTGATTCAAGAAGTATTCATTTTTCTAGTTAAAATAATAATAATAATAATAATAATAAAATCTAAATTTATTTCTCCTTAATTAAATCATCAACCATTAATTTACAATGTTTACAAAATATTATTATTATTATTTCAAAAGTCCCTTAAGTTTGGCTTTAAAAAGCGATAACGAAGATGTCTCTTTCATTTCACTAACTAAATTATTGTTCCAGTCATTACCCCCAATCAGTACGTACTCGGGGAAGATGTAAATCGTTCATTCTGCGAGTTTTGTACGAGTGGATATTGCTATGTGGTTAATGTTAAAATTAAAATCGATCTCCTCAGTTAGATATTTGTGAAT
The DNA here is from genome assembly GCA_022457155.1 of Cladopsammia gracilis. NCBI lineage: Eukaryota > Metazoa > Cnidaria > Anthozoa > Scleractinia > Dendrophylliidae > Cladopsammia > Cladopsammia gracilis. The sequence goes on from JAJGOT010000261.1 coordinate 299,092, forward strand.
TGAAACACAACGATGGTAGTGTCTTCTCTTTGAAAGTAATTTAATATCTAATCTCTTGAGGGCATCCGAAGATGAGCTTCTTGATGGCAGATTCAGTAAAACCTTCGGGCAGCCTTGTTTTGAAGGATTTGTAGCTCGGCCAGTAGGGTTTCATTGTTCTTATCACCCCATGCAATGTCTCCATAGACAAACAAAGGGATAACAAGGCTGTTGTATAATGTTAGCCTTGCTTGTAAGAGCAATGGATGTCGTATTCTCTTCAGTGATCATGCCAATCCTTTGGTTTATCTTTGTGCTTATAGAATTAACGTGCTCCGTCCAAGACATGGTTAGGTGAATGACAACACCCAAATACTTAAACGATTCAGTTCTTTCAATTCCAGCGGTATTAACTTGGAGGGTAATGTCAGGAACGCGTTTAAGCTTCCGTGAATGACCAAAAATAAAGAAATTACATTTGGATATGTTTAAAGTCAACACTGAGATTTCTTGAAAACCACTCGGAGATTGTCGATAAATCTGAATTGATCTTGCGCTCATCATAACAATATGCCGTTTCTGCGAAAATAGATTGAAGTTTTACGCGTTCACCGGATCGCCTTCAGACTCTTTATTTTGTAATTTAGCTCAAAGTTCGATTTCCGAACTCAATCGAACCATGACCGTTCGATTTCGTTCGATTTAACTGATTTGATTTGGTTCGATTTGGTTCGGGCATCGAATTCACAAAAAACTTTACGTTCGATTTCGTTCAATGGCCGAACTCAATCGAACTCTTTCGTTCGATTTCGCTCGATGTGATACGCCGGGAATAAGAGTGATGGATGGATGACATAGTGCGGAGATTCTGTACTTAGCAATTCTTTGCTTTGTGGTAGCTTTTGCATGACATGCCTCAGGAAACTCTTCAGAGAAATAACCAAAGGTTTGTCCATCTACATGCAGTGAGTGCTTTAATACTTTAACATAGATTCTCCTGAAACAGAATTCACTATACTAGGAGGTAAAATTAAATATGACAAATAAAGCAAACACAGACAACAAAGCTGCGACATGAGTCAATTAAACCGACCTCTATATAGAGTTTCGTATTTACAAGTTGGCTCAAAGGAGCCTTTATGAATTTGAAATAAAACGTCCATTCTCTAAACAGCGTTCAATGGTCGAGTCCGTATCGTTTTTGATGCGTTTCGAATTCAAGAAACCGTTTAAATTTGAAACCTCCTCCGTGTAAATGCTGCAAGTTTCCGTGTACCATATTATTCAGTCACTGGTATAACCTCATCGATACAGAATCAGCTTCTGTTACCCGAGTCCACAAAACCGGATCCAGACTTCCACGTTTCCAGCCACCATTCCTTAATTTATGAAATACGCGATGAAGACTGGACCGTAGTGTTAGTGTCAGCAGTGCATTCGCGTGTTCGATGTGTTCCCGATTTAAAAAGGCGCTATGTTGAGGATTTATGGGACTTTTGTTTATTCTACACAGGTGAGAAGTTCTTTAAAATAGTCGCTTTGTAACTGGTTAATTAAAATCTGCGCACAACAGAAGGTAATAACTATCTTCGCTCGCTGTTACGTAAGCGGAACTTGGCAGACATGATTCACTTTGATTGAATGGTACAAAGATGAAGATAAGATAATATTTAAATCCAGATTGCACTATTGCAGGCAAAACTCACAAAGGACTCGATCGAGTTTTAAAACGCTGTGGAAACCCTGTGTGGATAGTAATGAAAAGCTAGTAAACCACAAGAGCTGAGTAGTGTACAACAAGTTATCGGATATCAGTAATCATGTATTGAATGTCTGCACGACGGCGCAACATTGGGTCGTGTATTTTTTCTTTTACGACTTATTTTTATACTTTGTGAAAATATTAAACACAAACAATCATTATTACTCCCTTGATCATGTATGGTCTTTTCTTCCCAGTCCCTACTAGACCCTACTAAACTCTACTAAATCGAAATCCCTGAATCTAATCAGTAGGCATCGTTCGATTGAGCCGTCTGAATGTGATGTTTTGGTTTTACACTTTCAGATTCAAATAACAAGCTTGGATCTGAGACAATAATAGTAACAAATAAAAAGCAGGTTCCCAAGAAACATAAACATATCTCTTGGATTAGAGATCAAAAGGTCCAAAAGATCAATATTACAGCCATGCTCCGTCACGCGTGACCAGTAATCACAAGACTGAAATTAACATTTGAATATATTTCTTTGTATACGTCCGACTTGAAGATCTCTCTGGGAAACACTTTGAATGTCACGAGTTAACGGAATAATTACTTCGCTACGCGCATAAAAGAAAACAAATATTGTTCAGATATGTAACATTTCAAATATAATGATATTTTGTTGCTCTTTGTTTCCGAAAATGCGGTAAAATTCTTACGGGAATTCCGAATCTCGGAATGAATTTACAAAACCGACGCGTAAACTAAATACATTCAAATTTTCAAAAGTACTGGTCACGCGTGACGGAGCATGGCTGTAAAAGCATCGTGCATAGCACGAATCGTGTCAATTGATACAATTCGGTTTGATAAAGAACGCTTTACGTTGATGAGAAAACTAAGCGTTGATTAAAGAAAACTGAGCATTCAGAGTAGATACAATTCATGTTATATGTTATAAATTCTGTTTGTTTAGCAGTTTCCACTATTTGTTCAGGTTTTCTTGGTCGTGTTAGTGTTAGAAGTCTTATGTTAGGATTTTTAAATTCACTTGAATCATCACTGACTTTTGCATGTTCCCTGACAAGCTGTTCCTTTGTCTATTACACGACACATTTGGTCCACTTTGGATGTTAAATTAATGTCACACAATGAATGAATGGATGAAGGAATAGATGAATAAATGAATGTCACGCACTCAACTGAGAACGTTTACACAGTTGATGAATGTAGGTGATTGCGTGACAATTGAGAATGCCTGGGTTGCGTTTTTCGCAATGCATGATTTTGGGTTATCACTGACATATGTGATGGCATATACTACACGCGATAATTTTGAACTTTTGTTTGGAATATTCAGGATCATTTCTTCAGGACCAAATCCCTTGAAAATCGTCCCATTGTTCGTTTCACATTAATCAGGTTTTCACGGCGGCCATGTTGGTGGAACAATGAAATTTTCATCCTTTTAGGAATAAAACTCTATTTTTAAGCAAACGATTTCTATTGTTTCTGTCCACCAACATGGCCGCCGTGAAAACCATCTATACCTTCACTTAAACGTTTCAGAAAGAATTGTTCGTTTCACATTAATCAGAGTCTATTTAGAATGGTCAATGACTCAATATCGCAATGACTCAGTGAATGAGTCTTGACTTTTGAAAAAAAAGTAGTCCGACTACTTTTAACACCAATCGACCTTTACACCGGATGGCGGGGCTTAATTTCTGAGTTAATGGTAATATTGGTCTTAAGTGTGCATCGCTAAATTTTCGGACATATCCAAATTCTTTTTTTCTTGCCAAGCAAATAACGTCAAGTCAGCTATAAGGTTAGCATTGAGCCTCCTCTACTTTGCAGTGTTTTCTTAGCTTGCTGATTCGTTGTGCTTTACTAATTTGGCTAAATTAACTCAAGAGACAAAATAAAGTAAACCTACGGAAGGAACTTTGAACTATTGAATGTTTACATGCTTAGTTAAAATGTTGTGTTGTTTATATTTGCATAGTTTCATTAGATGGTATGGCCGAAGACGGACAAGCCGTTACCCCGGTAACGTTGGAAGACGGACAAAACACTGGTATGTAAATGAAGTATCATAAATAAAACGAATGGAAAGGAGGCAAAAGATGGAGAACTTGGAACAAATGATGAATCAGTTAATTGATTAATCGAGGAAGTCTTGCTAGGCCAGGAGAATATCTTTTATTGGCAAAAGTGAACGCCATTCAGAATCATAGAATTACCATAAAGTAAATAGTTACCGTAAGATTCAAAAGCCGATTTTTTGAGCGCGAGTCCTTAGTCGGAAAATCGCTCTAACAAAGGATTAATGTTGGAAACGTCAGCTTTTAAATCACTTTTTGTAGTTGATATTAAATTTTACTGTTTCGCTTTTCCACTGATGCACCATCACAGTATCTTTGAAACTAAACCCTCTTCTTCCACAACGCTAAATATAAAAGTAATTATGATCGAGGATATATCAGATGTATCGATGTAGAAAACATTCTAGTGAGCTTAACTTACTACAGTAGCAGATGAAATAAAAATCAATTGGGAGGGTCTCTTGCTATCTTGCAGCTTGATTTTCTTGACAGTATCAACCGGTTTTGCAAAAATTGTTTCCCAAGTCCAGGTAGCCCTGCGAATACAGCCCTCTCTCATCGCTGGAGCATCCTTGGTGATCTGGAGTGACGAGGAGGGGATGTATTTGCATTCTAAAGTATAGGTGAATAACCTTTGATTATTGGGTTATATTCACAAGTTGTCCTTTCGTGCAATTTTCATCTCTTTCCTTATTTTTTGTAACAAAACAACTACCTATTTTCCTCGAACTATTTCTCACCAGAATCTTCTGAGGAAGTAAGAGCGAGAGAATCAAAACGAACAAGTGAAAGGTGAGAAAGAGCAAAGAAACATCGGGATAAAATGTTATAATGTTTTCGCAACCAGCTTGAAAATGGCTATGATCCTGTAAATTTAGGATATGGTGTAAAAATAGACATTCAAATAGACATTCAAAACCCAGTGAAAAACAAAAACAGTTCGCTTAATGTGTTATCATTGTAACATCGTTGGTTATTTATCACATCACGTTCAGCGCGCCATGGCACGGGAAGCACTCACAGCTACCACTTAACTAAAGGACACTAAGTTATGTTTTATTCATATTGGACGCAAGGGCTCCTTGTGTCAGCAGTAGAAGATTGCTAAATTAAATAACCAGATCTTGTTGTCGTGTTTTGAATTTGAAGTCCACTCCTTAGATTTTTGTGCGTTTGTTGTAACTTGACAGGCGCGCTCACGAAGAGATGGAACTTATAGAAGTGGCCGAAGGAGAAAGTGGTGCAACGAAAAGTGGTATGAATAGACAATTGAATAGCACAAGATTGTTTGAACTAGGCAGGACATATGGGTTAAAGATTATGTGCAAAACTATCTAATGTTAATTCAAAATACTGCATTTTGGCTAAACACTAAAAAAAGTTTCCTTGGGCCTCTTGGGAGAAAAATCATCTTACTTCAGTGTAGAATTTTACTACTGACCATAAATAAATAAACCCATCTACTAAGTGTATTTTTTTTGTTTCCATCACTTACTTTATTATGTTAATGTTTAATATATATCGAGAAAGGCTAGCCTAACAGCGGAGCTCCAAAAGAATTAGATCGGAGTGGTATAAATAAACATAAATAAATCAATAATTATAAAGTTTTGGTTTTAATGCAAGTAGTTTCCAAAACGTTTGAATAGGAGTGCTCATTATTTTAATATCGTGCAACTGTTACCCTTAATATTTCGGGATCAAATTTTCTCGTCAACAAGAACAAAAAAGAAAAGTTTGTAAAGAGGTGGTTTCGCACGAGGGAGTAGTCACATCTGTTGTGCCACATACGTCGTACGCATGCCTGTCATGATCATCCAAAACGCCTTTATCCTTGCAGGAACTCCTTTGTTAACTACAGTCAAACCTCTATTAAGCGGTCACCCTCGGGGAATAGCCAACTGACCGCTTAATAGTGGTGACCGCTGAAAAGGGGTCAAATTTACAGTAAATATGGGGAGCGATTTAATTTCAGGGATTTGTTAAGAGGTGCTTAATAGAGGGTGACCGCTTAATAGAGGTTTGACCACCTGTATACATTTTTTTTCGTGCTCAACAACAATAGATCAAGTTGTGTGCAAACTAGGTTCGTTATTGAAGAGAGTAAGCTGGGAATGGGATGAGTATGATGACATCCAACGAAGAGTAACAGCAAAAGCTTTAATGAACGATGAAGAAAACCCTCTATTATTGGCAATAAAGGTAAGTAAAATTATATACAATGATTTCTGCCGTTATGTTAATCGACTATCCAACCACATCACTTTCAAGAATAACGTTCCAGTGCCAAAGTTGATTTGAATATAATTAATGTTAAGGTGTCTGCGTGTACGCTGTTCTGTCGTTATTGCAATATCTTTGCGTAAATTGAGCCTGATTGAAATATCAATGATGGTTTCATAAAGTACGTAAAATGTTTGACACTGGCTTTTAAAAAACGCAAAACAAACGTTTTGTAAGAAATACTTGAAAGGCGTTTCGACCTAAGAACTTAGGTCTTTTAGGTTTAGATGGAATGAGAAAGCGTAACAACGAAAAGGTCCAAAAATTCTGCAAATGTTCTTGGCGTGCGAGAGGACAACAGAATAAATTAATAAAGGGAAGCGTAAATGGAGCGTACATGGAGTATCTTTGGGAATATGACCCTTCCAGAAATAGTCGTGTGTTATAGTTTCTCGTTTTGTCGATGATCTTAATGTTTTCAAAATCCATGTTGTGATCGTGTTGATGTGGGAGACCCCGTAGCTGTCCAAACGATGTCTGTGATTGGCGAACGATACAATTGATATATCACTTGAACAATGCCCCTATCCCTATTCTCTATCCCAGCGGGACAAATCTATTGTTTTTTTTAGCGAATCACAGACATCATTTGGACAAGTGTTGGACTACCCGGGGATGTACCAATGCGCGATCTTGGAATTAGGTGGCTGATCAGTGATGGATGGATGATCAATGATGGCTTCAGTTCTTTTGTAAACAGCATCATATTTTCACATTTTTGACATTGTAAGCGCTTTGTAAACGAGGAGTGGGGCGTGAGAAAAAACAAATCCTCTCGCGGCTTCGTTCGCTTGCTTTCGTCCCGGTTTTCATTCGTTGCTTGCTTTCGGAAAAGCCTGGCCACGCGGGCTATGTGTTAGTATAAGCCGGTCCATTAGTTTTCCCGCTCTACAGTGGGTTTAGGGTTAGTGGATTATTCATGGCATCGTATTCCATGAAGCTGGCTTGAATAACTGTGATGTTCTTATATTTTTTCAGGTCACTGAAAAGCTTCATGAAAGAGCAGGAAAAAACGAGCCCAGTAAAGATGATTTTATTGATTTGGCCAATAGCGTGGAGGAGTTTACATTGCGTTTTCTGGATCCCTTGAAACATGAAAAAACATGGCGTGAAGCGTTTGCCTTAAATCCTGAAACAGACATTATACTGGACGTAGCGATTAAATTGCAGCAGAAGAAGGTAATGTCTGAAATGTCAGGGTGTGAGCGACTGGTAAGTTGCTTTTAGGAAACTAAAAAAACTAAATGTTAATGTTGCGACCGACGTTTAACACAAGGAAGTATCCAAAAACGAAAATTTTAAAATAACTTTTTTTAGAATTATTGACGTTTTCTTTTTTTATATTATATATGTATTGTCAACGTTTCCCTTTGTTTTCGTTAAAAAATACCTAATAATACCTAATAATACCTAATAATACAAAATGCTCTTAAATAGCCTACGTAGCAAGCGCATGAAAATAATATGGCGCAAGAAAGAACGGGGCGCGCGAGGGAGACACGCGAGGAGAGAAAGGGCGCCTGCCCAAAAGGCCCACGAAAATCGTTTTCCGTTCCCTATCCAATTACCTGTCAGCGCTGCGTGATCTAAACAGAATCCATTCGCGCAAAAGCGCAAATTGCGGGAAATTCTCAGGCAACCGAATCGCGGAAGAAAACGAGACGATGAAAATCCCAATATTTCCTATCGTCTGTGGGAAAAAAAAATTACGAATAGTTTATGGGCCGTGCATTACGAAGAGGTCTGAATTTATGTCTTACCTGAATCTGTTCAAGCCGTCTGCAAGGGAAAATGAGTGTGGCCAAACAATAATAATAGTTAAAATAATATATTATAATTATAATTATTAATTATAATTTAATAATTATAATTAATTAATTAATTAATTAATTAAATTAATTATAATTATATAATTATAATTATTATTATTATATAATTATAATTAAATAATAATATATAAATATAATTATTATATAATTATAATTATAATTACATATATAATTATAATTATAATTATATTTATTTATTTATTTATTATATTATAATATTAATTTTATGAAGGTTTTTAAATCCTGATATAGAATACTAATTGGAATGCTAGCTTCATCGCCATTGTTCTTTTATAAGGAAGAAGATTTTCAATGTAAATTTACATTTGAAAACAATTTCATACAGTTTTCATACAGTTCTGTCACTCATGTTTTTTTTTCTTTTGCTTACTATTTACCAATATGTGCTTCCTGATGTTGATCCTATTTAATTCCTTTCCTCTAAACTTTCTTTATGAAGAGATCTATCTTCTTTTTTTCTCTTTTTTTTTTGCAGTTTTTCGACCATCCCATCATCATAGGAATTATGAATGAAAGATGGCATGGCAACCGTAGAGTATCATTTGTATCGGGGAATCTTTGGTGGTTGTTTTTGAACATATGGTGTCTCTTTGACATCGTTTTGTTTCCACTCTCATTCTTCGTTTTCTTTGTCCTAGGTAACGCAAAACTTTATTATCTCGTAAATACGCGAAGCGTTAAACGAGATATAGTATACGGCCTGTGGTTACTCGAATACACAACCTCATTTCCATGCGAGAATCCAATACGGAATCTGTATTAGGTTGCTGATTGGTTACGGCTCCTACCCGTTTCCAGACTCTGCCGGGTGTTATTAATGATGTAACAGCAACTTTGATTCGCTAGACAAAAACATTTTGTCACGGGCGCATGAAAAACCGGTTTTCCAAAGTAAAGCCACGCAAACAACAATGGCGGACGTAGACAGAGATTGCGGCTTTTTGCGATCTTTTAGGTTGTTGTAAAAGGTGACAGGCCTAGCACAAATCCTGCTCGTCGCTAAAAGCATTTTATCCCAGCCGTAGAATAGGTCTACCCCAAGTACGTGCCTGAGAGATTTTTACTTTTAGATCAAAATAAAGATATAACAGTTTGCAAGATCAGTAGTAGCCGCTTAAGTAGGAATTAGTCGCTGCTTTGGATCAGTTCATTTTTCAGTCCGTGATTTAATGTGAGCGCAAGTCTGCGGTTAGCATAACTTGCGAGATTGTGTTCTTCACCACGGCTAAACGAGTTTATAAAGATCCAAGTCTTATGCGATAGTCACGGTCTACATTGGAATAGTGGCATCTTGCAATTGTTGTTAGCTCCTCAGAATTTATGAAGCGTTTAGTTAAGTTGACGTGTTTTTCGGAACTTTCTGTACCTCCATTGTCAGACGTATGGCGTTATTGCATCCGGTTTGAAATATTTGAATCTCCAGCATGATAGCTATCTTGGTATTCTTACGGATGCAAGTGGTTACTATTGTATAGTCTTTAAGCAAGACTCAATACGTTGCAAACGAGACAAAAATCGTTTACCGATGTGCGCAAAATTTTCACCGGAGTTAACTAGCCATTTCATTCACAATCGAAGACAAACAGTCGGAATATTGCCACGCATCGCTGCGCCACGTGCGTTTTTTAAAACATGTCAGCTGTCATATTTAATGGTTAAAACCGGTTTGGTGAGATATCCGCTCCACAAGTCGCATGGAAATGAGGTTGTGTACTCGAGTGCCCAAAGATTTTTTCCTCGGCGCGTTGCGCCTCGTTGTCGCGGCGTCGCAAAAAAAATCTCTGGCACCCAGGGTACAGTGTACTTCGTGTTACGTGTTAAAAGATGATTGCTGCAGTTAACGGTTTTTAATTCTCCAGTGTAATTACGTCATTCACTTGTTTACGCAGTCTCGTTGCAATTCATGAATATAATCATAATAAAATGTTTTGGTCGTTTAAAACTGTTTTACTTTTCAATTCTTTAACTTCAAACTCAATATGGAAAATTAAAACTGATCTGTGCGTTGTTTCGTATTCACGAGATGGCTCTTAGAGCCCTTTCATTGTATTTAAATGCTTTGAATCGCAATATTAAAGGCTGTTACTTTCTAAGGATGTGCTTTGTTCTATGGCAATAATAAAGGTATTTTATAATAATCATCATTCGAAGCAATTTGCAAGAAACAGGAATAACATGAATAATAATTATTAGTGATTGTGGTGAAATGATCCTGGCAGTGATTAGCGCTTAATTCAATTGCGGGTTTTGAACTTATGACCTTCATGTTTAGAAGCGACGCTCTACCAACTGAGCTATCAAAGCCACATATGTTGGGAGAGGTTACGCGTACTCAAAATTGTGCCTTATAAATAAAACCCAACGGATAAAATAATACCCGACCATTTCCTGCATTTCATTGTAAATGATTTTCACGTTGAAATTTAACTTTTTTTGTTGCCTTTTTTCTTAACAGGATGTATAGCCACTCAAGTGAGATGCCTAAGATCTATTTTTCAAAGTAAGTTACATTAACCCCTTACACAAAAAACGGTTTTTGCTCTGTAGCACTCACATTGAAAGATAATATTGAAATTGAGTTAAAATTGAGTGCTGAAAAACAAACATTAAGACAATCAGACGTTTCTGGGATAACTCTTCCATCAGTGTTTGTGTTTTCACTTTGTTATGTCTCATGAGAACACAAACACTGTTGAAGGGGTTATCCCCGAAACGTCTGACTGTGTTTGTAACAGTTTTTGCAGCACTCGGTCTTAACTACATTGACCCCTAGTTGATTTCTATCACGTCAGATTTCACCTTAAATAATTTTTCAGTAGTAGAATTGAAGACGACTATATCGATAAGACTCGCTTTCGGTAGATTTGCTTGATCTCTTTTAATAGTGAAGATGCATTGGCGGTTTTCAGATTTCAGATTTTTTGTAACAGCCTATTCTGTCAATGCAAATTGCGGCTTAGCAATTATAACATCTGGTGAAAAACATGAAAACATTTTGCTTTGTAAACCAACATTTTAAATTCATAAATTTTACATCTTAGTATTGTAATCAGTATTTTATAGCATTTTATAGGTATTTGTTATTATTTTGTTTTGTTACTTACTTGTCTCGCAATGACATACGTTAGTAAAGAAGTATTTTTCGTTTGTCTCCGATCCACATCGGAAGTGACTACATCGTGAGACAAACGAAAAATACTTATTTCCTAGTGTGTTCACCACGATGAACAACAACAACCCTTTTTACGACATACGTTACATAAACCATTGCACAATGCGATGCCGCCTTTAACCTGGTTTTGTTTCATTACAGGAAGATTATTTTATTTAGGTGATGAAGAGTTCAAGTCTACAAGTAAGACAGTAGTTTTACTTCCGTCACTACGTTAATTCTTTCACTCCCAGAGTCAAACGTCAACTGAGAGTAATTTATCAGATCAATTTCAGTGCCGGAATGCACAGATTTCTCCCACTGACAAAAATCCTATCTCGACACATGTGAAGACATCAAATTTATCTTCACTGTGAAAAGTGAAGATATCAATATCTACATGCTAGCTACCATGTTTGGCCTTATTATTGTCAATCGGTTTTGGTGTTGGTCTATAATCGAAACATCTTCATATTCGATCTACGGTAATTTTTCGGAAAATAATTGGAAACATTCGTTCAACCTACATCTCCGTGCACCCATGTATAATCTTCTGTGTAGTTGACTTCACCAGAAAACTGCGAAAATGTTGATGGCAGAAAGACGTCAATTCCCTCAATCCTTTTTTTAAATTTACGTTTACGCATCGAACGTTGTTAAGCGTCGATTTCCACAGATCATAATGTTAACCTTGACTTTGTGAACATTTATCTTGATCAATTTTTTTTCACAGGCTTATTTTATCGATACAAGGACGTTTTCACACTTCCCTACTTCATCTTTGTTCGAGATACACTGAGCTACCTGGCCCTTTTGGGCCTGCACTTGGCAATCTGTGTTGAGCCCTCACAACTCAATTTCAGCAGGCTCGAGTGGGCAATTTTAGTGTTTCTCTTCGGCCGACTTTTGATGGAAATCAAACAGGTTACACAATTGACGCGTGCTGGAGGAAAAAATGCAAAAACCAAACTATTACGGAACTATTTCAGGTACACATCCTTGCTCGTATGTTTGTTGGTTTTTATAACAGTTACCTAGGAAATGCAATGTTGCACGAGACTTCAAAGAACGCGGACGATTTTTAAAGCAGCATGTTGTTGTGATAACCACTTCTTTAACTGTCTTTTTGTATTATCTGTTATTAACATTTTACGTTTTGCTTTTTATATTTAGCTTTTAAGATAACTTTATAACTCGTTTCTAACTCTATTTTAAGTTTCATTGTGCATTTATATAATTGTAACTATTTTTAACGCGCTATTGGATAGCAATGAAAATGGTGCTATATGAAAAAGGAATTATTGTTATAATTGTTATTATTAAAAACTGCAACAAAAACCTGTTTCTGCAACAAAATCGTGAGTTAAAAGCATACATGGTTTTGACGTTAAACGCAACAATGTTGATTTGCTGTGTATGTCGTCGTTGTTGCTGACAAAGAAGCCGAAAATGATGAAAAAAATTACTGATGTAATTATCATTTGAGATCAGTTGAAAACCGTCGTAATTGAATCAGTTTTGTTTTGCATACGTGTGCCACCATCTCAATAGAAATCTATTTATTATCCTGCAGAGATCAATGGAACTTTTTTGACCTCGCAACTCTCATCATATTTTTCTGTGCGATTTTCCCACTGAGAATATTCATATGGGTGGAGTCAGAAGCAGTAACTCACAACCGGCTTCTGGAGATTGCCAGCATTCTTTATGGATTCAACACGATGCTTCTCACAATCAGAGTGATTGGTTCAGTTTTACAGGCATTTGAAGGAGTTGGAACCATTCAAATTGCATTATTTTACATTATCAAAGATGCAGTTGTAGTTGTTCTTCATTTTTTTACCGTCACTTTGGCTTTTTCAAGCACAATCACTAAGTTGTTTGTCGCCGAATCTTCGATGGCTGGAGAAGACACCGAAAAGAACTCGTAAGTGTAAAATTTCAAAATTATATCGCTATTATATATGTTTTATTTTCTGAATAAGGAATAAGACCAACTTAAACATATTTTTATTGTCAATTTTTTTAAATTTACGTTTCTTTTCTTCTACTCTTTCAACTACTTTTTTCTTCATGGAAACAACTCTTTGCAGACTCAAGTGATTTCAATGCTTCCCGTTTATCTCCGCAATTTTAAATCCGATTTACAAAATTGTTACAATCATATAAACTTCAAACTAAGCACAATATTTTGTGTAAGTTTCATACTAAGTTAGTTAAACGGCCGCTTAAAAATGGTCGGTGCGGCTACATGGAAACTGGAGGGAAACACCTTAACTAAGCCACAACTGCCACGACTGAGAGTATTACTACCCCCCTGGATGGGATGCTAGTCGATCGCAAGGTAACCAACCTCCCCCCCCCAGCATCATGTTTGCCGTTACCTATTGATACACCTGGTTAAATGAGGAACAATGTGGTGCAAAATTTCTTGTGTAAGAAAACAACACAATGGTAGACCAGGTCTCGGACCAGGGGGGACCAGGGGGGACCAGGGGGGACCAGGGGGGACCAGGGAACCAGGGGGGACCAGGGAACCAGGGGGGACCAGGGAACCAGGGGGGACCAGGGAACCAGGGGGGACCAGGGAACCAGAAATCACCAGACCACTGTGCCTCCAGGTTACATCTAATAGTTCTCCAATTTATTTTATTTTATTTTATTTTATTTTTGTGTTTGTCTTTGTTTTTCAGTTGGTGGAAGATACTTTCCCAACTTGGCTTGTCTCTGCTGGAGTTATCAGAGGGGTTGGATTTCTTCAAATCAGCTGACAAATTTTCAAATATTCTTGTTAATCTATTATATGCTCTCTATCTAGTCATGGCTGTTATTCTTCTTATTAACATGTTGATTGCGTTGCTGTCCAATACCTACCAGCGAATACAGGTCAGTGATGTAACTCTTGCTGCCTTTGGTGGAGTCGTTGTTAGCACCGGCATTTACATTTGTAATTTTGAAGTTTTAATTAAAAAAGAATGTGCCCCAATTATTCTTGCTATAAATGGCGAGTTTTTTAGACATATTCTGGTCATTCTGAAATCAGAATATTCTCTCACACCAAACATTTTCTGAGTACACATATCAAAGTAGCGACTTCTTTCTATCTTTTATAAGAAGAATAGATGCAATATTTAGGGGTATTCTGTTTTTCGAATGGCCAGAATATAACTATGCCAAAAAAACAACGCGCCCATAGTGTTACCTATGCTATGGGAGGTACACCCCAAAATGTTTTAGTACCGTGTGTTGCTCGCTACATAAACCCTTGCCAGTTTTCAAAGCCAAATTGAAAATGTGTAAATATCCCTACCGTATTTTGACCGAACCTTCTCAAACTCATTTTGAACAAACTCAAACTCATTTTGAACAAAGAAAATTATAAGCGTGATGGTGGTTTGGAAAACTATTCTCAATTAGCATAGATTTTGGCGATTTTATTCCTTCATTTTCTGTTTATTTAATGATCAGTTTAAGAAGTAATATATCAAACACAAAATAGCAAAAATCAATACCCAATGTCAGACAAGAACGCAAAAATTTCCATTCACATACCATCCTTTGAAAAAAATACACCATGATAAGATGTTTATTTCTCCTCAGGATAATTCGCGAAACGAGTGGGCATTCCAAAAAGCTGTTACAATCCAGACATACAGCAATTATCATCCCATACCAGTGCCATTAAATATCATATCTGCTCTTGCCATGTGTTGTTGTGGTTTTCAAAAGAAAGAAGCAACCAATAAAGTAGAAATGAAGCGTGAACATCACATATGGGTAAGTTAGTAAAAATAATTCCCTCACTACCAAGTCAATTAACGCTTATAATTAATTTCTGCAAACTTTTCATCAAGCTAACAACAACACCAAAAAGTGCTGCTCATAAGCTTCCTTAAAGTGTATATGAAATGAAAATTTTTTGTACGTTTTTTTTGCAGTTTATTGTACCCCTATACCGAAATGAAAAAAATAAATTAGCTGGAAAATTTTAAAAGCTGATTTTTTGGGCTTGAAAGTGGCCAAAAATGATAGAAAAGTGTTCATGGAGACTGGGGACGAATTTACCTGAAGCGTCGTCACAAGGCGTTCGCAATCTTTGTTTACATCGCTAAAAGGAAGATTTTGAGGAAGATAGCCGTGTTTATTTTCGTGCTCGCTTTGGCCCCACTATATCTGAGAGCCTGGAAAACAGATCTATCGATTGATATCACAATCGATAAGGTTAGATGCCAACAGGGTAGTGGATAAAGCCAAACTAGGGCCGTGGACAAAGCGAAAAGCTCGCTCGAAGCAAGATGGCGATCGAAGACTCGGGACTTTCTACTGTGTTGTGGCGTCCCAGGTTTGCTGCCGAAGCTTTCGTAATTGAATGGTTAGTAATGATATATATTTTTCTTTTTTCACAAGACATTTTTGCCTCCCAAAACTACAGTCGACTTCTCTTCTTCAGCCCCTCCGAGCCCTGTAGTTTCGTTCAATGTTCTATAATCTTCTTTGTAACTTGTCCATTCTCTTTTATCTTTCCCACAGGGGATTGTTTTAGGAAGATTCCGATAAAGAGTACTGCCATTGTTCGGCGCTTTTCGAATGCGATTCAAAGCAGAGTTCTCCGAATGGCTCGATAGAAACGTTTATTGGATTGAAATTTCGATAGTACTAGCATGAAGTATTTTGCAATTTGCATAGTGTTGTGATTCCATTTTCCTCCGATCCAAAGGAAGCCGTTAAGTCATTGGGTTAGTGGCTACCTCCAGGTCGGTAGATAAGTAAATGTTTAAATTTTCCGACTGGGATAATGGCTACCCAAAGTTTACGTATATAGACAAATTAAATAACGAATTTTGTTACTAAAACCATTCCCGTCAGTCGAGATTCTATAGTATGCCCTAGCTCGTAGAATTCGTCCATCACAAAACGAAAACATCAATAAGAATCGCTTGGCATTTCTGAACAAAGATCGAATACTCTGAATACTCTCGAGAGATCTCGAGATAATTTTTGTGGAGATATTCCCGTAAGAGTTGACTCGGCGAGTCAGCACGCATTTTTTCTAACCATCGAGATTTATGGTTTGCCCAAGCTCGACAATTTGTTTAACTTCGAAGCCAAGATAATGTTTGAAATCGCTCGAGATTTCTAACAAAGATCGACTATTCTTAGAAGAATTAAACGAGGTATTTCGTGGAAATTCCATAAAAATTTCATACTGCCGGGTATCTAGTATTTTGAAAACAAAAATCAACCACTTTACCTAGTTAGAATCACTATATTATGCCACTTCGTAAAGATTTTAGAATAACCGGCCACTTATTAACATATCCCTGAACGTTTTATAGAAGGAGTCATGAATATATTCTACAGTTTAGCCGAGATTTCTTAATATACACGAGACATTTATAAATATAAATTTGTCAAGAACAACTCTTTTATGCCAGTATTCAGCTGTAAAAGTGGCCACAAATATTTAAAACACCGATCCGGAATCCCGGTCGCGAGTCATGTAAACAAAAATATATTCCACATTTATACATTATGGAAATGGACATTGTGGAAATGGACAGCTGAATGGAACCTCTTCCCAAATCCTTGGATAGCTTCACACTTTGTTTGTTTGCTTCACACTTTGTTTGCAGGTAAGAGAAAAGGCTGCTGGATTTCTTTGAGAACAGTGCGAGAAGAGGAGATTACAAGACTTTTAAAGCTGACCGAACATCGCCAAACATAACGCCGTGTACAAGGACAAAATGCGTCCGCTTCTTTTCTCAATCCTTTCCCTTTAAAACGTCACATATAGGTATTCTCACTGTGTGATCCCAGTACTTGTAGCTCAATATAAAGCGGTAACATGCCACAGTAAAGTGCTTCATCTCCTCGAAACCCTCTTGTTCGCCAAGAAACTCGTGTCTTCTGAACGACTTGCAGTGACGTCAAATCCTGTAATACGACAGTTTTGACCGCATTTAAAATGGAGACACTTTTCGGCCGCCAAATTCGAACTTACCGGCTCGATAAATATGGGATGAAAAGGGCTCTAATTACTAAAACTCACATATTCGGATCGAGGGAGTCCCAGTTTATCATTTTGGGAAGAAAACTTTTTCACTTCATATACACTTTAAATGGTCACATCTGAAGATTTCCTCCGCAGACTCAAAAGTTAAAACCACCTAGTACAGCATAATAAACAGCACCACACGAAAATACTGCTCAGCAGCTTTCATTTTAAAGATCACATTTGAGGATTTCATCCACAGACTCGACTCAAAGTTAGAACCATCTTGTACAGCATAATAAACAGTACCACAGGAAAGTATTGCTCAATACCTTTCATTTAAATTGGTTACATTTTAGAATTTCATCCACAGACTCCAAAGTTAGAACCACCTTGTACAGCATAATAAACAGCACCACACGAACGTACTGCCCAGCAGCTTTCATTTTAAAGATCACATTTGAGGATTTCATCCACAGACTCAAAGTTAAAACTATCTTGTACAGCATAATAAACAGTACCACAGGAAAGTACTGCTCAATAGCTTTCATTTAAATTGGTTAAATTTTAGAATTTCATCCACAGACTCCAAAGTTAGAACCACCTTGTACAGCATAATAAACAGCACCACAAGAACGTACTGCTCAGCAGCTTTCATTTGAATGATCACACTTTAGGATTTCATCCACAGACTCAAAAGTTAGAACCACCTTATACAGCATAATAAACAGCCCTACAGGAAAGTACTGCTCAATAGCTTTCATTTGAATGGTCACACTTTAGGATTTCATCCACAGACTCAAAAGTTAGAACCACCTTATACAGCATAATAAACAGCCCTACAGGAAAGTACCGCTCAGTAGCTTTCATTTGAATGGTCACGCTTTAGGATTTCATCCACAGACTCAAAAGTTAGAACCACCTTATACAGCATAATAAACAGCACTACAGGAAAGTACTGCGCAATAGCTATCATTTGAATGGTTACACTTTAGGATTTCATCCACAGTCGACTCTAAAGGTAGAACCACCTTGTACAGCATAATAAACAGTACCACAGGAAAGTATTGCTCAATACCTTTCATTTAAATTGGTTACATTTTAGAATTTCATCCACAGACTCCAAAGTTAGAACCACCTTGTACAGCATAATAAACAGCACCACACGAACGTACTGCCCAGCAGCTTTCATTTTAAAGATCACATTTGAGGATTTCATCCACAGACTCAAAGTTAAAACTATCTTGTACAGCATAATAAACAGTACCACAGGAAAGTACTGCTCAATAGCTTTCATTTAAATTGGTTAAATTTTAGAATTTCATCCACAGACTCCAAAGTTAGAACCACCTTGTACAGCATAATAAACAGCACCACAAGAACGTACTGCTCAGCAGCTTTCATTTGAATGATCACACTTTAGGATTTCATCCACAGACTCAAAAGTTAGAACCACCTTATACAGCATAATAAACAGCCCTACAGGAAAGTACTGCTCAATAGCTTTCATTTGAATGGTCACACTTTAGGATTTCATCCACAGACTCAAAAGTTAGAACCACCTTATACAGCATAATAAACAGCCCTACAGGAAAGTACCGCTCAGTAGCTTTCATTTGAATGGTCACGCTTTAGGATTTCATCCACAGACTCAAAAGTTAGAACCACCTTATACAGCATAATAAACAGCACTACAGGAAAGTACTGCGCAATAGCTATCATTTGAATGGTTACACTTTAGGATTTCATCCACAGTCGACTCTAAAGGTAGAACCACCTTGTACAGCATAATAAACAGTACCACAGGAAAGTACTGCTCAATAGCTTTCATTTGAATGGTCACACTTTAGGATTTCGTTCACAGAACCAACTTATACAGCATAATAAACAGTATCATAATAACTAAATTTCTTTTCTTTTTCGAAGCTAAACGTTGTTGTGTCAAATCTCAAACATAAATACAGATTGAAATATGGAGACTCCTTTCCTCGTTCATGTAAGTACCTTTACACATGACACGAATGCACACACAACCTCGTTCCCAGGGTCTCTCTTCTTCCCGCCCCCTGGTGCGAGAGAGAGAGAGAGACCCTGGCTCAGGCTGGTCACGTGTCTCCCAGAATCTGGGAGATTCCAATTAAAGGACACGGGGGAGGGGCGGCAAAGTGTGAAATTTGTCTGCTCTGCTGCGAAACAAATGCAAAAGCGTTCGGCGGCTCGCGACAAATGTGAAGCGGCGGTCATCCGCAGACTTCGAAAACATATCCACATGGTCCGGTTCTGAAAGTGTAAGTTGCTTTAGGATCAGAGGAATTGTCACGGCGCTTAAAGATTTACCGTAGTAAAGCTAATTTTGAACTTGCTGCGGAATGCAATCCAATTTTATTACTTGACGCCGCTAAGCTCGCGCTCTTGTTTATGGCATTGTTCCGGACTGGGATGAATTATCGCTGCATACTGCTTAACAGGCGATCTTCAAGCTTCATTCGAAAGGCCCATTAAAGTGCTGCCGTCTGTGCTCGGGCGATGGCAAAGCAAGAACTAAGAAGCGGCCGCCACGGAACCAATGTTTGCCACGCTGATCAACAGTCACTTTTATAACAGGAAACCATCGAGAGAAGACAATGATAGCTTTTATTCTTCGTGTGTGAGGCATGTTGTTTAGTTCAATGTTCACCAGTTCCAGTCGTTTGAATGTCTATACATTGTTAATTTATATACTTGTGAATTTTTGGGCAACAATTTTATCCTTGCGCATTGTTTATTCGCTTTTGTTTGAATCGTTTGACTGAACCGTTTCGTTATTTCAATTTTATGGCTTTGTTCATATTATTTCAGTTCGAAAATTATAAGCTGTCAAGATCTTTTGTCCCTATTTATTCAGTTATAAACGGCAGGCATAACATAAACAGCAAAAATGAAGCACTTTTTACGGCCAAAGAGATTTCATAACATCCCTATTCGGTTGACGATAAGCCTGGGATGTTTTATCTGTTTTATTCCGGGTCTTGCTATAATCACAGAGAATTGTTTACGTCTTTTATATATATCTTGCAATACAGATTCCTATTTTCAACAAGAGGTTATGGAACATGGAACATATTTATTTCACAGCCACAGCTGAAACTAAAAAAAATAAGAGTCGCGCACAGCACGAGCCTAGCCACTGTACAGAAAACAAGACAACGTTACAAATACTGTCTTCCCCTCCTTAGGATTATAATTGTCGACCAGACACGTGACCAGCCTGAGCCAGGGTCTCTCTCTCTCGCTCCAGGGGCCGGGAAGAAGAGAGACCCTGGGAACGAGGTTGATGCACACATTACATGCGCTTCATGGCGCTTTACGTACACTTATGAGGAAGAGATCGGATGTCATCTTGCGAAGCTTTTGACGTCAGCTTATGAAGCTGAAGAAATTAGATATTGTTACAGCTCACTGGGTATTTATTATTATTATTATTATTATTATTATTATTATTACTATATTTGTTTGGCATTTATGGCCATATCTCTTTTTTCGAGCCTTTATTTTATAAAATAAAGAGACTTTATTTCCTTGTTCCCCAAAGAAACGCAACTCGAAATAGCTTTAGAAATTCTCACCTTCTACTTCCACTCGTGCTATCCAACGCCCAGACAAATAGGGAAAGCATTTTTCGCTTTCCAAATACTGAGCAAGACGTAATTGTCACATATACTAGCATGGTAGTTCATGTTGTATGATTGCCGGGTGACAGTCTGAAAAGGACTGTTTTTGGTGAAATTGAATGACGTATCGATGACACTGGTAGGTCTGTATTTTAGTAGTACAAATTACTACAAATTACAAGTTAGTAGTACAAATTTTATTAGCTGTATGATTATTACTTATAAATATGTAATTCAGCCCTAGGGCTGCTCGGGTATTTATTAAATAAACTATCTATCTATCTATATTTTTAATACAAAAATATATGGAGATTTGCTGCGCCCAAGTGAAGTGTCCATAGTAGTGGTGTGTCCGTAAAGAGAGGTTCAACTGTATAAAACAAATTATTATAATATAAGCTACAACGCTCGACAACAAAACGCGGGCGAAATTAGACTAAGTTATGTATTACTTATTTGCTGCAGTAGCCGTGGCTCAAATTCTTAGCGCTTTTTTTGAATTTTCTTAGATAAGCTGGACCAGGTGCTTGATGATACGGAGAACACTGAGAGCATGGTTAATCAACTTCTTTACAAAACCTTCACAAATCAGCAAGGCTGTGATAAAGCACTCCTGCCTACTGGTCCAAAGGTAGTTCACAGAACAATAACATAACAGTGTATTTTAAATACATACTGAAAGCATGGTCAATCAATGTTTTTACAAATCCTTTACAAATATATAATACATACCGAAATTTACTCACTAGAAATCCGTGCCGAGTAAACAAGGCACACAGACTATGAATTGGTTGATACACGATCAGTTGAAACACTTCACGAAAAGTCCATATTTGTCGAATTTAGAAACGTAGACCACGTACGAGCCATCTCCTCTCCCCCAAATGTTGCTCAGTCCTCTTTCCCCTCTCTAGCATCTTGAACATCAATATTGAAGGGGAAAGAAGGGGAAGAAAGCGGACGCCGTTCCAACAAATGTGACCGATATTGTAGTTACTGTATCCATACTGCACTGCAACATATCAGTGTTTTGTTCTTAACAGTGTTTTGATACATTTTTTTTATTTAAAGGCATGGGAAACAAGTAGGCATATACTTGTCGAAGGTTACCTTATAACGGCGACAAATAACGGCAGCGCCAGATATCGCACTGCCTTTTCTCGCAGATATCCTCATTTTGAGGTAGGTAGCCATGGTAATGTCATTGTGTTCAGTTGAAAGATTATGAAGGACGTCTGGCTTTATATTGATTAATTATAAATATTCAAAAGGGAGGGACCACAGAATCACTCTACAGTGTATAATGGATGCCATGTTCCATCAAAAATATCTTCGATTTATACTGTACAAAAAGAACAATGGAGAGACAAGTATAATTGCTTCAAATGTAGGCGATGTTAAAAAGAGATTCCACCGTACAGACGACATACGAAGTTTCGCCCAGTGGCGTCACGACGAAAGCTGATTTTGACGACAGTAAACCGGAATGACTATATTTCTGTTCTCAGGTTGACCGCAAAGGTGTTCTTAAACAACTGCTGCGAGTTATGCACTAATTACCATATCGCATGTATGTAAGATATATACCATATACCACACACCACACACCATCCACCACAAACCGTACACCACGCACGACGCACCACACACCGCTCACCACGCACCAAATACCACACAGCACGCACCACACAGCACGCACCATGCGCCACACACCACGCACCACATGTCACACATCACACACACCAGACACCACATACCACGCACTACGCACCACTCACCACGCACCACACACCAGACACTATGCACCACATACCACGCACCACGCACCACGCACACACACCACACACCACACACCACACACTACACACCATGCACCAGACACCAGACACCAGACACCACAAACCACACACCACATACCACATACCGCACATCACACACCACACACCACATACCATATACCAAATACCAGAGTTTTTTGGATCTTTTTTCTTAGGTGATGATTTTGGAAAATGGTGTGTCAAAGTGGTTGGCAGTAGGTGTCGTGTCTG
This sequence comes from Cladopsammia gracilis, assembly GCA_022457155.1. Classification (NCBI taxonomy): domain Eukaryota; kingdom Metazoa; phylum Cnidaria; class Anthozoa; order Scleractinia; family Dendrophylliidae; genus Cladopsammia; species Cladopsammia gracilis. The sequence goes on from JAJGOT010000261.1 coordinate 321,859, forward strand.
AGGATTACACGTATTGGTTGCCAGGAAGGGCACAAGAATCTCTGGGATATCACACTGGCGAAAAGACAATCTGGTCCACCGATGCAGAAGGAACTCTATCTAAAAAAGCTACTAAAGGTAATGTCGGCGGCGTTGTTGAACTCAAGGCCCGGTTGCATAATACAACCAAAAGATGTTTTTGCTGCGAAGCACTCACGTTGAACGATAATAGTAAAATATCGTTAAGATTGAGTGCTGAAAAAACTGTTACAAAGACAGTCAGACGTTTCGGGGATAACCCCTTCATCAGTGTTTGTGATTTCACGTGACAAACGCTCGTGCTCACGTAAAATATGTTGTGTGTACGCCATTCAAAAATATTCCGTTGCGATACCGTTGGCTGTGATTGTAGCCTTCCACAGAGCGGGCTGAATCTGTCTGTGAGCCAACGACCAGTTTCCCCAATGCACAAGACTTGACAGCGGGTACAAATGATAATATAAATGACACTGGTCGTGGTGCAGCTATGGCGTCCTTTGAGGTTTATGATTCCATTCGTGTGGTTGATACTGGAAGTCCCTCCGGTGAAGGCACACGTCCTGCATCTTGCTCGTTTGCAGGGAAATGTTCCAGCCTGTTCTTGATCCGAGTGTGATGAAAAGGTGCTGTGAACATAATGATGTATCGAAGGTTGGTAGCCCGCCGATAACCACATTTGGGCGCGGTTACAATGTGCTATGTTCGAGGATCGTCGGTCAGGATACCAAAATTCCTTAACAAGATCTTCCTGGTTATTTGGGTGGTAGGTAAGCACACGGGGTACCCTTTCGGATCTCTCAAATCGGATCGTTTAACAGATGCCGGGTATCCTGACCTCTCGAGGGCTCTTTGTCGGCTGATGTTTGCTGCCTTTTTTGACCGGCTGCAACTACTACGGTAGGGTAGCCTCTCGCCTTGAAAAAAGACGCCATTGTCGACTTGTTGGTAGTACCTGTCGTTGAATTCAAAGGAGTTGAGATGAAGGACCAACTCCGCCAAGCGAACAAGAGTATCCGTTGGGGTTCCTGTTTAGGACGCAGGTTTAGATGGTGTTTTAAATTCAAGTCCTTCGTTATTGGGAATGACTGTGTAGAGTGATTTGATATCCATGGTGAAGAGATATCGATTAGGGCCGGCAAAAGTGAACGAATCCATTATTTAAAGGGCGTGGTTTGTCGGCCTTTAACATATGTAAGAAGTTGCTTGACCAGAGGAGCCATGACAAAATTAAGATATGCAGATATGTTGGAGGTTGGACAATTGCATTGTGATACTATTGGTCTGCCGGGGTTGCCAGTCTTGTGAATTTTTGGAATAAGATAGAACTTAGAAGATTTTTCGCCTGAGGAGGTAACTCGCAAGTGCTGATGGCTTCATCGACATTGTTTACAACTTCCTTTTGACGATTCTCTGTGGCATTAGTGTCAGTGGGTTTGTAAAAACAGTCATCATCAAGCTGATTTAAAGCCTCCTGTTGGTACAAATCTTGCCGCCAGACAACAACAGCACCACCCTTGTCTGCTGGTTTGATAATGATGTCTGTCTGATTTCGTCACGCGCAAAATCAAGTTGATCAATTTCAGCACGACAACAGTCAATGTAATGTTCTAGTGCTGAGAAGGTACCGGTTGGCGGTGTTCACTTAGATCAAGTCAAAAAAGGTAAAATTGAAACAAGAATATATCTGAAGTAAAACAAAACAGAAACGTTTGGTGGTCCTATGGGTATAATTACAAAAGTAAAAAATAAAACTACTCATACAATTCTAATTAAAAATGTATAGAAGTGTCAAATGAACAATTTTGCACGAATCGAGTCAGTTTGGATGTTGAGAGAAGGATTGATGTCCTTTATAAACAATATTTCATAACTTAGGCAATCGAACTTGCTTCTGCATTTCTTTAGTACTTTGAAAAGATGGTCAATCGGTGCTTTTTCATGCAATTCATGTTGCGTTGCAAGATGTTTCCCGACACTTACCTCAAAGCATTAGCGAGCATCGCTATTCTGCCGTTGGGAATTCGATTCGCGCAAAACTGTTTGTTTGACACTTTTTTACTTTTTTAATTTGAATTGTATAAGTAGTTTTATTTTTTACCTTTGTAATTATGCCTATAGGACCACCAATATTTCTGGATTGTTTTACGTGATATTTATTCTTGTTTCAATTTAACCATTCTTGACTTGATACGTGAAGTAGCGTCGAAACGTCGTCGGTTTATACAGTTTAAAATGTTTTTTAAAAATCTTTTAGCGTTCAGTTTTATGATAAAATCGTATCTCTAGTCGTCAAAGTTATTTGCACCAAGGTACGTAATTACAAATAAAACTACCAACTAAACAAGTTCAAAGTTTTAAACGAACACGCGGTTACTACTCGGTGGCTGCATTAAACACTAGAAAAGTTTAATTAGTCTTCTCTGGTTTAGTCCCGAAGTAAATAAAAGTTTCACAAGTATAGTCATAAATCTTAATCTTTCAAAATTCTCAAGTCGTCGTCGAAAATATTCGGGCCCACGTCGGAAATCATAAGAAATCATCGTGACGGTCAATTTGCGAAATTATCGGAGGCCCTGGTCTTCTTTGGAAGCCTTCGGGTCAACTTTAGAAATCTTGGGATGACTTCGGATCAACTTTGACAATCTTCGGGGAACTTCGTATCGACTTTGAAATCGTCATTTGATGTAAGCCGAGTAATTTTGTCAAGTGTATTATAATGATTGTAATAAAGTGTATTGCGTCATGCAGGCCCTTCTACTTGTCGTCGAGGTGTTGTGGTGCGGTGTACCGTGCTATTCGAGGACAAGCAAAAGAGAAATGGGAAAGATCAAGTTCCAGTTGTGTTTACTGTGAACGGAAGCAGAGTTGTTCCAGAAGGGGATCACACATTCATTGAATACAGTCCTGGCACACCACTGTACCCTCAAATTGGGTTTTACTACGAAAACAGCGCATTGGCCAAGGTAAAATAATCATTACATTGGTTTTATAAATTAACTGAATTCTCCGTGTGACGTTAATTCCATTTATCCTCGCTCGTCGAGCACATGAATCTATAGCCTCTTTCATTCAGTCTGCAGACGACTGAAGTGATAATAAAGAACAGTAAGCACACTCACTCGTTTGTCTCAACAGTTCATGGACGTTTTCGATTCCTGGAAGTTATCTCCTAATTCTTATTGGATAATCAGTGAACGCAAAAGCTTATGAATTTGACAGGATACTGTATACGAAATCAATGTGTATTAACTAAAAGCGCTCCCGATGTTTAAGCGCCTCACTGTAACACTGTACAGACCAGTTTTGTAAGTTTTAATGTCTAAGCATTGGTGAAATAAAATGACAAAGTTATTTATTAGGCTACTCTTAAATAAAGCAAGGACCACTTGGACAAACAGCACGGCGAAGTGAAGCCGGATCTTGGTGTAAATCAGGATCAGTGGTATTCAACACCAAAATTTGGTTTTATCAACTGATTTAAAGTGCACCTAACCCCCAATCAACTCTATGTACGTTGAAAAGTTGAATAGTTGAATATTTCTTGTTTTTAACGTTGCTTTTGTGAATTATAGAGGTTTGAATTTACAAAATGCTAATTAGATGACGTCAAATCAAGAATCGTTTATTATACAACTACTTGTTTCCACCTCCAAGTAATATTTTTTTTACAAGTCAATTGACTACTAAAAGTTTTTATTTAGTATTTTTTAAATTGATAATCCTTAAACTGTGAACTGCGTATTGTAAATTGAAGTAGAAATAATGGTAAAGTCTTGATTTGACGCAGGCTTCAGTTTCTTCAGAAACTAACTCCGTTATTCATTTGCTTCATTTAACGCTTGAAATGAGTTTTTTACAATTGTGTGAAGGCCCATGCATGTATTGATTTTGTATCGTTTTCTTTTTAGATGTGTCCGAGGGAGGACGTTGATTATCAAGACATGCAAATTCAAGAGCTTAAATCTGATCTTACCGAGGTGAAATCTGAACTTGTCGGTGTTTGTAAGACAAAAGAGGGTGTAGTGCATCACGAGGAGAAATCGGATCTTGTCGAAGTTCGCGAAAACTTAATACTTCAAGAAATGAAGTTAGAACTTGATGGGGTAAAATCTGAACTTTCCGAAGTCAAAAGGAGCTTAGATGCTCTATTGACTAAGTTAGTTGAAAAAGACGCATCAAATAATTAAGCAAAACAAGCATAAGGAAAGATGGACTTATAATTCAAGTGTAGCAAAATTTATAGATTTATTTTCTGAGATATTTTAGATAAAGGTGAAAGAGGCTCAGAAAATGAGATTTTGGAACAAACAGTTATTCCAGTTGATCATGAATCCAGCTGAATCCAAAATAAAGTTTGTAGGCTTGCAAACTTTACTTGTATAGATTTCATTTTCTATGAGTTTACCGGCGGCGTTTTTTGACCCGCTTGGGATGTTAGAGAACACTCTTTAAAGCTCTCAACATCTCATGTGGCCAGTTTATAGCGCCGGTAAACTCGTAGAAAATGCGGCCATTGCTTAAATTTTCTCAAATAAGCTTAGTGGTTAGAATCAGAGTTTATTAACAGAAACTATGTTTTATTAAACATAAGAATTTTGACCCATTACTTTTTGTTCTTGGTTCTACAATACAATAAGAAAAGTAGACAACAAAATTAAAAACAAAAATGGCGGCCAAAGCGCAAAACATCATCCCGTGTCCATCATTCGTTTTTATCAACCATTCGACCTTTACCTGATTAAACGTTTACTGGTTAAACTGTGTCACCAGAAAATTAACATTTTACTCGCCAGACCTTCTAATGTTTACCAGTGTCAGTCTTCATGTGTTAGTTTGATTTAATTAAGCAGAAAGGGATATTTGTTGGATCAAGAGCTTTTTGAGCAATTTGAACGCGATCTTGTCTTTAAACTTGTGAATTTATTATTGTTGCTCCGAAAACAGTTTTCCTTGGATTGACATCCACCAAATCTCGACCGTTTGGGCCCCCTGGATAAACGTGTAGTAAGGCACGTGTGGTCGGTACCCGTTGTACTGTAAATTAGGACTGAAATTGTTTTTTCTCAGTAACATTATGTATACTCACATAATACTCTAATACTAATACTAATAGACACAGAGTAAGACTTGCGAATTTCAAACCAGCCACCTCACCAGACATCTCGCTTCTTCCTGTTGCTTACCAGTAGATAAGTATACTTTATCTATTGCGCAGGTGTGATCAGTGATAATCTAAAGCACGCGAACTATGAGAAACCGTACTCACACTCGTAGTCTAATCTAAGGCCCCGTCCACACTAATCCGTTTTCAAACGAAAACGGAGCTGTTTTGCTCCGGATACGGCTATCGTCCACACTACAACGCCGAAAACGATCACTGAAAACGGAGCGATTCGAAAACGCTCTCCAGAGTGGAGCGATTTGAAAACGATGCTTTTTGAAAACGCTGTTTTCTGGTGTGGACGGAGAAAACGATGCTATCTGAAAACGGTTACGTCATCAAAATAGCCAAACCACTCGACCATGAAACATATCCAAGATGTCGCCATACTTCGACTGGACTGACTCCCAGTGTACACTCTCGGTGCTTTTCTGCACTTTGTATTCGTTTGTGACTTTCAGAAGTAGCTCGACTTCATCATCAGTCCATGTGAAACAGTCTGTTTTAGGTTTTGGTTGCTTTCCAGCTGTTCTTGGCATCGTTTAGAAGGAAAATATCGAAGAATTCTAAACCAAAACAACACTCAACAACAAAGAATCAAGAATGGCGCCAATTTCGCGGGCCGATATATTGAAATGCGCATGCGTGGAGTTCATTTGAGCATGCGCACTTAGGGTATCAAAGCGTTTTCAAAACAATACGGCGTAATGTGGACGGGAGAAAACGATACGAAAACGATAAGTGTGGACGCAAATCTTTTTGAAAACGGAGCAAAACAGCTCCGTTTTCGTTTGAAAACGGATTAGTGTGGATGGGGCCTAAAGGTCCGTAATAATTCAATGACCGAGACCAAGAGGAAGTGTTGCGGTTTTGAGGGCAAGACTTCAACAGTTGCATACTTCGTTCAGCAAAATTCATCTTTGCATAAGGTTTTCTAAAAACAAGAATAAAACAGGATCAAGGAAAGAGAATAGTAACACGTAAATAGAAAAAAGAAGAAAATTGAAGTTGCTCTAAAAAATGATCCAAGTACAAAATGATTGGCAACAGCGTCACCGAGATTGCTAATAAGGTATATTGTTCACCAGTAACAAAGGAGTCATATCGGACTATCAGTTTGTCTTTTTTGGTTGACCGAGCAACACATGCAACTGACCGATTAGTAAACAAAACTGACCGAGTTGGACACAACTGACCGATTAATAAACAAAACTGACCGAGTTGGACACACAACTGACCGATTAATAAACAAAACTGACCGAGTTGGACACACAACTGACCGATTAATAAACAAAACTGACCGAGTTGGACACACAACTGACTGATTAATAAACAAAACTGACCGAGTTGGACACACAACTGACCGATTAATAAACAAAACTGACCGAGTTGGACACACAACTGACCGATTAATAAACAAAACTGACCTAGTTGGACACAACTAACCGATTAATAAACAAAACTGACCGAGTTGGACACAACTGACCGATTAATAAACAAAACTGACCGAGTTGGACACAACTGACCGATTAATAAACAAAACTGACCGAGATGGACACACAACTGACCGATTAATAAACAAAACTGACCGAGTTGGACACAACTGACTGATTAATAAATGAAACTGACCAAGTTGGACACAACTGACCGATTAATAAACACGGACTAGCAAGCGCAGAAATTAGCCACATTTTTTAAATATATATCTTCATCAAGTGCGCATCACTTTTTTTGACCCTTTTGGTAGTCATTTTATTAAGTTTGCGTGCATTTTATAAAGTATGTAGCCATTTTATTAATTTTGCGTGCATTTTATAAAGTTTGCACACACGTGTTTTTAAGTTTGCGTGCATTTTACAAAGTTTGTAGCCATTATATTAAGTTTGCATGCATTTTATAAAGTGTGTAGTCATTTTATTAAGTTTGCGTGCATTTTATAAAGTTTGTTCGCACTTTTTAAAGTTTGTTTGCGATTTTTTAAGTTTGCGTGCATTTTATAAAGTTTGCGTGCATTTCATAAAGTCTGTCGCCATTTCATTAAGTTTGCGTGCATTTTATAAAGTTTGCACATACTATTGTTTTTTAAGTTTGCGTGCATTTCATAAAGTTTGCGTGCATTTTACAAAGTTTGTAGCCATTTTATTAATTTTGCGTACATTTTATTAAGTTTGTAGCCATTATATTAAGTTTGCTTGCATTTTGTTAAGTTTGTAGCCATTATATTAAGTGTACATGCATTTTATTAAGTTTACGTGCATTTTATAAAGTTTGTTCGCACTTTTTAAAGTTTGTTTGCGCTTTTTTAAGTTTGCGTGCATTTTATTAAGTTTGCGCGTGTTTTGTGTTTAACATGTAGGTGATGTGTTCATACCGGCCACCGTACTACTGGCTGTGTAATGTACAAGCAATTGACCAAGTAATAACAAGTTTATTGAGTAGCATTATACCGCAAAATAAATAAATAAATAAATAACAGCTGAAGCCCAGATAATAGACAAAAGTAATTTAGAAAGAAACGGCGCACCACAGTCTTGTTAATATACTAATTTCTTTCAAGCTCACACAACTTACGGCTCGTCAATATTACTTATTTTGTATTAGAGTAATGGACACTGATTGGCCGAGGATGTATTATGTCTTTTCTAGATGAAAGACAGTTTTTCTATTTTCTATTCCAAATTTTTAGAAAAAGTGAAAGTTCTCACGTCCTCTGTTACACGCGATCGTTCCACATCGCAGCTGACATGGGAGGTAATGTTGACATACTGTGTTTGCGGAAGTTCTACTTTTGCGGATTGTCAATTTTTGTACTTTGCAGGAACAAATATTTGCAATTGGAAATGACTCAGTGATATTGTCTGCTGGGAAGTTGTTTTTACGATTCCTTATTCGAGTAGCGGAACAAGTAAAAGAAAGGCAACTCAAGGCTGGTTTCACTGCGATATAAGCGGAAGCAAAGGAATTTGCGTTTGAAATTGAAATTAGCATAAGATTGACCCTTATGGTCGGTTATACTCACGTTTATGCTTGTGCTTGTGTTGGGCACGTTTTCACGTAGACGTAAGCGCTGTTATGCTTCCGTTATGATTATGTCGCCAATCGTCTCAACTTTTAATACTTGTCGAACTGTGAATGTGCTAAAGAGACTATACTGCAAATGAGTTATGAAGCCCTGATCTTTTTCAGGCTTCCAATTGTGTAAATTGCAAATACAACTGCGTGGATCAACAAGCTTTACTTTGCAGACTTTACAGTAATTTCTACAATCTTCGGAGGCAACAGGTAAGTAACAAACAAATCAAGCTAAAGCCATTAGTCCAATATCCTTCCCATACCGCAACTTTGCATAAAAAGCACAGTCCGTTATTTGACGGAAGGGAGTGAATGGCGAATGGAGAGCAAACTTTCATGCTACACGGTAAGGGTTCACTAGCTTCCTTGATCAACAATACACACGTTAATAGCATTATTTTGACAAGCCAAAATAGATAAACATAATAATAATAGACCAGTTCTGTTAACAATAACTATAATCAGTTGTTTTGGCTGCGGATTCCCTTGTGTCTTGGAAAATTACTGGTTTAAAGGTTTGGTCTCCTTTTGAAGAAACACTTGATATGTTCCTAGTGTTAACGGAGCCTTATCTCTATGAGCAGAGATACTTAGTTTTGTCTAAAAATGAGCAAAATCACGGTGATATTGCGCCTTTAAATATTCAGGCATCGAATCGTCACAAATTACTTTAAAAAGCCGTTGGAGTGTAGCAAAACTGTCTCTTGTCCCTTGTTTATTGACTCCATGTAGGCGAGAAACTAGGCATGTCGTTACATACACGCGTAACGTCAAGGAAGGAAGTTTGAGTTGAGGGCAGAATGTAACTGTTCTCAAACACGAGGCTAACAAAGTAAAAAATACCCTCCCCCCACTTTTGAAGTGCAGTGTCGAATTTTTGTCGGTGTGAGAACAATGGTTTCTGACTATTGCTATAAAAATGGATCTCGGTTATGAGATTTCAAGCGTTTTGATTGCTTCCCTGGACATAGGTTCTCAGCTCATATATCCTCATGTGGCAATAATTCACGTGCTGCGACAGTTTCATAACGAAAGGTCCACAAAACAGCAGACGTGTAAACAATTCGACAATATGTGTTAGAAAGTTGAATTTTAATTAATTTATAATAATGCTTACTAGAGCAATAACATTTTGACAACAAAACACAAAAGAAATATGACAGATACACAACAAAAGATACGAAAGTCAATTAACAAGAAATTAACATGCTGGATTCGTTGGTTTAAGGCGCGCTTTTCCATAATGATATGTTAACTTCTCTGAATTTAAAATTAGAATTTAGTAGGTCCAGAGTCCAAGGTGTAATAGTACAGAGTTTAAAGGGGCAGTATCACGAGGTTCCACGCGCGGCACTGTTCACTAGTCTAGCACCGGAATTTTGGACGTATCACTGTTAAAAGTGATTTTTTTCTTTCTTCCGGCTATCAAATCGATTTTTGATTCAACAAATACCTCCACTTCTCGACGGCCTTTTTGAATTTGCGGAATGAACCTTGAAAACGTGGGCCGACGTTTTCAAGTTTCGACCTCGTGATACTGCCCCTTAAGCAACCAGGACGTCGACGCGAGAGCTTGAGCGGCACAAAACAATTGGTTTAATGAGTGAAAACAATGCATCCGCACGTGCGTTCGTGAAGGTTTTGCCTTTCCTGCAAAAATGCCGTCCCTACGAATTCAGTCCTGGACAATTCTGTCACATTAGACAAATTAAACAAATTATGGAACAATTGCAAAGTAGTTTAAAACAGCGAAAGTTCCTTTTTTCAAGTGACTTTTTGCTTGGAGTTGCTGTCATGGTTCCTTAAGCTCCCTGGTCAGTGAACATGGCAGATGTTCTGCAGATGCTTAAAAATCATGAAAAGACGTGTCAATAAAAGATGCTCACTAATAATTAGGCAAAGAAAACAGGTGTTCAAATCATTGTACCGTCCCCTTTTTATTAGCGCCAAAGTTCGGTCTCTTTTACCGAAACCATGTATGTCGCAGTTCTTACATATGTGCTTGGGGCGTGAAGAAAGGAAGTTTTAACAGAGAGCAGAATTGTTGCTTCACTTAACCACTGCAATTTAGAGACGAAGTATGTATCTGTGCCACAATAATTAATTATATTAAGCATCGGTAGGTTTGTTCCTTAAATGGTAAAATGACGTAGTCGAACAGTGATGTAAAATTCAAGGGCAATCAAATCAAAAATATTGAACAGCAGAATTTTGTATACCGTATATTGGAACCGAAGTGCTACAAAATTTGTTCTGATTGACATCCTGTTGAACGTTTACAATATTAAAGCTCACATTGGTAAGATATTTGATTTTCCGTTTTTTTTACTTCTACTTAAATTCTAACATTGTTGTGTATTTACTTAATCGGCTGCGTTCTACTCGATAAGTTGCGTATATATCTCGGCCAGGTGTGTAGAAGTCAATCATTTGCATATACTATACTCCCTCAGTGGTGTGCAACCTGATCTTTAATTTTGTTTGTGTTATTTTTTTGCCGCTCTTATTCAAGAACGTATATTCAATCTGAACAAACTTGTAGGTAAGTACTATTGACCGCGTCTGTGCATGTGCGTGATTCGTTCTACAATTTTGTAATTGAAAGTTAAGTTTCATTTTTCATTCAGGACCATCTGCGCAAGGACTGCTCTAGCACCTGCTTTTACAAAACCCCCTATTGGTGAACCATGCATTTTTTAAATCTTAGTAGATTGATAAATTATGACTTGTCAGTTTAACAAAAGGCATAAGTTTTATGTGTACAAAAATCTTAAGCCTTCCGTTGAAGTACGTGCCTTCATAAATAAAGTTCCACGCCCGGCAAATGTAAACGGACACATTTGACTAAAAACTATCATGGTAAACAGTCGGAAGAGACAGGACATAAAGGAATAATATTCCAAAAGCTACCGTCACATAAATATGCGCATATCACTCTTTCAGTTGTCACATTGGTGTATCCGTGTCATCGCACGCCTGCCCGTGTCATCGCACGCGTGCCCGTGTCATCGCACGCGTGCCCATGTCATCGCACGCGTGCCCGTGTCATCGCACGCGTGCCCGTGTCATCACTTTATTTTCTGGTTTTCCCTTGGAGGGTATAGATAGATAGAAACTTTATTAAAGTGTCAAAAACCTTATAGCGTGGGAGAATCCTATACTAATTTGGGGACACAAAGAAAATACATAAAAAATATATATAGATATATATTAAAAACTATATGAAATATCTAATATTAATCTAAGATCTGATCATTTATACTGATCCAATAATCCAGTAATTGAATAATAATAACTAATAATTTGAGAAAAAATTGTAAAATTGTTTTGTTATGATAAGCAACCATCATCCATCAGCAAATTTATGTCGCATTTACAAATCTTGTTTTCAGGGGCATATGAACACTGTGATTGTAATGTTGTTAACACTTTTTTTTACTTATTGTTTATAACATGACCAAATTAAACTAAAACCCACCCAAATTTACATCGTTGAAACTGTCCAAATACTTATAAAGCGCCACAACTTGAAATAAGTTACGAATAGTGTTAATGACTTTCTTATCATACTTGGTACAGGTAATGTTAAGTTATGGCTGAACAAAGAACGAAGGACGAAAATGAAGAGCAAGTGCTTTTAAAGAAAGGAGAGGATGGCAACACTGGTATGTAAATAAAACGAATAACAGAAAGAAAAGAGCAGGTCATGAAAAGAATAAACGAATTATGAATGAATGAATAAATGAATGAATGAATAAATGAGTGGGTAATAGTAATGCTAATAGTAATAGTAATAGTAATAGTAATAGTAATAGTAATAGTAATAGTAATAGTAATAGTAATAGTAATAGTAATAGTAATAGTAATAGTAATAGTAATAATAATAGTAATAGTAATAGTAATAGTAATAGTAATAGTAATAGTAATTTCCAAAGGAAAGTATTGGTTTGCTAACAATAAAGAATAAACTAACAAATACAATAAAATAATTATTGAAAAACTTACTACAAAAATATTAGAAACTTAATAACATTAATTAATTACATTTTTATCGATGAACTATTTTCTTTTCTGGAACAATAAATGAATGTACTTACCTACAATTTGACAGGAATTGTCATTATCCAAATTTAGTAAATATATAATTTTATCATTGGATAATTACTTGAAGTAGCAAAGGAAGCATGAGTTGTGTAAGTGAGGGAATGGAGTATCCTTTGTATCCTTTGCAATAAATTACAAAATGCTGTTCGTCCTCTATTAATATAGGTTTCTTTACAAACTAAGCATGTTATTTCTTCAACTGGTATTGATGCCCCCTTATTTTCGTATTTTCCTGTTTGTATTCTTAATGAATGAACTTATATTCTATGTGCTGGATTTCTTATTATCCTAAGTTATTTTTCGAGTTGGTACTCATTTTTTAACTCCTTGTGCGCAAATGTTTCTTTAGAGATTTCTGATGTGCTACTCCGAGCTTCCAACACTTCCCTTTATATATTTCTTTCTTAACTGCTTCTTAATGCCGGATTGAAGTTTGTTTTGTTTGTTTTCATTTTGGAATGTTTTCGCAATGTTTCGTCATTTATCAAAATATCGATTTTTGCGTAGAGAAATGCCTTATATAAGAGTGGGTTAGTTGTTTCATGTTGCAGTCTTTGCTAGTAACTGAGTTGAAGTTTTTATGTATAGACTTAAGGGGAACTATCAAAGTTCTTCTTTACAGTGAACGAGCAAATCTAGGAAGCGAACATATATCTGACAGCACTTTTAACGATTGAGTGACAATTCCGTTCAGTCTCCTCGACCTAAGTGACGAGACTTAAGTCGAGGACGGTGCTTGACACTCCACAAATCACGGTATGTCATGAGACAGGTTAGCCCCTCTTTTGTCTCCATTCCTGCATACTCAATCATCATCTTCACCATTGTATTTGCTGGTCGTCCAGGGTCTCTCCTACCATGCTCCGGTTCCCAGATGATGACCTTATTGGCTGGAAGCTCTGGGTGACGATAACAGTGTCCGCTCAGACAGCCTCCTATAGTTGATCTTTTCTGAGATCTTGGGCAGGTCTCCGTATAACTCCTCATATATGTCCTTATAAAGTGCCACTGTATTTTAAAAAGTACTTCACAACAAATGGTATTATACATTCTTTCAATACTCGATCAGCATCAAGTATAAGCAAATGTAAACGCATTTACCACGATAAACCCAAGCATGATTACGCTAGAAATTATTTACCTTGGGGAATGACATTTTACTGTGATGTGTGTAGCCTTAAAACACTCCCCTTTCTATATACCTTCACGTTTTCAGCGGAAAGAGTTTGGTCTGATCATGGAGGAGAAAAAAGAGTGAGGATAAATGAGGTTCCAGAGGTTGTCATAGATGAAAACCCTGAAAGTACCAGTGTGGCTCGGGTACCTTCGTTTTATATTGGCAAGCCGCTGGTAGATCATGATGCACGCATCAAAAAGCGTAATCGAATTGTAAGTAAAAAATGTTACACCTTACAACAGAATTACTAGGGAGAGTCTGAATGAAAATATAAAAATAACGTACCTATACAAAACACTGAATGGCAAGAGCCAACGGACAACTGCAAAGGTACCGGATCCTGAAGGATCTAGTCAGCACATTTACGACTGAAGTAATAAACAATAAAAGAAAGGCTGACTGTACAGTTGGGGAAAAAATTTGTATATTTCCAATATTTCGTGAGGCACGGCCTGACTTCTTCAGGGTACTGATTATAGGCAACATCGTTACAATTCAAATAACCAAGATGGAATATAAGGTTACAATTGTTTCATTTTGATCTATAGCAACAAATAACAAGGAAAGACAAATTTGAACACCCAATTAAAATAGGTTCTCAAACAAAGTTGTGAGCTGTAAAGAAATATAGTTTAAAAATAGCTTTTAGTTTAACTGCTAAGGGCCTCCACAGACTAGCGAGATAGCAGTCGACACCCATCTGTACTCGATAACTTTCCACACACCACAGGCCAAAACATTTCTAATGTGAGAGCTTCCTTCCCAGGGCTTGCTGCGCGGCGAAATTTGGCTAATCGTTTTAATAACGTATGATATCCTTTTTAATAACGTGCATGTGATATCCTTCTTAATAACGTATGACATCCTTTTTATCAGCGTTGGCATAACGCGGGAGAGTTTGCATGAATTATTTTCTGTTTTGTATATATACGTTAATATTTTTAAATTATTATAGATGGGAAGTCTCAGTTATTTTGTATATAAATGATTTACCTAGTCACTTCATTATTATGCAGGACTGAGATCAAACTTGTGAGGACATCATTTGGCATTGCCTGATTATTCCATATTCACCAGATGACCCTTAATCTTCAACTTCAATTGTTTTTCTGTCAACCATAAAAATGTTAAATTAGACATTAAATTTACGTAAGTGAATAAAACATCTTTTTTGCATGTTTATAGAACGCATGTTTAACGTCTTATGCCCGCTTAAGTCTGCGGTATATTATGAAATGTACTTTACCTCGTGATATTTCATAGGTGCCCAATCACACATTTCTTGTGGTTAGCCGTCGTGGAAAATCACACGCCGATCACGTGTACAGATTCAACAAAGCCAACTCATTGGGTCTTTTGGGGCCCCTTAATCCCATCAGGCAGTTGGCAACTTGCGTCGTCACCAATAGGTATCCTTTAAAACAAGGTCATTATGCTCGTGAAATGGTAGTTGCCTATGCTTTTTATCATTTTGGTGTAATGGGTTTGAAGCTAGAGAATTATCTCTTTCACATATGGATGTGAGCATTTAAATGAAATCTACTGAGCATTACTTCCTCGTGTTGTTGTTGTTGTTTTACAGAATGACATTTGGTGTTTTTCGATCATGATTGATTTTCGCTGCTTTCGACAGTGAAATGGTTTACCATACATACATGGCGTGTTAAAGTAAAACAAAAGACTTCTGTTCCTCCTCACTCACCGTGTTAGACGTTTACAAACTTTTTGTTTTCCGAGATGTCTCCTTAACTGTGATGCTAGATATTTTGAGTCCTTTGTTATCCTTACCATTCTGGTAAACTGTGTGTTTCTCGTACTTGAAAGTCCACCGGATGAAGCTGAGTAAGTAAATTTAAGCATCATTTTTTACAACGGGAGTTTAAATGGGATGCTAACATTTTAGCTGTCCGTCAAAATCCTTACCATTTTTCAGGTGATCGTTGAGCCACCGTCTTTTGCATTGATCCCATTAATATTTGAATTCTTACTCTCAACTGAGATACTTAGGCGTCGTTCACACTTGGTGCCTGAGCACCGTGCCCGGGCACAGTGCCTAACGGGCACCAATGTGAACACGGCTTTTTGTAAGTGCCCGTGCCAATAATTGGGCAAGGTGCTCGGGCACGGGTAGAAGGTCGATACCTTGTACTCAGGCACCGGTGCCCGGGCACAGTGTGAACGACGCCTTAGTCAGCCAAATTAGTAAAAATATCATAATTGATTTCTTCGGTTGGCGATACTTGTAATTCTTTCCGCTGAATTCGTGAAAATTTACTGCTTGTAACGCACTTCTAGATAATGGGCTTTAATAAAATACACAAAAATAGGTTAGCCTAGGCTTTGAATACTCATCGTAAGCTTTCCAGTTATTCTGGATGAATTTGACCCAGGCTTACGAAGAACGCCATCGCAAAAGGCCTAACTTGCTTTTTATCTCATTTCAAAAGCAAGGCATACCTGGTCCAGATTTCAATTCCCATCCTTTAATTTAGAAATCTTTTGATTCTAGATCAGAGTGAATAGCATTTCTCAATTGCAAAGTCTCTTCTACTGACTAAACCGAGCCTTCCCTTTTTCTCAGGTACGTTTTCAGTGGAATATACACCATGGAGATGCTTCTAAAGATTCTGTCTCGCGGATTCATTTTTCATACCTACGCCTACCTCAGGGATGGATGGAACTGGCTGGATTTCATAGTAGTTGTACTAGGGTAGGGTGCATTCAATATAACGTATAATAATTATCACAGTCAGTTGGAAGTTCGTGTTTTATGCATTGTGGATATTTACTTGTACCCTTCTAACGCGGTGAGTCCCAGTGACGCTTGTGTGGAAGTACAACCCTTGGAGTTATCGACTGCTTATATCTCCCTATAAAAGTTATTCAAAATAAAGCCAATATATCACTGATAATGGTATTGGTAATTATATTCAGAGCGGTAAAGAAAATTATTCTGCATGAAGACACTGGAACATTGGTAAATCTAAGGCGATGTATTGCTTAGCATAAGTTCATACCAGAGGAATTGCAAATGAAACTCGCATTGTTGCGATGCTTCATTTTCTGTGATAATAAATCCTTGATTCTATTTGGTTCTACTACTGCTGTCAAGACTTTCCAAGCGTTACTGCGACCGACGGACTTTACGATATTTGTGTAACCTGCATGTCTTGCAGCACTTTGGAATGAAATTGCTCCTCACCATCGAAGGAGACACGTTGCAAGAAAAGTTATCTAAAATGCTTAAATGCCTAAATGCTAACTGTTTTATGCTAAATGCTAATTGCCTCGTAACGATGCAATCTTCGTTGTCTGCAAGACGCAAAACATCACCTCGTTTAACACCTCCCTAAGAAAAAATGTCCGAACGTGAATAAACTTTGAATGAGCACTAAATCTTCGAAAACTAACAGTTTAAACATGTTTTTTATTATCTTAGATATATCACTATGGCACCCAATATTGCCAACTTGACAGGAATCAGAACAATCCGTGTGCTTAGAGCCCTGAGAACTATTTCTTCCCTGAAAGGTAAAATGCAAGTTCCAATTTAATCACCTTATATCGAATCAAATTACGTCTTTTGGCCGATATTGTTGCCAAAAAAGTTCCAATATCTATTCCGGTCCGCGCAATGTATATTTACGTTTATTTAGGTTTTAGAGAAGCTTTGATATATTTGCTTGTAAGTAATGCGTAACCTAATGTTGCACACCTCTAAATATTATTGTCGTTTAATTAACAACAAATATCTCATTTTTAAGGCCTTCGTGCGGTGGTGAACACGTTACTCGCTTCTCTGAAGCTGCTGAGTGATGTTCTGGTTTTGTTTACCTTCTTTCTCGGTATAATGGCGCTTATTGGACTACAGCTGTTTTCTGGAGAACTAAGGAACAAATGCGTTCTTAATATTCCAGGCACCAATAGTTCAGTGAACTTGCAGAAGCGAGCTGTTAACGAAAGTAAGGCATTAATTTAAATTAGTTAAGGCAATTTTAAATTGGGTCTTTAAGGCAGACTAAAACAGTTGCTATTTTAGCGCAGCAGCAGCACCACCAACTCAAGCATAAAACAGCAACATGGGTATAACCATCATCAGCTTCTTCATTATCAATATCATCATAATTTTCATCGTCATTTTAACATCATTCTCATTATGAAAATTATTATCCCATCATCATCTTCTGCATAGCTATCATCATCGCCATCACTATCTACATAAATCATTACCATCATTGCCATTTTCATCAATCATCGTCACCATCGTCATCAATTATCATCACCATCACCATCTCCATTTTCATCAATAGTCATCTAGATCACCATTTTCATCACCATCTTCGTCATCAGTACCACACGACCCCACACGACCCCACAAGCTTTGTAGCTTAAATTTTTATCGTGTCAAAATAAATGTTATCTATCTGTCTGTCTGTCTGTCTGTCTGTCTGTCTGTCTGTTGGTCTGTCTATCTGTCTGTCTGTCTGTCTGTCTGTCTATCTATCTATCACCATTTTTCGTCATAATCATTAGTATCGGCACCGTACCATCACCATTTTCGTCATCATCATCGCCATCGTCGTTGTCGTCATCTTTATTATCGTCGTCAAAATCATCATCAACAAACACCCTTATTACCTCCTCATGCTCATGCTCATGCTCATGCTCATGCTCATCGTCATCTTCATTTCAATCATTGTCATCAAAGAAATCATAATAATCATCATTGCTCGCTGACCAGTTCTATTTCTCCATGTCTTGAAATGGCGCGAAGGCATTTATAGGGACACAAGATTTCTCACTTGCGACTGTTAACTGTTTATGAAAACTTCTCTCCCGGTACTGCGCTTCCGCTTCAAACTATTTTAGAAAAAAAAAGACTTCTCTTAGGGCTGCATTGTACACGGCCTAAAATCACTGAGTAACAAGAAAGAGCAAAAAGAAATTACAGATCAATTTTACTTTTAGGTTTTTGGTTTTTACGTGGTGGTGATCCTTTGATTTGTGGAAACACTTCAACTGCTGGGTAACTATCAACTGTGCAACATGTCTACAAACAGTATCGTCAATTACTCAATCAATTAATTAGTTACAGTTATCAAATAAATCAAATAATTAATTACAAGTAATTTATTTCAGTGAAGTTATTAACTAATTAACTGATGAATTAATTAGTCAATTAATTGCAAAATGAATTCCTTCCTCTTAAAAGAGCTGGTTTTCTCTTTTTTCATTCAGTATGCGGGAGGTAAAACACCTTGTCTACACGAGATCCAAAACTACTGCAGTTGTGCAGCTTATTATATCTAAACAAATTAAAAGTTATTTAACGTGGAGGGCTTATCAAATGTTACAACTTCATTTATTTTCTCTGATTAAGATCTTGTCCATCTAATTACACATGCATGGCCAATGCTGGTCCGAACCCTGATTATGGTTACACGACGTTTGACAACATGGGTTGGTCACTAATTTTGGCTCTGCAAATACTGACAAAGGATTTCTGGGACAACGTGTACAACAAGGTAACTTAACCAATTAGAAAATTCCACAGTTTTCAGACAGATTCATGAATGATTGGTCGCAATTTTTTGGTTCCATCGTTTCAAGGCCAGTATAATTTTGGTCAGCCTATATTGTTAGTTCAATTTGTTGAGTCTCTTGTTTGTCGGTTTTGCTGCTGTAGTCAATAGTTATTAGCAAGTCAAATGTAGGAGATGCTAAAGGAGAGGAGAGTGCGTTCCCCTCTTTCTCAGCTTTTGCTTTGTAACTCATGATCAATAACAGAAAGAGTTAAGAGTTCAAAGAGTTCAAAGGATCGCGAAATACCACAAATAGGATCAACCAGCTTGCCATCTGCTATTTGTCCCCATACGGGAAACTGTGAAGATTCTCTCGAAGTGCAAGCGCGCACAATTTCAGATGTCAAGACCGGCCAACGTAAATGTAACGCAATGCTTTAGCCTTCCAGCATCCCTGGCCTAAAATTCAAAGTCAAATAAAAGGCGACAATGTACGAGTGTGATCGATCTGGTGACCAGTGCATTTTTAATCATTTCACGCGTTCATTTTCTGTTGTGTTTAGATTATCAGGTCCTCTGGGGCGCCATATGTGCCATATTTTGTCGTCGGAATATTCTTTTGTGCTTTTTACTTGATGAACCTGGTGTTGGCGATGGTGTACGTATCATATGAACACGAGCTGTCTTCAGTGGAGAAAGAGGTAAAAAAAAGATAGAAAAACTGATGAATATATAACTGAAAACTTGCGCGTGCTTCTATAAAGGTCTCTTTTAACAAGTGAAACATTTGCAACCAAACCAAAATTTATGTTTTTATTTTTAAAGTACACATGAAGTGAAATTTCACTGCGTTTTGGTTTCAGGTTTTATGTTGTTTATATTACCTTTATTTCATTTTCAATCGTTTTTCTCTTTTGCACGAAGACAATCCACTATTTTTAGCAGTTTGAAAACTCCCGCCAGGGCCAGAAATTTGCGACATTTTCAGCTCGGCCAAAAAGGTATTTGTGACGTCATTCGTGTGTTCGATCCCAACAATACATAACGGAGAAGGGGACGAACCCGGGGATAAAACACGCGTTGCTTTCAGCAACATTTAATCGAAATAATCCTTCCACATGTTGCCAAAACTCCACCGTAAAACAAGTGACGCGCTCAGTTGTAAACACACTAATGACGTCATTAGAACCCAGGTCCTTGTCCAATACGCCCAACTTGCATCGCTTGTTAAAATATGTTCCCTAATTTTCCCATCAAAGTATATAATTCTTAAAATACTTACTTTCAGATTACCAAAAAAATGGTAGTGAAATTTCACTAAATGTGCACTTTAAACAAGCTGCGGGGAACGGAACAAATGAATTCAAAAATTGAATTTCTCAAGGATGTGTGACACTTATAAGCAAGAATTTGAAATAGAAATAAACATATTTGAAAAATAAAATAAAATGTTTTAAGAAAGTGTCAAGTAAATTTCTAGCAACGACGTTTCGGGCTTGGCCCTTCATCAGGTTGAACAACCTGATGAAGGGCCAAGCCCGAAACGTCGTTGCTAGAAATTTACTTGACACTTTCTTAAAACATTTTATTTTATTTTTCAAATATGTTTATTTCTATTTCAAATTCTTGCGGGGAACGGATCCTGGTATAATGGGCAGTATTTGTCAAAATAATTATTGTTTGGCACTTAAGCTGAGATGAGTTCAGTTGATGGACAATTCAAGTGTGTTTGAGTTTCTATGTTTTTCAACTTTGATAGCTTCATAAGTTTTGCAATTGGAATTGACGCTGTCATTTTTTTGTAGTCTTGTAGTAATCTCTTACAATTTGTCATGTTTGTGCATAACTTATTAGAAAGAAAAGAGTGATCATCAGCGAAGAACTGGTGCCTCATACCCAGCAGACGAGGAAACATTAAAATGTCTTACTCTGTTGGATGGAAGCTCCACGCCTCCATCAAAGGCTGATGCCAACAAAAACGGCAAAGCACCCACGGGTTCTTCCCCCAAAGAAAACGCAGAGGAACACCATGAATCGCGTCACCATCTCTTAACAGCAATTACATTTACAGAGAGGTCTGGGACGAGTGCAGTTACGAGCAATGCTGTTTTAGTTGTGAAATCCTATTGGAAAAGAGTGCGAAAGTGCATGCGTGATATCACCTCCCATTCTAGGTTCGATGCGGTGATTGTAACGCTAATAGTTTTGAACACAATTGTTCTGGCGCTGTATCACCATGGCATTCCTCCCCAGTTTAGGAACGTCTTGGATAACATAAATTTGGTAAGTGGTTGCCCGGCATCATCCTTTCCCTGGTTAGTCTGCAGATCAGACGTATTTTGGGGACGAGCGAGCGCTGAGTAAAACCCTAGAATTCGCTCAGTAAAAAATACTAGTGCGCTGTACTATAAGTGCGGAGGCAATTGGATAATTATTTTTTTCCCGAAAAGGACTTTATCATAATATTATGCAATCTTAATTAATACAAAACCTTGGTTCTCAAAGTCTGAATATTGGACTCAAACTTGGGCTGTGGGTAAATTATTGGATAGTTATAATTCTAAGGGAATTGTTTCAAAAATTGACATATATTTCTTTACCATCTTTGTGTTTATTATGAACTGACAATTGACCAGCTCTCCAGGTGGCTTGATGGCTCAGTGGATAGTGCATTCGCATTGCACCGGTAATCACACGGTCAAGAGTTTGAATCTCTCCCAGGCTTCCTAGCACTATTTAAGTTTAATGCATCAATGCAATGTAATCAATTCATATACAAATATAACAAATTACCGATCATTTTGTGTCAATATCTATTATCCCTTTAATTTGTTAAACAGGTGTTTACCGCACTATTTTCGGCTGAGGTTTTGTTTCGCTTGGTTGCCATGGGACCAATGGCATTTATCCGCAGTCGATGGAACGTGTTTGACACAACTGTTGTATTAGCGAGCTTGCTGGGATACATTATATCTGCCGAAGGACTAAGTATATTCAGAACGTTTAGGATGGTAAGCACAGAACATTTAACTCGGTATGAAAAAATGTTTTCTCATTTAAGATGGGGAGGTCGGATTCTGTTGGCCAGATTCCGTATCATGACATAACTTCAGATGCCTCAAAAAATCAACCGAAACGACGCTCGGGAAAAGAGTGACGTCATCTGAAAAAGAAAATGCGAGGAGCCCTTTCAAAGGTCTGTTTTTAGTGTTTGGATGAAACCTATAAATGTGACATCCCTCAAAAGAAAGTTGCTGGGCCTACTTTCATCTGACTAAGGATTTGCTTGGAGTTAGGGGTAGAATGGAAACTCTACTTGGGACACCTGCATTAAGGGGACACCTCTCATGGCCCCGGCCGGCAAAACGCTTAAATAATCTTTGTAATTATCACCGCTATTTAAGAGACACCCGTTATTAAGGGGACACCTCTCCTGGTCCCGGCCGGTAAAACGTTCACACAATCTTTGTAATTATCACCTCTTATATGAAAGACACACCTCTATGAAGGGGACACTTCTCCTTGTCCCGGCCGGTAAAACGTTCATACAATCTTTGTAATTATCACCTCTTATATTAAAGACACACCTCTATTATGGGAACATTTCTCCTGGTCCCGGCCGATAAAGCGTTCATATAATCTTTGTAATTATCACCTCTTATATTAAATATACACCTCTATTAAGGGAACATTTCTCCTGGTCCCGGCCGATGAAGCGTTCATATAATCTTTGTAATTATCACCTCTATTAAGGGGACCCCTCTGCCGGTCCCGATGGTGTTCCCTTAATGGAGGTTCCACTAGCTGTACGTTGCGGCAATTCAAACTACCATTAGCTCAAGAAAGGTCCAGAAACTTTTGGCCAATTGCTTTTTTTTCTTTTTATTCACAGAGAATCTGCACACTGTTTTAAGGTGGCTCCAAGTAGTTTTTTGGGTCACACTTCCCTTTTTGAATGCGCTTAAACATAATCTTACTTTAGGTCAATAAATCTGAATTTGATACCAGAAGTTAGGCTTGGATGAAAGTTTTGAGCGATGCTCTTGTTATGTTTATCGGCGTTTCCATAGCAACGGTAAACAAATATGGCTACCCGCGACAAGGGAATAAATGCGCTATAATCTACACAGTTTAGCCCACTAAATGGGAAAATTTCAAACAAATTAAACTGTTCGATTTTGAATAAATCGCTGAAACATTTTTAACACGTGTTTTTACTCATGCACGTAGCGGCATGAGTTATAAAATGGCCTCTGTTTTTCTTTTTTTTCTTTTTCTTTTTCTTCTTCTTCTTCTTCTTCTTATTATGATTTTTTGTGTCACGATTTTGCATGCAAATTTATGCACGCATATTTTAAATTGTGCACTTCCGGTTCATTGCTTTGTTATGTACATTTCCTGTTTAGTGACTTCCGGCTACTCTCACCTCCGGTAAAACAGCGTTACTGAAGTATCACGACAGCGTCTCCTACAACCCTACTTACATTACTAATGTTGACGTTAGGTATATATAAGACTTAGACGAACCACATGCTTCATTGTGGTACAGTCTTCATAGGTCTCACAAATTATCATTAAATTACCACAGAAAGTTTCCTCAGACTTGAATTATTACTCCCTGCAAATAGCTCTGACTAACTCCCCGGCAACAAAGAGATCGAGTTTTCATTCGAATGCAGTTTTGCTTGACGTTTTTACCGTGTTTAAACCACTTTTTGTGGTAATTTAATGATAATTTGTGAGACCTATGGAATGTTTTGACCGCTTATATTTCAAACATGAAAAAAAAAACACGTGTTAAAAATGTTTTAGCGAATTATTCAAAATCTAACAGTTTAATTTGTTTGAAATATTCTCATTTCGTGCGCTACACTGTGTAGATTATAGCGCATTTATTCGCTTGTCGCGGGTAGCCCCAAAATCGAAAGATATTTTGGAAAAACTGTTTTTCGTTATATTTGTTTACCGTTGCTATGGAAACGCTGATTACCATAAAAAGAGCATCATCCAAAACTTTCATCCAAGCCTAATATATGCTATCAAATTCAGATTTATTGAGCTAAAGTAAGATTATGTATAAGCGCATTCAAAAAGGAAAGTGTGATCCCAAAAAAATACTTGGAGCCACCTTAAATTAGGTGTACATTTGTCTTCTCTCTTTTCATCCTTTTTTTTGGAAATTGACGGGTCCTTTCGATTGAATTGTGTAATAGATTTTTAGTTCATACAAAAACTAAAACGTTTTTGTCCTTGTGATCTATTTTCATGATGATCTATTTTCATGATGGAAGTATTGGCTGTTTGTCAGCTTTAACAAAGCAATCCTTGGGGGGTTTGGAAGAAGTCTATCAAGTTAAACTTTGCCCTTGGAAGACACGTTTTAAATCCAACTTTCTACGGTATACCAGTTGCACTGTTTAAAAAAAAACATCAACGTAAGGTTTTGACAAGCATCTGATGCAGCAAGAGGAAATCTTTCATTTCACACCTCTATGAAGGGGATACCTCTCCTACAATTCGGACCAAAACGAAGAACTGGTCGGATGAATTTTGTCAGAGTTCTTCACAAGAAAGAAACCGAAAGTATAGCCGACCCCTTTATAATTGGAAGCACTTTATTTAATATTACTGAGTACAATTTACACGCAAAATGGAAGGCAAGTTAGGCGCCACTGATTGCCTTTATTTTTAAAAAATCTCCCTTTGTCGAGGTTAAATTAAAACCTTCCTGAGGAAGAAGAAGGAAGATTAAAAGGCGAACAAAACCACAAAATAGAATTCAAAAGAAAATAAGGAGAGATTAAAAAAATCGTTCTGCGCATGCCCTAGATAAGATTTTTGAAAATTGTTTCAAATATGATGGGAAACGTAATGTCAATGTTAGAAACAACGTTTTGGAAAGTTTGGGGTTGTTGCGGCTTTTCCGTGGAAATTCCCTCTTCTATTTCTTAAAAGAACACGCAATAGCTCAAGTGCAAAAATCTTTCTCCTGCTTAGATGCGAGTGTTATGTTTGGCTAAGTCCTGGAAGACGATGAGGAGACTGGTGAAGGCCATTGGTAGAAGCTTAGGACCAGTGGGCAACATTACAATTATACTTGGTGTCGTTATCTACATTTTCGCCGTGCTGGGAATGAAGGTATTTGGCAAGAATTACACAGCGGATAAGTTTGGTGACACTAGTGTACCACGTTGGAACTTCAGTGATATTTGGCACGCGTTTATGATGGTGCTAAGAGTGCTTTGCGGAGAGTGGATCCAGCCTCTCTGGGATTGCATGAGGGTCAGCAGTGCAGCCATCGCCATACCGTTCTTTCTCACAGTTCTCGTCATTGGAAACTTTCTAGTGAGTAGCATTTGTCAGCCGAGCGATGAGAGAATTGACTGATTGCCCAAAGGCTAGATAAATGTTGGTTGGTATTGAGGTATTGATAAAATGATAGTTTGTTTGTCCGACTGCCTGGCTGACTAGATGTCTGAATGATTGATTAACTCAGTGAGTGAGTATTGAATATCCATTCATTGATTCATCCAATGATTAATTGACTGACCAAAGCATTAATTGTTTCACAGATCAGTTTACTGAGCGATTGTTTGATTGATGGACTGATTGATTGTTTGTGGTTTATTTTTTCATTAATCGATGAACACTGCTAATCTGATCATTTTGTGTTTAACGTTCGCAGGTCCTCAACTTGTTTGTCGCACTTATGGTAAACTCGTTTGACTTCAGAGAGACAGAGAAAAATTCAAATGATAACGTATTCTCTGTAGATGGTACACCCAGGAGCTCTATAAAGAAAAAACTGTTCCAAACACGCACGTCTCGCCTACATGTAACTGTTGCAAATTGTTGTAAGCCTTTTTGTCTTTACAAGTTTGAAGTTCTGGAAAGTACACGCCGTTTTGACCAAAGCAACGGGGATCCATTGGCAATATGCGACGCGAACCATCGCCATAAAGAATCTGGTGTAATTGCTGGTAAAGGTAAAGAGATCAGAAAAGATAACATGACCATCGTTAGTTTACAGGGCATACTGCAATAACTGACTCATCTGAGAGATTTTCGTCTTGCTGAACTCTCTTAAATAAGCGCTTACAATTTAAAATGAGTAAAAATATGTTTTTATTAGTTATAGGGTGGAGATGCGCTGGTATCATAGTTTGCGTGTTGAATTTCTTGTTTGATTTGACAAGAAACTTTGCTATTGGAATCACCAGTAATGGTGTTTATTCTAATCGAGTGTATATGTTATTTTATTTCCTTTTTACAGTCTCAGAGAGCGTAATTGACATGGAAAACCTAAACGTGACAAATACTAAGGATACGATTCTTGAGAATGGCTCTGATTCATCCACCAGTGACACACAAATCATCGGATGCAAAATGGACCGAGAAGATGGAAGCATTGTCGAAAATGGTGCGGGAACATCAGCTCCGGTTCCCTCCCCTGACACAATGGAAATAAATGTAGACGACTGCCTGCCGGAGTACTGCGCATGCGTGGGCTGTCCATTGTGGAGGCCTTTATCGACGCATAGCTTTTGCTGGCTCAAGTTTCGCTGCCGGGTACGCGTTTTTGTGGAAAAGAAGTATTTCGACTGGTTTATTCTCGCGTCAGTGTTTTTCAGCAGTTTCACGCTGGTATGTTGATTTATGTTCTATTCACACCAAGCAGCTTGTCAGTTTAAAGATTTATTCTTTGAAAAGAGTTTTTTTAGCCGTAGCACAATTTTATGTTGGTCTATACTCTGTTTACAGCCATTAAGGTGATTCCTCAGAAATAATAATAATAATAATAATAATAATAATAATAATAATTTTTTTAAATAATACGATGTTTATTAACAATTAAAATAACTATTTACAATATATTAAAATTCTAATTACGATAAAATATGTACATTTGAAATAGTATAATAAAAGACTCGTCAACATTACATTTTTAAAATAATAATAATAATAATAATAATAATAATAATAATAATAATAATAATAAATAAAAGTTGAACAAATAAAGAAAATGTAATAGATATAATGCATCAACCCTAAGGAATAAATGATTCACGGAAAATACACACAGCCTAAAACAACATTGGCTCAAAATGCTCCTTGCGTGCATGACCTTAAGATCATGAACGGAGAGAGCTTTCTGAATGACTTTGTCATAAAACATATATTAAATTGTTTTTATGGTCCGTGTACTGGTATAGCTATTACGTTTTTCAAGTATACCAGCACGCGTGTGATAGGCAGTAATTAAGTACTACAGGGTAACTCTAGTCCATCACATCTCTTTCGCAAGCACAGTGACCAGGAAACAATGCTTGGTAGGGAACAATCAGGGAAAGCTAAAAGTAATCGTTCCACAACTTTCATTTCTACAGGTTTTCGAAGACGTTAATCTGCACAAGAAGCCAACGCTTGAGAAAACTTTGGAAATACTCAACTACGTTTTCGCAGCCATTTTCACTCTGGAATTTATACTTAAGGCCATTGGTTTAGGGCTTACCAAGTACTTCTCCTCTCCCTGGAACTGTCTGGACGCTTTTATTGTTTCGGTAAGTGGACGTACATATGTTAACCTCAGTATCTTAACATGTTGTAGATATACCAGCTGTCAGTTATTTTCAGACGATTTTGCGAAATCTCCCAAAACGTTGAAGTGACCTTCGGACAATCCTGGAAGTTTTTTGGAACTATTTATTATGAATTGTCGAGAGTTTTAGGCAAACGTCGCAAAAGTCAGATATTGATTACACACTTTCAAATAGCATTAGAACAATAACCGAAAAATTTCAAACAAAGGTATGGGGTGAATTACGTATGGCATGCTTACTCGTGTTATACCGTGAATATTAAGTTATTATGAAGTAAATACTAACGTGATTAAAAATAATAGTAAATACTATTTCGAGTTTGAGTAGCTAGTTCAGAGGGCGCGAGAAGCACTATCCACTAGTTTGGTACATACTAATAAAAGTATTGCCATTTCTATTGTGCTTTCTTCATTGGTATTGCATGTGCGGAGATATTCATATTTTGTTATATATACCTTTCTCGCAGATTTCACTCGCCTGCGTTACTGAAAACAAAAACTTGTCGGTGTTTCGATCCCTGCGTACATTGCGGGCACTAAGACCACTGAGAGCCATCTCCCGATTGGAGGGAATGAAGGTAATCTGGGTAACCATACGTTCTTCTTGATCGTTAAAAACGAAATAACTGAAAGAGTCGAGGAAACTTTTGTTTTCGTTTGTGACAACTTTTAAGTACTTACTTTTAAGTAATGACGATTGCGTCAGTTAAGCCATGATAGGCTTTAGCTTTGCTCTTTAATCATAATGAAATAGATAATAACGAAAATACACAGAGCAAATTAAGCGCTTAAACCATTATTATTATTATTGTTATTATTTTTATTATCATCGTCATCATCATCATCATTATTATTACAAGTTGGAATCGCTCAGGTAATATTGTCAATCGCATTAATGTATTTTTATTTTGGATATTTTGCATCCTACGAGGCTTTAATTTGATAAAAAAAATGTGTTCCGTGGTTAAAGTGCTCAAACATGGCACATGACACAAAATTGACATAAAACTTAACGCTTAGTACCAGACGTACACCTTTCCATTCTACAGGTAGTGGTGAATGCTCTGTTTGCTGCTATTCCAGGCATTGGAAACGTTCTGTTAGTTTCCCTTCTGTTTTGGCTGGTATTCAGCATTCTTGGCGTCCAGCTCTTCGCTGGGAAGTTTTACAAGTGTGTGGATAAAAACGATGAACGATTATCTGCGAGTGTGGTCGCCAACAAAACGGAATGTCTTAACCACACCAGTGACGGTTATCGCTGGGTCAACTCCAAAGTGACATTTGATAATGTCTTAGCAGGTTTCCTCGCACTGATGCAAGTGGTGAGTTGATTTACCAGTTATGATCAAGCCAAAGGCGGCTGCAGCTCAAAATAAGAGAATACAAATGTGACCCCATCAGCACGCAGCATTGTTTTGCCATCATGCCGTTTGAATTGTAACGTTTTCCGTGCGGCGCATTGTTGTTTGTTTTACAGTGTAAACTGACCAACGATGGCTCACAGAAATCGCATTACACGTAAATACCAAAGGTGCGTGCAAGTAACAAAGAATATAGCAGAGCATCAGGAAAAGCTAATTTTACTCAGAAAACATTCAAACTTTTACCTGACAAAATAATCCGTTGCCGTTAAAATAACTTTTGACATTTTGTTGGAGGGAATAATTTTCGAAAAAGCAAGTTTCCATACAATACATGCTGGCCATATCCCCATGAAACTTGTGCCTTTTTTCCCATAATGCTGAGAAATTTCACAATAAATTCCTGAGTCTAAGCAGGCACTTTAAAAAAAATTGATAAAACTCCAATGAAATAAACAAGATTTGAAGAAATACTCCTCGACTGAATCGAATCGTAGTTCTTTCTCTTGGGAACAGGATAATAAATTTACAGTACATTAAAACTACTGCCTGCTACAAAAGATGAGTGAACAAAATTGATGGTTTATTTTCTCTAATGTTTCCCTGCCTCAAGATAATTTGATATCCTGCTTGCATAAGATATGGTTGGAAATTAAATCTGCGAAATCAGGCTCCCAGTGAAATTGTTCTGAAAATGTTTTATTTGCCTTTTTTAGGCAGAAATATTCCCTTCAGCCCTTGACGAATTATGCTTGGTAGTGTTTATCGTGTTGACCAACCAAGCACATCCCCGTAAAACCCGATTAACATGTACACATTTTTGTATTTTAAATGGTATTTGGCCCAATTTTGCTAAATTTTAGTTTTTAAATAGAGTATTAATAAAAAAAAATCTTAAAAAAAGTTTTTGCAAAATAGTTTACATGTGTTTTGAAGGAATTTTAGGCGAAGAAAATTCACTTTGGGTTAAATGCGAGAGTGCGCCCTGGCCAAGGAAAATCAAAGCCGGAGAACATAACAGAGAGAAACCTGGCGACAAAGTTTAATGGACGAATTAGCTTTCTGCAGATGCAGTTTTGGAATTACTTTCATTGATCTCGATAGAAATCTGTGCAAGCAGTATTCATCCATTTGTGAGCGAGCACCTGCGCAGGTTGCTTTGAAACAAAACCAGTTGCGTTATCACTTACAGTTAGCGGTCATTTTCTTTGTCGCTCTTCCCTTTAGGCGAATGACCCGATGGCTTTCGTTTTCCGCTTATTTGGTTTTGCGGATTTATATCCTGCGTTCGCTTTTATATTTCAGGCCACCTATGAAGGTTGGATGGAAATTATGAAAGACGCAGTCGACTCTACTGAAGTAAGTATAACATTTCCCTTCCAAAACAAAAAAGCAAAACAAAAAATATACCCTTACAAGAACACTAATATAACCCAAAGTTTCGCTAATCTTTACGCCTTACGCCAAATTTGACACTGATCAACTTCACTATCAAAAACCTCAAAGTCCAAAGCTTATCAATGTGAGAAGTTTCTTATCTTTGCGGCGCGATGTGTTTACAATTTCTTAAATAATGACAATAATAGTATTTCGCAAACCGAGGTTTTTTACAAAGATTCTACCCATTATAAAACAGACAGACGTAAATGAAATATAGCGGGAAAATGGTTAAGAATCATGAAGTTCAGTTCACTGAGAAATGAACAAAAAATAAACTGAACAAGCTGGTTGACCCCACGTATTGAATGCCGCATACTCTACAACATAGCAAGTACACAACGTTACTTGAATTACAGTTTAGTTCAAAATTAATAGAATATGTCTTTCCAGTGCCTTTTGACGTAAAACTGTCCCCTATTTTAAGGTGTTCACAAACATGGCATCGTCTATCACCACATCGAGCGGTTCCCATAGGTTTGCCTTCAGAGCGTGCAGGTTGTAGTTTTGCGTGCACAAGATAATCTCCTAAACTTTTGGGTCTCCGGAATGCCATCATATGAATTTCTTTCACAGCTTTCCGACATTTATCAGAACAATGCAGCAATGGTTGAAGTTCTCTCAGGATTGCGCCAATATAAGGGAGACAAGGATGATACGTTACTACCATGGGAACTCGCGTGTTGGTATTTTGAGGCCGAGGTGTTAATGCCTCTTCCCTGGTTTTGCACTTAGCTTTCCGAATCGGTTCTCGTACAAATCTTTCTCGATATCCTCTTGCCACCAAATATCTTCTGAGTTCAATGGCTCTTTTTTCAAAGGCTGCGTTTGTAGAGCATATGCGTGTCAGTCATAGCGCTTGAGCATATGGGATACCCTCTTTACGCCCTCTTGGATGACACGACGTGTAAAACAGATATTGATGTATATTAATATTATTGTTATTTTTCTCTCTCAGGTGGATATGCAGCCAAAGTTTGAGAACAAAATGGAGGCGTATATTTTTTTCGTTGCCTTCATCGTCGTTGGTTCTTTTTTTGTGATGAACCTGTTTGTTGGGGTCATTATCGATAACTTTAACACCTTGAAAAAGAAGGTAACCAGTGACATTAACATTACGGGTATTGAAATTAATGGTCTTCGCAAGGACGAGGATTGATGAAGATTGTCTTGTCTTACGATTGAGAAACTTGATGGTTCCAAACATTCAAGTTGAATCGACCGCTAAATCCCAATAAAAATGAATATAAGAGGCGATTTCTACTTCATTCAAATGAATGTGATAAAAACAAAATTCATAACAATGTTATAGCAGCTAAATCGCTAGACTCTACGCATTTTTTGAGTGTCTTTTCCCAGCTATCATCCATTTGTTTTGATAACGTCGCTTTACAAATTGAACGAGGAAAAACAACTTCCAAGTTCAAAATGTTACACCATTACCTCAGTTGATTGTGTCAACTTATCTCTCTTAAACTGAACTAAATTTCCATGATAAACACCTTTTTTCATTAACTCGGAAAACAAAACAAAAGCAGTCAATAATGCGCATGCGCTCGCGTTTTATGTAGTGATAACAAAACTATAAAAGTTACATCGGGTCATTACGTCAACAAAATCCATGCTCAGCACAAAGTGTAAGGAAATCAATCTTTATGATTTAATCAATCTTCTTCCTTGAAGTACTTATAAGGTTCGGCTATGTTTCTGTAACGCCGAGTAAGCCTTTTATGTTTATTATGATCGTCATTGTCCTCCTTCTCCTCCTTCTCCTTCTCCTCCTTCTCAATTTTATATGTTTTCCTTCCTCCTCCTCCTCCTCGTCCTTCTCAATTGTTGTTGTTTTTCCTCCTCCTCCTCCTTCTCCTCCTCCTCCTCCTCCTCGTCCTTCTCAATTTCATTTGTTTTCACTCGTCCTCCTCCTTCTTTTCACTTCTCTTCCTCATCATTCTCCTCCTCTTCCGCCCCTCCTCATCCTCATCCTCGTCATCGTCTTCCTTCTCCTTCTTCTCCTCCTCCTCCTCCTCCTCCTCCTCCTCCACAGTTCACCTTAAAACTTTTACCCTTGTTGAACAATTTTTGAACTTTTTTTCCTGTACCCCTCCGGAACCCCTATTATTTAACAGTACTGCAAGAAACACGGTTATCTGGTTACCTTTTTATTAAATAAACGTGGATCAAAGATTTCCGAAAAAAGCCTGGGATCCAACTAGTAAATTTCTTGGATGACGTGGCATTTTGAATGATTACGCCAGTTAACTATACAGTATGACTTTCCCAAGTGGAATTTAAATGCGGTTTTTACTGGGCCTCTCTCTCTATCTCTCTCCTTATTACCTCTTGATGAAACTGTATATTTTACAAAATTAAATTTGGGGTTTGTGTTGAATTTTGATTTTGGGCACTCTTGAGCACTCATTTTGTGATGGGATTTCAATTTTAGTACGAGGACATAAGCAGCATGGGCATGCTTCTGACCGATTCACAGAGAAAGTGGGTCACCTTTCTAAAGGAGGCTGCAAGAAAGAAACCAAAAACAACAGAGATTCGCCCGCAGGTATGAAATAGCACACTAAGGTTAATTCTCGTTAACCCGTTTAAAGACAAAGAACACAAATGGGGCTAAGTCACGAAAATGTAATTAATGGAAATTAAGCTTAGACAGTTGTTTGCTTTAAGTTTGCTTAAAACCTAACTGTTGTTATTAGAATAAAATACTTATTCAATCTAGAAATTTTACATTTTATGGCACCAAGAGACACTTTACCACCAATTCAGCCCAAATTAAGCAACAGGATCTCTATTTTGAGGTTTCCTTTGATGCAAGTATGTTTCTCAAAATATATGAAATAGCCCCTTAAACGCTGCTACCACTCGTTTAAGTGAAAATCTTCTTTCAGCAACCATCCTCACAAACCCCGAGGATTTAAAAGTTTGTGCTTTTTTTGTCCTCTAGAAAGGAGTTAGCGGTCTGTTATATGGCGTGGTAACGGGAGATAAATTTGAGATTGCCATTATGACAGTGATCATGTGCAATATGATAATGATGATGATACAACACCACGGACAGTCGTCCCAGGTCTCCAACGTTCTACATATCCTTTTGAAATAATAAGCTTTTACATTTGTTTGTTTTCCCTTTATAACACTATATAATCAAATGTACATGTTTTATGTTTGTTGGTTTGTTTGTTGATTTTATCCAAAGAAATACCGAGTGCAATATCTTATGTGATTAAAGCAGAAACATCCATTGTTGGTGAAATGCTCTGTTTGCATTTACTAGGGATGGTGGTTTTTAAATACATGTTCCTCTTTACACTTATCATATTGATTAACAGCTGACCAAGAAATTGAGGAATGATCTCGCATATATCGTGATTTTTCGCCCTTCTAGCCGATTGGATGACATGGAATTGCTCTTGTGCAAATGCGTTGGTCGTGACGGTCACTACAAAGCCTGTATTTCCCTTGACATTTCGTAAAAAGGATATTTATATGTAATTGTAATAATCATTGATACCATGAAAACTGATCTTATCTGCGCTTATCGGCAGGTAATTCTGACACTATTTTCCTTGACTACTCGTCACGTATGGCCAATTTCATCTTCACTGGGATATTTTTGTTGGAAGCCATAGTCAAGATTATTGCACTGAAGCTGTGTTACTTTAAGAAAGCATGGAATGTGTTTGATTTTATTATTGTTATCAGCTCTCTTGTGGGTATGCACAATTATGTTAATTTTGGGACTATGTTAGCAATTCCGGAAGTAATAAACCTCCCAAAAAGAGAGGGACCAACGGAATAAAAGTTCCCTGCGTGTTTGCTTTCTTCATCGAGAAGCATCGGTAGAGGACGGTAGCGTTCCTTTATGCAATCCAGTTTCAGATTTAAGTAATCCAGATTTGTTTTATGCTAGCTGGAACAAAAATCCGAAATTAAGGTCGTTCTGTTCTCTATATCATGTCTGGGCGCCTTTGATAAGGGTCATGTTTGTTTGTTTGTTTGTGTGTTGGTTCTGAACGTCCACGTGTAATCGATCTGAAACTAGTTCGATAAAATAAAACTGATTTTTTTCTTCTCCTGTACAAAATCCTTTCCTCCTTCCACTTCGACAAGCTTTTAATCCTGACTACCGAACTGTTCGCGACATCTAGTTTTCACTGAGCAAGAGTTCTTATTTGCACTTAGACAAATCGTTAAAATTTTAAAAAAATAATTCGTCTTAGGAACTGATTATTGAACCTGTCCCCAAACTAGAACGGTCAAAACTGAGAAAAAAGTAAGAAAAAACTGACTGGATCTACTGACGTTTAAATCTAAACAAGTCCAAACAATTATCCGTTTTATCACACAAAGTCTTTCTTCGTTGTACAAAAAGTTCACACCACCAAACAACTACACGACTGACAATTCGCCTTCCTTTTTAAATAAAGCGAGGGCACGACAAACTTGAAAAGGTAAGAAAGAATAAAACGGCGTTCATGAACAGAACCTATCGGTATGTGTTAGAATACAAAGTTTAAAAAGTGTTTTATTTGTTCAACAGATGTCATCCTTGAAGAGCTTAATGTAAATGAAGGTGCGGTCAGCCCCAGTCTTCTTCGTGTTCTACGAATCTTTAGAATCGCCAGGCTGCTAAGGTTGGTGCAGTTTGCCAAGGGAATACGTCAGCTCTTGTGGGCTCTCATGATCTCGTTACCAGCTCTCTTCAACGTCGGGACTCTACTCTTCTTGGTGATATTTATCTACGCAATTATCGGCATGTCTGCGTTCGGACATGTGAAACAAGAAGGCGAGTTAAATGACATTGTAAACTTCGAGACATTTGGTTCTTCACTGTTGCTACTGTTTCGTCTGAGTACTGGCGCAGGGTGGAATGACATTATGGATGCCTTGTTACTTCAACCTCCAGATTGTGATCCTAACTACCTGAATCTTCCCAATGGCAATTGCGGTTCTTTCGGGGCTGTTGTTTACCTGGTTAGCTACGTTATAGTTGTGTTCCTTGTCATCATCAATATGTACATTGCCATCATTCTCGAGAATGTGTACCGTGCTCACGAGATCGAGGATTTCTGCATCACCCAGGAAAACTTCGATAGCTACTACGACTCGTGGGGAGTGTTTGTTCCCGACGGCAAACCATATCTTCCGCTTGATAAGTTGTCGGATTTCGTGACGTTTCTGCAGAAACCGTTCAAACTTCCGAAACCAAACTCCGACGTGTTGAGAGATATGGAAATTCCTGTGATGTCAGGAGAGATTATCAACTGCTTCGACCTGTTGAAGGCGCTGGTGCGACGCGTTTTGGAAGAGCACGGTGAATCGCCAGAGGCATTCCAGAATATCACAGGGAACATGGAGTCTAGATTTAACAAATCGTTTAAAACAAAGAAGAAAAACGTTTCGATGATTGGTTCTACTAGCACTCTACTTAAAGACGATTTGCCCGACACCGCCCTTTGAGTATTGTTTGAGCAAAATTGAAAAGTAATTAGGTTTAGCTTGTGAACAGGCCAGAAATGAAAATATCAAATGATTCCACAAAGTAAAAACGAACACAAAACTTGAAAGACTGGCATTGCTTTTTCATGTTACGATTCATTTTAATCCGGGTCTGCGAACAAAAGCAATTGTATTTATAGTTTCGGTGGTGTAGTGACTGTAGCATTTGTATTATAAAACTTGGGCATTGTGTTTAGGTTTTCATTGATACAAGTATGTTTTTTGCTTGTCAAAGTGCGTTTGCTGAAGCAGCACCGAAATTGTGAAATGAAGTCCCTTCGAGCACTCGTAATGAAAACATGTTAATACTTTTTAATATAAAGTTTGTTATTTTTAAAAAAGATTAGTTTTATACTTGTTATATAGTTTGTGTAAAAAAATAGATTTCATTTAAAATAAATTATTTGTATTTTAGATTTGCATTAGTTTTAGGTATTAGGACCTTTAGATTTTCATGGATTAGATTTTTACATTTGATTTCACAGAAATGTATAAAATGCAATGCATGTTAATAGAGTGATTTCACAAACCTCGATTCTTATATGCTAATGAGAATCGTTATATGCTAATGTAAAGAACAATAGAGAACGCACGCACCAAAGTCAGCCATTGTCTCAAGTTCTAAACTGTGCACGCGCTGGTGTGTAATAACGCGTGCACAGTTTAGAACTTGAAACAATGGTGTACTTTGGTGCGTGCGTTCTCTATTGTTCTTCACATTAGCATATAACGATTCTCATTAGCATATAAGAATCGAGGTTTGTGAAATCACTCTACTGTAAATTATTATTTTACACTTATATATGGGAATGCCATCGTTTTTTTTAATTTAAGACGGATAAATAAACATATTTTTTTATTATTATAATTATTATAATTAAATATTATTAAAGCTCTGAAAAATGCACAGGACTTAGAGGTCATTAAACATTTTCTATTGTTTAATTATTCGTTGGTTCTTGCCAAGCGTCCCTTGGAATTTGACGACTAATTTTATGCCTGTCAAAAAGACTGTGAGCAGGTGATCATCCAGTGTTGAAGTCTAGAGCTCATGTAGAAACGGAGTAAATCCCCTCTTTGATTATCGAAACAACAGAAATGAGTTAAAAACAAAAATTAGACACTTTTTCAAACATTCCGCAGGTCCTTTTTATCTCATTAACCATTTTCTATTTTTGCAATATTCATGCGTTTATTCCCAAGCATCCCTTGGGATTTGAGTGCCAATTTAGGGGTAAGATGAGTCAGGATTAAGATTTAATCCGGATTATTCGAAGATTACTCAAAGATTAGTCAAAGATTAGAGAAGGGTGATTAGTCAAAGATAAGTCACGATTAGGTAATGAGAAAAAGTGAGCCATTTTTTTTCACAAATCCATTAGGTCCCTGTTTAGCCCATTAACAATTTGCTATTGTTTCAATTTTGATGCGTTTATTTCCAAGCGTCCCTAGGGATTTGACAGCACATTTTATGGGTGTTACAAAGATTGTGAGAAAGTGATCATGCCGTGCAAATGTCAAGGCTAGAGCTCTCGTACAAATGGAGCAAATCCCCTATGACCATTGAAACATTGGAAATTTGGTTAATGAGGAAAAATGAGCCATTTTTTTTCTAAAATCCAGGAAGACTCTCTGTAGCTCATTAACCATTTTCATGTGTTTCAATATTGATGTGTTTATTCCCAAGCGTCCCTTGGGATTTTTTATGCGCATTTTTATGCGCATAAGAAAGAGTGTGAGCATGCAAGCTGGAAGGCTAGAGCTGTAGTTGAAACGGAGCAAATCCCCTCTTCATAGTGAAACAAAATAAATTGGTTAATGAGATTAAATAGAAAGGACTAAAAAAAGAATACAAAGTTGCAATGAATGCTCACGGGCTCGCATTCTACACGCATACAATTATCAGTTAAATCTCAAGGGACGCACTTCACACATATATTTTACATGAAAAGTTTTTACTTTAAACTCTCAACATCAACAAAAGTCATTTTATTGAAATTGGTCTTCGTAATGCAGGTCAGGTGGATTCGAACCCGCACTGTTCGATCGCGAAACCACACGCTCCACCAATTGACCATCGAGTACCAGAATTATAGGCCACAATATTCTCCTGTAAGTTAATGATTAACTCGTATTTACAAAGTAGCTTCAAGAGCTAATATCTTTGAGAGAACAATAACAACAAATAGATAAATAGATACAAAATAATACGAGTTATTACACGAAATTCCAAACAAAATTTGCATACGTTATTTATTTAACGACAAGTGATAGTCCTTGTTCCACATCGCTGCTGACGGGTATTTAAAATAAAAAAAAAACCGTGGATGGTAATGCTGACATACCGTGTAACATTTTTGTACACACCTGATCGAGTTGTATACACAACTGACCCAGTAAAACACAACTGACGGAGTTGTATACATAAGGGACCGAGTTGTAACAAGCAGACAGTTGTACTGTCCGATACATTCAACTGACCCAGTAAAACACAACGGAGCGAGTCGTACTGTCCATACATTTAACTGACCAATTTTAAAATTTACAACTGACGGAGATGTACTGTCCACATATTCAACTGACCAATTAATATACAACTTACTAATGGAGTTGCACTCGACTGAGCACGCACAGTATTCAGCTTTGTACAAAGTCTTGTTATTTTCGTACTTGTCAGTATGCTGTATATGGCGTGATATTGGTATACTTGAAACATATTTGTGAGATTTAATCACTATTTTGAGGTAATTATTATATATTTAACCCTCGGACGCTCAAGGAGGGGGTGGATGACACTCTCCTTAGGGTTTTTCTCGGATGTTTTCAAGAGCATTTATTGTTGGCACATGCTGTCTTCAGTAGCTGTTCGTTTATCCTTGAGACAAATTTATAAAAACCAAGTTATACAAGTACGTATAGAAGTTTGTCACCCTTTCTTGTTTGTTAAACGTAAATTGTTAAACGGAAGTTTGTAAACAGGAAGTTTGTTAACCGGAAGTTTTTAACAGGAAGTTGTAAACAATAGAACCGCCAGCACCAGAATGGCTGTACAATGATGCAACCACCAGGCAACTGGTGAAGTTAATTTCACTAAAGGTTAAATAAAACAGTAATTTAGCAGAACTGCCAACAGATAAAAATTTAAATTCGACAAAACTACTTCTGGCCTGCGTATACGAAGGGTGTCTTATCACGGCCCTTTCTTAATTTATCAACAACAATGGCTGTCAATGAATATTCCATAAAACGATTCAACACAAAAAAAAAGGAACGTAACGATGGATAAAAAGAACGAGGTATTGTTGTATTTCATTTCGTTGTTGATATACCGAGAAGCTACCCTTATCACACCATATCGCACGGCGGACATTTCGCACGTAAGGCGTGCCATATAGCACACCGCTTGGGACAAAAGCCTTATCGTGTGAAACAATAGCTACCGCGACATACTTTGTTTTGCTTATTAAATACGCAATGGGACATTTGCACGATGGCGTCATTTGACTACAACTACCAGAATTCATTTCGTTTTTCCTTTCTTATTTAAATTTTGTAATCCCAGTGCGGTTTAAATAACAATAGCCCTAATTTGCACTACAAAACAAAAAACTGAAGGATTCTGGTAGTTGTAGTCATATGGCGTCATCGTGCAAATGACCTATTCGTGACATCGTGACACGCTAAGCGCGCCGTGTTATGGCACGCATCCTCTTGTATTCACCATTTTCCGTTTTCCCGTGAAGGGTCGCATATACATACTTAAATACATCTCCTTTATTTAAAAACGCCTCGGATTTACACAATAGTTTAAAGAGTTCTTATCTTCAAGAAAAACATATAAAAAAAATGGATAAATATAATAATACTTAATTATACAAAATATCATAAGAAATACAAAATACCAAATTTGAATAGGTTAATTATTTAACTACAATATCTCCAATCACGTTGAAAGACGTTTTCCGTTTAGAAGATGTGACAGTCCTCACGTCCTTAGTGAGATGCTGACGAATATTTAAAAGAATGCAACCGTAGGTGGTACTGTTGACATATATGCCGTGTAACATAAATTGGTTCCGGAAGTTGTTAAAGCAAAGAAATTGATTACAAAACGAAATTGCAAAGACCGTTTATGGTGTTCAAATATTTAAGACGAATAGTTTTATTTTAGAATAAGTTGAGATCGTAAGTGTTTGTTTTGAAGGCTATCTCGTTCAACAACGGCAGCTATGCAAACATAATTTGATCAACTGAGATTGAAGCAAGAAAAACACTGGACAGCGTTTGGTAATAAAGCGTCCTTCCTGGAATTAGTATTATCGTGAACTGGAACTCATTCTTGTTTAGCTGTCTTATTTTTCAGCAAAACGTCGGCTGTTGACTCCGTGCCGCTGCTTGTTCTGTTTATCATGTGCAGCATACCAGTGAGTCATATTAACACACCCTGGCTACTAATTAATATGTTTTTCAAACTTTTCTCTGTCGGCGTTGTCTCTAAGATATTTTATGGAATATTTGGTATTAGAGTAATGGACACTGATTGGCTTCGGCCTTATGTGTTACCGAGCACGAAGAGGAT
Source organism: Cladopsammia gracilis (assembly GCA_022457155.1). Taxonomy (NCBI): domain Eukaryota; kingdom Metazoa; phylum Cnidaria; class Anthozoa; order Scleractinia; family Dendrophylliidae; genus Cladopsammia; species Cladopsammia gracilis. The sequence goes on from JAJGOT010000261.1 coordinate 362,400, forward strand.
TAAGTAAAGTAAGTAAAAACACTGATTGGCTTAGAATATATTAAGTTTCATGATAGCTTTATGTGCAAAACAACTAGGTAAAGAAAGCAGGAGATATTTCAAATATTTTGCCCAAATCAATGCAGCACCAAAAAAACCCGTTTTCCGTGCCTTTTGTTCCCTTATAATAAGCGTCAAAGTGGCTATTGTCCCTTGTTAACTTCCCGAAACCATGTACGTTAGAAACAATGCATGTCCATACATATGCTCTTGTAGACGAAATATGTATGTGGCGTAAAGGAAAAACTAATTTGTTAATAGGAAGCTTTAGCAGCCACGACGGCGAAGGCAAGGAGAACGGCACAAAATAATAGCATCAATGAGCAACTTCAGTTCCTCGAAAATTCAGTCACATTGGACAAATTAAACAAATTGGAACGCGAAGTTTCAAAGAACGCATATTCATTTTTCAATAACTTGAGACATGAAGATAATTTTTAACAGAAAGCATTATTTATGTATCACTTAATGAGACGAGACGAGACGAGCAGCAGAATTTTGTATGTTTTGTAGCAGAAGTGCTACAGATTAACATCCTGAACTTTTATTTACAACATCAAAGCTCAGATCGCTGTCTTTTTTCACGTTAATTTTACTTAAATTTACGAACAGTTGTCTCGGTTTTTTTGCTCTCTTATTCAGGAACGCATAATTCGTGTAAACAAATTTGTATTCTGATGTACTACTAAAGTACGATTTTTGGAAATACCGTATGCAGTGTGAGATGGAACGAAGAAACAAGCTGAATTTTAAAAGAGCAAGCGAATTTCAAATGATGTTATAAATATGATTGATACTGGCTGTGTGTATAAGCTTTTAATAAATCTTTAGGAAAACTCATAACCCGCAATTTGTTTGTACATTACAAACAAATTATGGTAATACAACCGCATTTGGTGTTTAAACATAGTATAAAATTTTTTTTACATGTTTAACGGTGTAGGAGGGAATCGTTATTATTTTAGGGGAAAGACATTAACATGGGTGACGTCATTACACATTGGCATTATTCTTTTTTTGGGATGGCTCACCGCGTTACGTGCTATAAATAAAAGCATCTGTCTTTACTTATGAATAAAATAGGATAACATCGTGCCATTTTTCAGTGTTAAGCATCGGTTGGTTAAGGTTAGGGTTAGGTATAGCTGAAATGCTATAAAATTTGTTTTTACTTTGATAACTCGCCATATTAATATTTCGTTAACTTTCCAAAATCAAAGCTCATTCCCGAATAATTGGTAAGGCATTTTATCTTTTTTAATTTTTACTTTTACTTTAATTCTAATGTTGTGTATTAACTTAATTAGTTACCTTATTCTCGGTGAGTTGCGTAAATTACTCGGTCAGGTGTGTAGAACTCGATCAGTTGCGTATTTTACTCGATACTTTGTGTGCGATCCGATCAAGTGTTTCTGTTTGTTTGTTTTTTGCAGCTCTTATATTTAAGGTGATTCCACGGTTTTGCATTGCACATTTATAACACACAGGTTTCCATTGAGACTAAACTCGCTAAAAAATAAGTGGCTGCTTTCTCGTAAACGAGCGCTAAGACTTCTCTGTTTAAAACGAATGTAAAAAGTTTACCTATGTCCAACGCAATGTATGCGATGTCCTTTTAGCATGTTCTCATGAGTTTTTGAGTTTTCTATAACAACACTGCTAAAATGTAAATACGAGGGCATATTCGATGCCTGACAGCTCCATAACCAACACGGGCACCCCCATTGAATATCTCGTAGGCAAAGTTTGAACAAGAATCTATTGCAAGTTCTATTTCAGAACGGAATTACCTGAAGAACGCATGATATGTCTAAACAAATGTCTATACAGTCTAGGCAAGTAGTTAACTCGATTCTTGAATTTTTAATATATAGCTTTTTGAGCTATTTTGAACAAATAGCTCTTCAATGGACGTGAAGCTATGTCTTGGGTAATGTCAAACCAATCAAATTGGGTCTACTAACTACACCGTGTACTGATGCAGCCAATCAAATTCGAGCTTCTAAAATGGTATTACTCAAGGTCACTCAAACAATTAGTCACCTTGAATCTTCGTGGTTCTTGCCTAAAACGCGTCAGGTCAATGCCGAAAGTTTTGAAAATATTTGCGGATGGGAGTGTGCTCTATTTAAAGTACGTTTATTTGGAAATACCGTTTGTAGTGTGAGGTCGATCACTTTGTCAAGTTTGTCTGCTGTTAATCAGTGCACGTGTGCTTTGTAATAAAGAAACAAAGCTGTATTTGTATAGGTTATGCAATGGTTTCTAGGGGGTATTTGGGATAAATACCTCGAAAAATATTTTATTTGGGACAATTGTAAAATAGTACAAGAGGTATTTATCCCAAGAGGTATTTATCCCCTGTTGAAACCATTCTATTATTTGTTTGTACTAGAAGACTGAGAAATTTCGCTTTTTCTTACGTTCATACACGTGTGATCATCGATGCGGGACCAAAGATTACCTCATGAAATAATTTTGTTAAACACAGCGACAACTCACCATCTCTGCTTCGTCTTTTCATTTTAATAGTTATTAGAAACTTTGGTGACTAATTTCCAAGCCACCAAGTGCTCTTTAGACCACAACAAACCTTCATCTTTGACGGTCAGTGCTTTTATAAACGGAAAACATTTTGCCGTACTTGCTCGCGGAGGAAACGAGCTTTCAATGAAACTTTGAACATTTTCCACTTCTTATAGTTTTATCTGTCCTCAAAACTAGAAAAACTACTGTCCACTTCGTCTAGTCTAGATGCCGACAAGTACGATAGTTACTACAAGCAAAGTGTCTGACTCCAAGTCGGAGCAATTCTCGATTTTATCTTACTTCAGTACTTCGGCGGAGAACTTCTTCATTTGCTCGTCGAGTTGTCTGGCGTCGCAACTAAAAATATCCGTATTGTATCCTTTCCTTTCAACCCAGATTGATTATACAATCTAGACCTTTTTCTATGTTGGCAATTTCTAAACTTTCCTTCAATTATTACTCATGCGCGAAGCGGCATGAGGTAAGGTTTCGGCTCCGTTTTTCTTGTTATTTTTATTATTTTTATATTTTGTGACACGATTTTGCATGCAAATTTATGCACGCATATTTTAAATTGTACACTTCCGGTTCATAGCTTTCCCACTACACTTCCTGTTTAGTGACTTCCGGCTACTCTAACTTCCGGTAAAAGAGCGTTACTCAAGTGTCACGACAGCGTCTCCTACAACCCTACTTACCTACAAAACAATCAATAGTAAACAACGTGGTTTGCAGGAACGATGACTGAATAAAAGGAGTACTCTTCGCCATGTCGGACATCGTCTTATCATCTTCTTATCTTCTTATCATCTTCTTAACTTACTTACGCATGCGCATGTGTATAGGCTGCTGGGAGCCTCTTGTTATTATAATTTTTATTTTTTGTGTCACGATTTTGCATGCAAATTTATGCACGCATATTTTAAATTGTACACTTCCGGTTCATAGCTTTGCCATTTACACTTCCTGTTTAGTGACTTCCAGCTACTCTCACTTTCGGTAAAACAGCATCACTTAAGTGTCACGACAGCGTCTCCTACAACCCTACTAACATTACTAATGTTCACGTTTGGTATATATAAGAGTTAGAAAAATCACTGGCTTCATTAGTGGTACAGCCTTCATTTCCAAAACATTCAACAGTAAACAACGTGGTTTGCAGGAACGATGACTGAATGAAAGGAGTAACTCTGCTACATGTCAAACATCTTATCATGTTTAATATATATCATAAAACTTTCTTACGCATGCGCATGAGTATAGGCTGCTAAAAGCCTCCTGTTGTATTTCACTGTCGTTAAATTCAGGAAAGCTACTACTACTACTACTACTACTACTACTACTACTACTACTACAATCTTTATTTCATCACGGTGTCACATTCACTATAAGTTGTCTTCCAGTAAGCCGTAAAAAATTAAGAAGATTTTTACAAAAATTACATAAATATTTAAAACTATAATAATTGGTGATCCTAAAATACAGCAATGGAAGCAGTACAACGAACTTAATTAACAACATTACCTAATATTATATTACACGAGCCCCTAAAATTTGCATAGTAAAAAGTTATATAATTTAACTGCAAGTTATATAAATTACTTAACTTTACTTAATTTCACTAAGAGTATTTCAAGGAATGATTTAAAAAGAGTTAGGCTTCTCTGTTCTCTTGCCTCTAAAGAGATTTTATTCCAGAGGACCGATCCTCGGTAATGAAGGCTCTGTTTACCTGTCTCTAACTTAGGTTTAGGGATATACAAGTTACTTGAGTTACAGTTACTGTCCGCCGTATGATTGTTTCAACAACAAGACAAAGCCGTCCCTCCCGTTGCCACGGCAATCAGCATTCAGAAATTTCTCAGCTAGTAGCATAATAAAAGAGAAACGAACTTCAAATATGATTGACATTCATAAGCTTTCAGGCTTTTGATAAATCATTAATTAGAAAAACTCATAATCCGGAATTTGGTGTTTAAGCAAAGTAAAAACGAAAAGTGATTTTCAATCATACGCAAAACGTTTTTTTTTTAAGCATAACGTATAGCAACTTTGGCCTTACAATTTGCTGTTGAGAGAAAGACACACAGACGCAAGGTAACAAGATATTAAACATTAATAATTTTCTTACAATATGCGAGACATTAATCTTCTATCTTTCTTTGGATTAGAGTTTATAGAAACATGTTTTTTACGGTTATCAGCTTGATTATATTTCATATAGTATCAAGTGCATTTTGTTATGTGCACGTAATAATGATGAACTTTGCCCCTGTAAAAATGTTCGCGTGATAAAATTCATGATCACAATGTTTACGACAACTGTAATGTGAGCTGCGGCAATGTCATTTAACAAAAATTTGTTTTTCAAACCAGTAGTACAGGTGGTACTGTTTTTTTTTTCTGTTTGTTTCTTTAAGGAAATAGATTTGTATTGTATTATTTATTTACTCCATTAGAGGATATTTACACTTTTTTGTTATTAAATATATACTAAACAATACAATGAGATGCAAAATAAAACAAAACAAAAAATATATATTAATAAATGAGGAATGCAAATCAGGAATGGAGAAGGGCAGAGTATAGCTAGTAAGGACTATAATTAGGGCCCTTAAGCTATGTTATTGATTATTACTATTATGACGTAACTTTGTTGAAGTCATGACGTATTGGCTTTATTCATTTTTTAGGAGGGCTCCCGTTTATAGCAGTGTCTTTAGACACTGATGGGGTAACGCTCTATATCTTTATTTTGTGAATAAAATAGGGAAGAATCTCATGTCTTGGTCTATTTTATGTCTTAAGCATCGATGTCTTGGTCTATTTTATGTCTTAAGCATCGATGTCTTGGCCTATTTTATGTCTTAAGCATCGATGTCTTGGTCTATTTTATGTCAAGCATCGGTTGGTTTGTTCCTTACATGGTAAAATTAAGTAGAAGACAAGTCGAACAGCAACATTCAAATAGCTGAAGTGCAATAAAATTTGTTATTACTTTGATAACTCGCCAGATTAATATCTCGTTTAACGTTTACAAAATCAAAGCTCATTCCCGCATCATTGTTAAGATATTTGATGTTTCGTATTTTTTACTTTCACTTCAAATTCTCAGTAATGTTGTTCTGTATTTACTCAATCAATTGCGTATATTACTCGCTTTAATAGTTATGTGCAACCCGATTAGTTGTTTTTGTTTATTTGCTCCATTTTGTTTCCTTTGTTATGTTTTATTCAATGTAATGTTAGCTCTGTTCTTACTTCTTTTCTCTTCCTTATTGTTGAACTTGAACTTTTTGCCGATCTGCATAATTACTGTCAACAAATTCAGTGTAGGCAGGTTCTACTGACCGCATCAGGAGTCATGTAGTGCGTGAAAATTAAGATGAAAAATTTATATTTATGTTTTAAAGGGACACTGTCATGAGGGCGCATGCGCCAGTTTCTCGAATCGAAACTTGAAAAGTTTATCCTAAATTTTTCAAGTTGAAGCTTTGATTTCATAAGTGTAACTCTATCGTGTTAATGACTTTCCTGTGTCATACTTTGTACAGGTAATGTTAAGTTATGGCTGAACAAAAAACGAAGGACAAAAATGAAGAGCAAGTTTTTTCAAATATAGAAGAAGATGACAACACTTGTATGTAAATAACTATAACAAAATAATGTAATTAATCAATACGTTATTTAGTTTTTATCTTTAATCTTTTTGTAGTAAGTTTCCATTAAGTATTTTATTGTACTTGTTAATGCTGATCCTTTATTTTAAGTACACCAATACTCCCTTTGGAGAGTAAGGCACAATAAACACATTCTATTCATTCATTCATTCATTCATTCATTTATTCACTCGCTCATTCATTCATTCATTCATTCATTCATTCATTCATTCACTCGCTCTTTCTGTTGATGATCTCTTTTCTTTTCTGAAACATCAAGTGAATGTACTTGCCTATATTTTGAGAAGTATTGTTATTATCAAAATTAGGTACATAATCATAATTACTCAAAGTAGCAAAGGGCGAAGCATCTGTTGTGCAAACGAGGGAATGAACGAATGAATGAATGAACGATTGAATGGATGAATGAATAAACGAACGAGCGAATGGATGGATGGATGAGTGAATGAGTAAATGAGTGATGAGCAAATCGAAAGAATGAACATGTATCTGATAGAACTGTAACCTTACCGCAACGATATAACACTCCCTTTTCTACCTTCACGTCTTCAGCGAAAATATTTTGGTCTGATCATAGTGGAGAAAAAAGGGAAAAAAGAGTGAGGATAAGTGAAGTTCCAAAGGTGGTCATCACAGATGAGAAGCTTGAAAGTACCAGTGTGGCTCAGGTGCCTTCGTTTTATATTGGAAAGCCGCTTCTAGATTATGACGGGGGCATCAAAAAGCGTCATCGAAGTGTAAGTAAAATGTCTACACCTCACCTTACCAGGGTGTCTCAAGAAAATAGAAAAAATGTGCCTACAAAACTTATATCTTTTTATTTTGATCTGTAACAAAAAGCTTAAAACAGTTAAATTTGAACACCCATCTAAAGTAAGTTCTCAAACAACGTTTTGAGCTGAAAAGAATGATCATTTAAAAGTAGCCTTTGATTTAACAGCCAAGGGCCTCGAAAGACTATATGGTTACTAGTAGTTGCTGACAGCTATGTGATCTTATTCTATGGAACAACCAAAGCATAACTATTGAAGGAAAATCGCTTTACTGGAGGAACTGGGTTGAATCTGGAATATACTTCATCCATGACATCTTAAATGAACAAGGAAAATTCCTTACCTATGATGAGTTCAAACGCAAATATAAAATCAATATAAACTTTATTAATTACTTTCAAATTTTGGCATCAATTCCGACAACCAGGCTTAAAAACAAATCAGCTTCCACCCCAAGGCCACTAGGATCCTTTTTCGATGATCGCAATGTATTTAACCTTTCCAATACTAAGTCCATTTTACTTGATAAAATGCGTTGTAAAGATTATTACGCTCTGCTCCAAGAAAAAACAGATGTTGTTCCCACATCTGTTAAATCCTGGTCAAAAAACTATCCAAATGTAGCGAACAAATGGAAGGAATTATTTCGTAATATATCTCGTTTGTCTGTAGATAATAAATTAAAACAATTTTCTTTTAAATTATTACATCGAATATAAGTGACAAAAATGGAACTTAAACGATCAGTGTTTCTTCTGTAAACGCCCTGACTCCTTAGAACACGCGTTTCTGGAATGCTCTATTGCTCTATTGCCACCAATTTCTACCGTGAAAGTACACTATGGTTTAACAATGAACATAATACTGACTTTAACCTGTCCAGTCAACAACTGCTTTTCAAAGATTATAACCTGCCCCCAGAGACCAATCCAATACTAAGCCGCAAATTCGGAATCTTCGTAGTACTAGTTCAAAAGTACCTTTATTCATGTAAAATGATCGAAAAGTTTCCTGAATTTAGCGAACTGAAACATAACATTTTGACGCAATGGAAAATTGAAAAATGCGAAACTGCCCTTGCACATTGCAGTACATAGTAACCGAAAGAAAAAGCCCAAATGTTAAAACTAAATAAAACTGTATTTCTTCTATATTAACTCGTTGTATAAGTATATAATATTTCTTTTTTCGTTTTCTTTTTTGTATTTCTTTTTTTTATAAATATTGTATGTAAATTGTATTTAGTGTAGTGGAATGTGTCTTAATAATAATAATAATAATAATAATAATAATAAAAATATATATATATATATATATATATATATATATATATATATATATATATATATATGGTTACTAGTAGTTGCTGACAGCTATGTGTGTTCGGCAATGAAAATGAGTCGACAACTATTAGTGCTCGATACAGCGTTTCCACACACCACAGGCCAAAACATTTCTTATGCAAGAGCTTGGTTACTAGTGCCACTTACTAGCGCTCGCTGCACATGTTGGGTTTTTTTAGAGCATGCTGCACGGTGAAACATCATATTATCAGCATTGGCATTAAGCAGGCAGTTTGGACGTGTTATTTTATCTTTTGTATAAAAAGAAAAATGGATTCTCTTCATTAATATTGATTCATTGGAGAATGAAGGAAAGTCAAATGATTTACCTAGTCACCCCATTATTATGTAGGAAATCAATCTTGTCATTAGGAATTGTGTTTTGGAAATATTGAATCGCTTCGTCATTCCCTATTCACCAACCAGAAGTAAAATGATCCTTAATTGTTTTTCTGACAAACTTCCAAAACTCATTAGTAATTCACGACGATAACACAGAGGAAGTCACCACCGTGAAGGAGATGTGGATACCCTGTGTTAATTTGCGTAGATTTTCGCGATTTTATTCCTTCGTTTTCTCCGCATTTAATGATCACTTTGAGAAGCTCAATTTTAAACACTCGAAAGAATGTTTCAACGAGTATCTAAACACCTCAAAGTTGGTGTTTGGATATCCTGATGAAAATTCTTCCTCATGTTTGATATATTACATTAAAATGTTCATGTTTGACATCATATTTACGCAGATATGGTTATGATTCTAGTGAATCACTTGTTTTGACAAATAATTAACTTTCACATGTTTATTATAAGGTAGGTAGTAAGGTAGTGAACCCACTAAACGAAGTTTTAAAGTCTCCGGTTCATTTTGAAATATTTACCTCATGATATTTTTTAGGTGCCTCACAGACACACTTTTCTTGTGGTTAGTCGTCGTGGCAAATCACGTGCTGATCACGTATACAGATTCAACCAAGCCAACTCACTGGGTCTTTTTGGACCCCTAAATCCCATCAGGCAGTTGGCAACTCGCGTCGTTACGAATAGGTATCCTTTAAAACAAAGGTCATTATTCTCGTGAAACAAATGCTAGTTTCCTATACCTTCTACGTTTTGCTGCATTGATTTAAATGGAAGCTAACGAGCAGTAAATTCTTGTGGTGCTGTTGCTGTGTGTGTTTTTGTTGTATGTTGTTGTTGTTGCTTTACGAATGGAATTTGGTATTTTTCAAGAATTTTGATATTTTGGCTGTTTTCGACAGTGAAAACGTTTTATCATGCATGTATGGTGTATAAAGATGAAGCAAAAGATTCACTATTTCTCACATTTGCAGATTTAAAATTTTAAACTTTTTTTGTTCCTAAAAGATATTTCCTTAACTGCGATGCTAGATATTTTGAGTCATTTGTTATCCTTACCATTCTGGTAAACTGTGTGTTTCTCGTACTTGAAAATCCACCGGATGAAGCTGAGTAAGTAAATTTAAGCATCATTTTTTGCAACAGAGGGTTTGAAAGGGATGCTCAATTGTCCGTCAAAATTCTTACCAGTTTTCAAGTGATTGTTGAGTCACCGTTTATTGCACTGTTCCCATTGTTGTTTGAATTCTTACTCTCAACTGAAGTGCTTAGTCAGCAAAATTAGTTAAAAGATCACAATTGATTTCCTCAGACGCTTAGCAAGACTTGTCATTCTTTCCGCTAAAAAGGTTATCCGCGACTATTGAAATGGCGAAA